>JYCQ01000188.1:0-343090 GCA_000931505.1 Hypoxylon sp. E7406B | reverse complement strand
CCCTAACCCTAACCCTAACCCTAACCCTAACCCTAACCCTAACCCTAACCCTAACCCTAACCCTAACCCTAACCCTAACCCTAACCCTAACCCTAAGCTGTCCCGATCCTACGGCTTACTAAATCTATTTACGGCTTCATTCTGGGAAAAAAGTTTAAAATGAAAATAAAATTTATTATATTATCGAAATATATATATGTAATTATCGGGTATATTTAATAAATACGTAGTTATACTGAAATATAGAATCCGTCCAAGGTTGTAACCCAGACCTCAACATCCGAATCTTCTCGGGTCATCAACGAGTCAAGCAGCCCCAGCAGCCCAATCTAGATAGCCCTCAACAATGGATCTCCCTCTGCATTGTACCGTAGAGTCATGATCACCTACCTGACCTAGACTACGCAGTCAATAGGTCCTATGCCAGTTGAATGGACTGCATGTGATGAGCCTTCGGAACGATCCGTTGTAGATGGAAGGTTCTCAATGATAAGCTCCAAGGGGTCTCCGAGATCATGTCGTGAGCCTCGTATTAGGCATATCGCATATCGAGCTCTAGAAGTGATCTTCATGGACGCCTAAGTCATTCTCATTCAGTGTGCAACGAAACAGTCCAAGCCGGTATCCTCATCCACTTCAGATCATCATGACAAGGTAGAGGGTTTCCCTACTGCACGGTAGCATTGGCGTCGTTACTCTCATGTACTGTACACCTCCCCAATCACGTATGCCCACGTAGGAGCTGGCTATGATGAACATGGCTTCAGGCGGTAATGACAGGTACGAAACCTAGACGCAATGTCATATGAACAGTCACATCGATACGGAGCTTACACCTTACGGGGAGTCATGATGACTGTTAGGATCCTAATCTGATTTCCGAGAGACAGCTATCTACAGACATCGATCCTTGTTCGCCTTGTTCGCCTTGTCTCAAGGACGGGGCGAGAGGTCAATATGCAAGCTACGGATATACGTACAAACTACGGAACACACCGGGGTGCACACCAGCACATCAGTAAGACCCAAACAACCAGCGGCCAGTAGCCACACACTGAACGCTCGCTGTGCTATCAATCTGGCCTTGTCTCGGTACATAGGGCTTCAAGCTACCGTTGGATTCATGTTCATTTCCACGGTCAGACAGAATGGCTTAGGACATCTCATCACAGAAAGACAAGGCGTGGTGTTACGATTCGTATTGACATGGGCACCTACCTGGTTAACTACCTACGAGCAACAACCTATGTTGCCCATACTATACCTGTAAGCTGAGTCGCTAGGTACTCATTCAGTACCACGCGGACGTAACGCCTCGTCATGGGTTCTCTGCGATGGCCTCTGTGTCTATAGAGAGTAGGATTACATGGAAGGATGTACGACTTATGACTTACGATCAAGCTCGACGTTCGAGACTACCTAGGTACTTTAGACTATCTTGGCTCCCTTCACGAAATCCTCTGCATCTCTTGGAGACATGGAAATCAGTATGGTCCCAGAATCCGTGATGATATGCTCAGCAGGATCTGGTTGACGGATGTGGTACTTACCTAGATCCTTCTCGGCTGTCCCAGGTATGGGAACCCATTCAGGATGAGGCACGAAGACTTGGTCCATGTGACTAACGGTCGGTGCTCGAACCAACCCAACCTCCAAAAGGTCAGGAACTGGGGGTGTTTGAGATCTAGCGACGATCGCCTGACGTAGCGTGGGGCTAGGCGTCTCCATTTGCATGGGGGAGTCATCTCTACCTTCCGGGGTATCATTATCGCCGGGGCCATCATCCATTGGACCTTGTGTCATGTCCATGTGATCGTCCATGTGATCGTCCATGTCATCATCTATAGGTCCTCCGTCTCCAGGTCCTCCATCTCCAAAGGGGTCGTCGGAATCTTGTCGATCAAACTTACCTGGACTCGTTTGTGTTTGGGCATCCGAAGTATTCCTGGGTGTCCTGGGTGTCCTCGGCGTCCTCGGCGCCACTATCACTTCATTACCTTGGGCTGCTGGTAGCTCAGGTGATGGGTGTCGAGATACGATTGGTTGAAGAGGTGCCTGCATATGCGCAGGATTAGGTTGAGCCGCGAGTTTAGCAGCTTTGGCCTCGTCTCGTCGGATTCCCAGAAGGACTTGTTCCCTCATGTCTTCTAGGTCTACCTGTCGTGGTAGGTCATTGCTGCTCTTGGCATATTTGGCGGCGGCTGAGGTGAAGGCCGCCGAACGGTACATTGGGAGACCGTGTATGTCGATCTGCTGATCAAGTGCCTTGATTAGACGGGTGATGTCCTCGGTTGAGACACGATACAACCCAACGTCCTGGTTTGGGTCAGGCTGTGATCGTAACGGCTCGGCCTCGGGATTCAAGACGAGCTCTTCGATTGTCCTCAAGAGGCGAGAGTACGGCGACTGGACACCGTCCATACGCCGCTCTACCTCGTCGTGTAGCTCAGAAACGGTCTTGGTGCCGTCCTGAAAGGTTTGGTTGACAACCTGAAAGATGTCGAAGAACTTGGAGTCGGTGTAGTTCTTCTTAGGCCAGAGCATCTGGCGTTGGTCGTTCTTCCGGCACTTGACTACGTACTGTAAGCATACAGCCATCGGTCCGGGTTGCCCAAGCCACATCGGATGCGATATGACTTGGGTGAGTTTCTCGGTGAACTTGAGTGACCAGTAGGGATGTGGCACCAGCTGGTTGTTGACGGTGATTTTCGTGTTCATCGAATTGTCGTACGCCAGGTTGAATTCAGACCCGACGATTTCTTCGACGGACTTACCCATGAATCTTTGCGTGTACCTCCACAGAAGGCCGATGCTTTTGTTGCCTCTGCTGTCCAGGAGGTGTGGCTTCATAGGATCGTTGTCCCATTCTTGTCTGAGCTGTTGTTCGTCTTGTTCTGTCCAGTCAGCATTGAGCTCGGCGGTTGGTAGCCTGCGTTGTAGCTGATGGTTTGTCAGGGGAGGTTTCTTGTGCTTCATGAAATTATGAGCAGATTTGAGCATTCTCGGTAGACTTGGTTGATTGTCCGCAATCTTCTGCATGTCCTTGGGGACGTTGAACTCGGGCGGAGCATCGCTCTCGCTTTCGGAGTCTCCTCTTGGTTGTCTTGCGCGTGGCATGATGGCAGCGGATGGCAGCGGATGGCAACGATGAGTTGGAATTCTTGATTGTTGATACGAGTTGTAGATGCTTGCACGTCGTTGTAGATGGAAGCGTGGATTGTCAATTGCGATAGTCGTCAATCGACTTGGATTGTGGTTTGGATTGTGAACTGGGTTGTGAATTGGATTGAGATGGGATTCAGGAGAAAGTAGGGCAGCCGATTTATCTTGGCACTGGTAGGTGCAAGTGATCCACAACCGGTGGAAGTGTGCATCAGCCTGTACGCGTAAGTCTTGTCGTGACCCCTATTGTTGTGGTTCTCGTTGTCAGGGGTAGCAGCCACATAGGCGTGTCTATGAGGAGCGCACCATCGTCGGAGGGTGGTGCTGTGGGTTCAGAGACTCGTCCAAGGCATAATCTAAGGTCCGGATGACATCTAGGCCTGTTGGAACAACGATAGCCGGGACAGTGTATACAAAGGGCAGTCTCTGACAGCATACCGTAACCTTAGACAGCTAGGTACCTAGGCCTAGATTCTCTACGCAACAATCCCATTCCCTGAATATCTGAATCATGACATGACTTAAGTCGGTACCTAGTAGATCCCAGTAGACCGCAGCCAAGGCCATCCGTAACGTCTATGGCAGGTTCCCAAAACCTATCAGTCCGAGACGCATCCGCGGACGAAGCTGATTCCGGATTCACCACATTGCTAGGACCGAAGCGTAGGATAGCATCTGGCATGAAATTCCCATCGTGATCGGGGAATCCTGCCGATCTTCACGGTTACGTTCTGGACAACAGCGACTCTTACGACGTCTCCCGGGGATCGTCTGAGGCGGAATTAGGGGGTGGTAGATCATAAGGACGAGATGGCGATCACGGGAAGACATGGTCATTCTCAGAGACTCGAACTAAGAGCTACGGAACACGGGGCCATAGCTTACCGTCAACGGTCCGAGCTAAACGGTCAACGGTCTGAGCTAGACGGTCAACGACGGCCTCAGGGCAATAATGGAGGTGGTTGTCGTTTGCCGAAACCCAAGTTTGGTCGGACCTTCAGTACGGTGAGACTACAGAGTCGAATCTTCGTACCCAGCAATATAGCAGTGATGCATTGGATACGCCAGCTGCATCTGTAGACTCCTGTTGATGGTCTCGTGTTCAACCTATGTCCCTACCACGTAATGACCTCCCCTTCTCGCCCGTAAACCCAACTTCTCAACGTTGAGTGTCTGGGTTGAACAACGGATGGCTTGAACGACATCCCCTATACTTGCATTGCCCTCCCATCTCGTTAGCTTCAGAGGACATGAGTGATGTAGCCGTTGCGTGTGTCGGTTCAGATCAAGCAACCATAGCTCTCATCGGCTGTCAGCTCTGTAGCCTTGTCAGAATGTACGGAGCACTTCGAACACATCGTCGAAGCGGTAGTGAGTCCCTGGGCGACTTAGGCTCAACATCATCGGATCGATGAAGCGTCGAGAGGATAGTCAAATCGTCCGTGCCATTTGGTCCACCCACGACTAGGGCATGGGGACCAATACGGGCCATACACGCCTTTGGTGAGGCGATGAATAGGGGTCGCAGACTTTGCGGCCCATCCACCCCATACCAATAAACGGTTTGCGGCCCCCGGGTCGGAAACTCAAAAGTCTCTTAGAGTGAGGGGTCGCAGACTTGCGACCCAAATTACCGTACACATTATGAGTCTGCGACCCCGGGCTCGCATACGTCGAATTGGCTGGTGAGGACGGGTCGCAAACCTGCGATGCCTCCTCCCATAGATTTTCCCAGTGTGCGACCCCCCTATCGCAAAGTCCATTCAACCCAGTAGGATGGGGTCGCAGACTTTGTGACCCCCAATTTCCACCAATCTCCTACTCCATGGACGGCGGCCCGAAGAACGGGGACTCGGTGTGTGGTCGGGATTCCGATTCCTTGACGTTCTTCATCGAGGTAGTTCATGCCGGCGTGTAACTGGCCTATCGGATGTTCGATCTGATGCCATCTGGATGCCGGAGATCTAGACCCGTTAGGAAGATGCGAAGGATAGGCAAGCCAAGGGTCATTGCTTAGGTACCGCCACCATCAACAGGTAGGTCGGGGGATGATCCCGTGAAGGTTCAGAGGCCTGTTGAGAGCTCGACCCAAGGTCATCCGGGTGTTGAAGGCCTAGGCATGTTGAGAGTGTGAGAGCCGAGATCGTGTAGACAAAGGGTAGGGTAGGGTAGTCCCGTGCACGTATGCTGCCAGCCTTAGCAGATAGTCGAAGGCTCCAGAACAACGTTATCGCTACCCCCTACGAGGTCCGCATTGAGAGAAACCCCAGGATGAGCTAGTCCCCTAGTAGGAGTCATGCAAATCATCAACGCCCTTCATGTATAGAACGTGTTCGATCTGGCCTTATGACCCTTGGTGAGTCTGGGGGCTTGGTACGGCTACGTTCGCTCAAGCGGACCAGGAATAGGAGCACGGAGTCATACGATACGAACCAGATGCGGGCGGGGTGATGACGAAGACGCCCATGTGCTGAAGACCTATCTCCACCCGCCAGGAATCACGTACGTGAATCGATTCTGTCCATCGCTCTCGAGTCCCAACCACCAATAGGTCTAGACCTAATTGGTTGAGCTTCTGCACCTTGGAACTCCAACGAGTCGGTTCATTGAGGCCGCTACGTTGGCCTGGGTGATCTAGCTATGGTTCCGTGCTGATGTCGAAACCACTGTCATCAAGGAGGGCTACCTCTTCGTGAGGGCCGAGCACGGATGTGGTGGGAGTGCATCGGTATCACGATATGACCTTGCATGGCCAAGTGACGACATTGTCCCCAGAACGTTAGCCTGATGGCCATGGTATGCACGAGCAATGATCCTGTCTACCATCATACGTCTGGCCTCTGGCTCGGTTCGGACCACCTCCATACCTCTAGGGACAAATCCAGATGGTGAGTCTCCTGGTAATCGGGTAGGCCATCAAGTTCACCTTGCATACGAAGCGTTCACTTCTGGCATGACCACCCGTGTTCCGACCAAGGTACACAACCACGTAGGCCGCAAGGGGTTTGCCTTGGTGGTGGCATGGTAGCATCACGCGGGGATATTGGGGTCGCAAACTATGCGACCCCCGGATCCTAAGGCTTCCTGGGTTTGCGACAGGGGGGTTGCATAGTACCAATATGGCGGATTCTAGAGGTCGCAGATCTCCGACCCTCCCCGTCATATGATTTCCGGGTCTGCGGGTCCCCGGTCGCAAACTCGGAAATTCTATGGGAATGGGGGCCCGCAAATTCGGTGAGCCCGGTGACGGCCATCGGAATCGATCACAGGTTCCATTCCAGTTAACCAGACGTTTCCGTTCATCAGCTACACTGTCGGAGATCGTCCTTCACCTACCTACGAGGTCTCACTCTCTCCACCAGCCCATAACTCCAGCATCCAGAGCACCTTAGATCGAACCCCTTTGAGCGCTGTTGTCAGTGGGATGTTCGTGCCTTGGTCGTGGACAGCCGTCGCATGACGATCGACTAGCCATTGTGTCGCCTTCGGATAACCCCATTGTCCACTTGAGACTACTGTCCGGGTCTTAGCTGGCGCGGCCGAGATCTCGGATTCATCCCCATCCGCGTATGGCCTCCCACGTGGATGGTACATCGAAGACCGGGGCACGATCAGGTATGGACGGGAACAGAGCTATCGTGACACCATCCCCTCTGGCTCCTGTTGCATTTGTCTCGACTGCGACTTGCCGTAGAACTCTGCCTCGATTCACTCCACCATCTCGTCGAGAACGTGAGCGAGGGACTCTAGTCGGCATCATCCCACGTGGATCTTGACGAACGGCATCGTTTCGCAACGTTCATCGTCAGAGCGAGGATGTCATGGCCAGGCGCGCTTCCGAGATTGCCGTATCGGTCCATCCAAGTCACGTTGAGGAACCCCTGAGGGGGGAACGCGTTCCTGGAATCCAGAGACTCAGGTATCAGTACTCTATTCACCTGGCTACCTATAGCTCGTGCAAGGGCTCTAGTGACCTCACTACCAGCTGCCATAGACTGTCATTCGGTTCATGACTTGCTTGGCGGCTTACTACAGGTATGCTGGTCGTGTCACTTACGGCTATCCTGGGGGATCGCATGTCCATCTTGGTCTGTATCCAACTCCGGAGCCACCATTCCCGCCGTTGAGCTCGAGGACGATCCGCCGGGATTGGGCTAACATCAACAGAGTGAAGGCATAGATCTAGACACTCTCCACCGGGTCGCCACGGAGCATGCGTCAAGTATCCTGGGGTCGACGGCGTATGGAATGCGAGAACACCGGGGTCAAAGATTTGCGACCCAGTCCACACTAGGGATTTCCGGGTTTGCGATCCCGAGGTCGCCAACTCCAATTCGCTATGGCTACAGAGGCTCGCAAGTCTGCGACCCCTTCCACCAGGCAATCGGGAAGTCTGTGACCCGGGGGTCGCAAACTCTAATCTCCCGTTGTGAAGCGGGTCTCAAAGTCTGCGGCCCTTGTTACCGTGTTGTTTGCGAGTCTGCGAGCCCCGGGTCGCGTAGTCTGATCCACTACCACCAAGGGGGGTCGCAAAATTAAGCAACCCAATTTCCAGCCACCATAGACCTGTGTCGAGCAAATACGTAACCCCGCGGTGTCCCGACGGTCAATGATGCTCATCCCCGTTGTCTGGGGTAGTGTTGAGACGTACAGGTCTTCCCTGCTGCCCCTGAAGAGATCCCGAAATGGCACTCTGATGGCGAAACGGCCCGTCGCAAACCATGCTTACCTATGCATGGAGTTAGCGGACGAAAGCTCGATGGCAAGTTGAGGTTGAACCTAGGAAAGATGCAGAGGCCTCGACCATATCTCGGCATGAAGCAGTGAGGCTCCGTGGTGTAGCATGATCGATATCCGACCGGTTTGATCTGGGCCGGTCAACGATGGGGAAGCTACACTGCCGTGCACAAGCTCAAGCTATAGCCTATAGCACAAGAGGGCACATCCATGGTGACATTCATGGTTTAGGTACAGAGCTGGGTAGGTACAGAGCTGGGTAGGTACAGAGCTGGGTAGGTACAGAGCTGGGTAGGTACATAGCTAGATAGGCATCCTGGAGTACAGCGGTTGCCGCGTTCTTTGTAGCGCGTGCTGCAAAACGCAGTCCACATCATGCACGAAACGAGTCGATCGGTACGCCTCAAACTTGTGGCGGTCCCCTATCCTGTCACTGCCGCTGGCTAGCGGAGTCGATACGCCAGTCACTAGCCCTACGTTTGAGCTCGAGCTCATGCGATTGGGATGCTTCTCTACTTGGCTGCGTATCCAGGACGGTCCGGGTTGGTCGGTGCGTCTTCGTGCTCTCGTTTACGGTCAGCGTATTGACTGAAGCCGCGTAAATCTGATGACATCGGTAACTGTCACGTTGGGCTTGGCAGCTAGTTCATCTAAGGGCGCCCGGAAATCAGAGGTCCGGTCCTGTTGAGATGACAAGAGCGAGATCTCATACGTATCGCAACCTTAGGCAGATAGACTTAGGCCCCTGCACCATGACCTACATGAGGTCTGCGTAATCACCTAGATGAAGAACGCCATTTGAGCCCAAGAAGTGAATCGACAGTCTCAAGTTGGTAACCCAGGAGCTGAAGACGAACCGGTTCAAGGAGTGGACAAGGACCATGATCGCTATGCCTCGGACCTGCTCTGAAGCAACCTACGTCTCCTACGTCTAAGATAGATGCAACGGGTGATAGCATGACCGCCGAGCCCCAAATCTCGACATAGACCCATTTCGGAGCATCAGCAGGAGTAGGAGTGAATCATCTGGTTTGGCAGGATTGGCGAGCCCCGCCACCTCTGCTCCAAAGCCGGACAACTGATGCCTTCTCAAACATGAGCCTAGTGCATCCAGGAACAGCCAGCATGTTCGAGTAGCATAGCTGTGATAACCAGTCACGTCACAGTTTATGATGGGGTTCACGAGGACGTATAGCCGGACCTGTGGGATGGTCCTCGTCATAGACGAGGCCAATTTCGTGAGAACGTACGCCAGGATGGTCGAGGAGTATCACCGGCCTCAATCCACTAGTCTMCCTGCCATAGAGTCTCCGTCAAGATACAGCCCTGCAAACCCTTCAGGGCTGGTAAGGATAACGTTGTCATGCATGGGGACCTAGAACTATCCGCCCAGGTCCCGGTATGCGTACAGGAGACCGTCCTTTGCCTACAGTCTTAGGTCTGATCGTCCCGAGACCAAATCCCTTTAGATCAAGCCTACGACAGATCTCCAGACCCCGATGGGTCCACCACTCGACGAGTTCGAGTTATGCGATGGCTAGGCTATGGATTTTCTGGTGTCATCGGCTATGATTCTGGTGGTTATGTAGGGTCGCAGACTTTGCGACCCCGTCTGCCAGCCAATTTCCAGATATGCGACAGGGGAGCCGCATACCACTTGACAGCTATTAGATAGGGGTCGCAAGTCTGCGAGCCTATACACCAGCGAGATTTCAGGTATGCGATGGGGGGCTCGTGGACTCTTGATTAGTATGGGGTAGGTTGGTCGCAAACCCGCGGCCTCTGTTTGTGTGGCATACATGAGTTTGCGAGGGGGGGCTCGCAAGGTGGAATTCAGTATGGTGAAAGGGGTCGCAGACTTTAGACCCCCAGTTGCAGCCCTATTTCTCGGTAGCCTCTGCATCTATGTTCGCTAGGGGGCCCGGGAGATGGCTGTCGAGCACCTCGGCGTTCGGACGACGCGATGGACGATCGGACTGGTGATGGTTCGCTCGAGAGCGGGCGATCGGGCGGGAATGCATGGATTGAGAGATGGGGACCCACGAGTTGTTGGGATTTCCCGAGAGGCCTCAGATATCTAGAGGACTGCGTCGAGGTCGTGAGAGCATAAGGCACCAAGACTCCCGTTCTCTCGGGGAGTGGGGAATCGGGAATGGTGCTATAGGAGTTCAGAGGCTTGTCGAAGGCTCAATCTGAGATCTGGATGGTTAGTCTGGACCTGCTGATGGGACAAGAATCGAAGCGGCACGGATAGAGGGCAGTCTTCTGCATACCGCAGCCGTAGGCAGGTACCCTTCCTCAGCACCTTCGGGTCTAACCTACAGGTTCGCATCGTGACACCCTTGGAGAAACCAGGTGAGGTAGGTCGTGCACAGGTGATAGTCAATCGCTGTCAGCTCCCAAGTAGGACACTGGTGCTTCAGACCAAGTGTAGGTAGCTAGCAAAGGATGCATTGACGCTCAAGGTCGCCAAGTTCTCGAGGAACGATGGCGATGCTCCCTAGTACCCATCCTCGGCGGCCTCGCATGGAGCCTAACTCAACGAGTATGTCAACCATGTCAGAACCATGTCAGATTTGGCCCTGACATAGGCCTCGCCGTTATCCTTTATGGTCTCCATACGACTAGTCCCTGTTCCTACCGTCTCACGCTATTATGGCAGTCGTTCGTGCATGGTTCTGTGCTCGAGGTAAGCACAAGGATCACCAAGCGATTGGGGTGAAGCGTATAGATCGGATGGCTGATTCCTCGTCTAAGCCCTGAAGGTCTCTGGTCTGTCATAGCCACCGCCGTGCAACACCCAACTTGTCAATCGGTGTCTGGTGATTCTGTAGCAAGCCATATCGACACCACATCACAGCGTAGACCTTGCAGGCGGGTAACGTAACGCTACTACGTGAGGGGACCTGAACTCATCTATCAGGCCGAGGGCCATGGTGTACGTACATGTAGCTACACTTCGTCTATGCTGTCTTGGGCTCATTCCTCGCGACCGGCCAGAATCCGAGCATCCGCACCCCCAATTCCAACCTCTAGCAGGTCAGTCTCCTAACACTGCCTTCAACGTATAAGCACGCCCGTAGTCAGGATCTCACCTGTCCCCAAGGATCGCAGTCCTTTGTCCAGCTGTAGCTAGCTGCCTGGTGTCACAATACGGACGTGATGCAGGGGTGATGTGGACTCTCAAGGGGTGAAGGCGACGTTTCGTGAAGGTCTACAGATCTGTCTGCCTATGATCGCGATGCACATACAGCAGGCCATCCATTGTCCGCTGCCTCAGATCTCATCCCCTAACATCCAGATCTCCAACCTCCTCTGATTGAGCCCACCAGCCTCCCAGCATCCGGGGGACGGTTCACCGATACCTTGAGCGCAATGTTCGGCATGCCACGATGTACCATGTCATCGAGACATAGAATTCGTGACGCTACCTTGGTGAGGCAACTCGAATAGCGGCATAGACCCCCGAATTGGCGTCGTGAAGATGGTCACAAGTTCTGCGACCCGACTTTCGTATGGGTTGTAGAGTCTGAGACCCTCCCCTCGCATACTCCATACACCCAAACAAATGGGGGTCGCAGAGATGCGATCCCGTATCCTGTACTAGTCGAGTGCTTTGCTATCCCCCTATCGCATAGTCCGAAATTGGCCAGTGGAACGGGTCGGAGACTTGCGACCCAAATGTACGTACTCTTTCAGAGTTTGCGATAGGGGGGTCGCAGACCTCGGAATCCATACCAAAGAGGGGTCGCAGACTGTGATCCCTATTAGGAATCCGCTGAATAACCCGTGGTCGACGAATAGATCCTCGGATCCCCTCGACGGTCTCCTCGGCTGATGTTAGTATCCCACTGCTAGCTCGTGGCTGCTCGGTTCTTGGATAGTACGGCTCTACTCGACGTCTCTACAGCTTGATAGCCTGGCTATTCGCTGTCCATTGCGTACTTACCGGCCAGTAGTCACTGACTGTTCAGCCCATCGCTGAGTGGTTCCTCTGGAGCTCTCTGTGTCCATCGCTAGCTGTCTCTACGCGATAGCTCTCTGCCGCTTAGCTCCTTGATAGCCTTGATACTAGCTAAGCTTCCGAGCATCCATTTTGACTAGATGTCGCCGCAGCTTCGCTAACGTAACCAGCTCCTTGGACAGGCCCTAGTATAGCACTCTTGCGTAGCAACCCATTGCTGGCGAGATTATTCTACGCTTCACTCTCAGGTCGTAATGCCCCTTTCGTTAGCTCCCACTGGCTATATCAGAGCTCTCCATCCTAAGCCCTCCCGTTTGATGCAGCTCGTAGGTCATTCGTGACTGTTCCCTAAGTCCTACTGATTCGATATTGCTTGTCTCGAGCTTCGCGATAGTCGCCCATCAACCTAGCAGCAACCTAAGTGGGATCTGTGAACCTGAGATCTCTCGATTTCGGACCGGAAGAGGAGTCCTGCAGACCCATTGATCGTTAGACTCCACCACAGTCTTCCGTTAGAGGGTCGAACAGACTAGGAAAGCTCCGAGGGATTCTTATGGAGGGKGAGTTTCGACACCGCTCAACTTTCCGTGGGGATTGGACTTGATTGTCTCGATAGGAACCTGTCGGCGTTCGCGATGCACGCCACATAATCGGAGGATTGATCCGAAGAGGTCGGAATGGTTAGAGATCTGAACCTATGGGTGGAATGATGCCTGAGACGTCTGAGCAAAAGGTCGTCGCCATAGGTGGGTGGAGAGGGTACAGTCTCTACGCAACGACGCCCGTTCCACCCGCTAATTTCTGCATCGTGGCAAACTGGTGGATGAGTCCGGCAAAGACCAATCAAGGCGACCTGAATGAATACGAAGGCAACCTCTCGAATATTGTAGAGCATGAGAGCATGCTGCTGTCACGATGCGGATCTACTAGACTGCCTCCTGATAGCCGTGTGACCGTGTACGGAAGACCAACGAACTTGGCCGACTCACCATGAGGGCACATTCGACGATGTGCATAGGCCGTCTCCCAGCGCTATCGTCAGGGCTATAGGATCAGAGCCGTGTACCCTTTCTGGGCGGATCTGGATTGCTCGTAACCTCTGGGCCTCCCCAGGAGTGATCCCTTGATATTCCGATCACGACGGTGTAAGGTAAAGGGGTCATGAAATTTCCGACCCTCCATCCCATGCTAGATAGGGGTTCGCGATCCCGCACTCGCATACTCGCATACCCCCCACATATACGGGTCGGACGTTTGCGACCCATTCTGTCAGCCGATTTTGAGGTACGCGATAGGGGGCTCGGAAAGTCCTTAGTTGGCACGAATAGCATGGTCGGAGAGTTGCTMCCCTGTACACCAGCCAATCTTAGAGTATGCGATTGGGGGGTAGCAAAGGGAGATTTCTCGGTGGTGAGGGGGTCGCAAACTTCCACCACAGTCAGATCACCTTAGAATGGCCTTCAAACCGGCCAGGGATTGGAGATCAATACTCCCTACGCAGCCCACATTCGCCATCGGTCACGCTGTACTTCGTTGACGGACAGGAAGGTAGCTCTAGGCTTTGTCGTGGCCTCGACGACAGCCCCTTGTACGGGAACTCCCGACACAATCAAGATCCGCAGCCAAATCAGTGGGAGGATGTGGGAAACGATTCTATTGCTCACCTCCAGGCATACGAGGTCTAGGAGGGTACAGCGCGCCCTCCGTGACGGCTGGGAAACGTAGCCGCGGTTTGGATGGAATCGAACTAAACCTCGTGTAGTGAAACACGAGGACCAGCTTCCGAGTGCAACAGAATGCGAGTGCGTAGACAGGACTACAACAGCCCGCCCAAATACGGCCAAATGAGAGTCTAAAGGACAACGACATGCACAGCGATGTCTCTCGGTATGGACTCATCACCAGCAACCCCGGAAGAACCAACGTACCCCTACGCCAATTTTCCTATTCAGCATATCCCTACGGCGATGCCATGTTGAGGAACCTTCCGGACCGGGATATCCGTATTGCTGGATGGAATTCGAACCGATTCTGCCAGATTGGGTTGGCCTGCATTCGGACTGTTGGAAATCCCATGCCTAGTCGTGGAAGTGACGTGACCAACCGAAACGAGGTCTTATCGATTCTCTAACAGCCTGACGGAGTAGTATCGAGCCCCCGGGCTATCTCCATGACCCACTGACATCCCTGTTCCTCAACATTGTTCGTATCGGAAGTAGACATGATAGGGAAGAGACCTGCTAGAGTCGTGTAAAGTCCTCTAGGTCACGGAGACACATGTCACGACACGGCCTCGAATCACGTCACACGGACAGACTGCGTCTCTGATGGATGCACCACTGACTCGAATGATCCTTGTCTGTCACTACTAGATAGCCATACGAATGATATGCTTGATAGGCCGTGAAGCCAAACACCAGCTTTAGTTCGGCCTTCATCACGGTGTAAACCCGTGTAGAGAGTAGAATCAAGGTTGTTGTGCGAGTCTGGGCTTATCTTCGTAGGTGTCCCGGTACGTTAGGTACGCAGGATTGCTTGTTGCCTGTCCCAGATCCCGTCCAACCAACATCCCCCGACCTCCCGTATCCAGAGACGGCTCTAGGGGGTTAGATTCAACCGTCCAGATCGTCCAGATGATCCCGGACCAAGCCTTCATGGGTCTCTAACCCCTACATGGTCATTTCCTCATGAGAGATGCCTGGCACTACAGGAGCAAGTCTTCCCGTCACCCATCTTGGACTTAGGGTCTACGGGCCAGACAGTTGATCCATGCGCCGTGTACACAACCAGGAGGCTGCCGTTATATCGTTGCGTGCACGCTATCCCTGACAGGGCCTGAAAGACGTTGATACTAAGCCCCAAGGTATGGTACTTTGGGGTCGCAGAATATGCGTCCCGTATTTGCTACGGATTTCAGAGTCTCCGATAGGGGGATCGCATAGTGCTACTCATGTATGCGGACAGGGGTCGGAAATCTGCGACCCATATGCACGCCAAATTGCGTAGTCTGCGGTAAGGTGATCGCGTACTGTGGTTCCAGGTACGCCTTCGGGGTCGCAGATTTCCAGCCCCCCCATCGACGTAGAGTTACTGGGATTCGCGGCCGGGGGGTCACACGTCGAGGTTGTCCCAGCTATGCGGGGCCGCCAATATACCAAGCATTGCTCATTCAACCCGAGAAGGTCAAGATTGAAGTTCGTGACGATGCGGGCCTAATGATGTCCTCGCAGGGGTCAATGCAAGGCTATGCAAGAAGCCTCAACCTAGCTGCCCGAGGTCGTACCATAAGATGGTGCGATAGGGCTTCAGGGACCTGTCAAAGGCTCAATCCGAGCCCGAATCGTGACAGGTCGCGACACACGGGAAGTCAGCGTCGTCTCCAGCCTCGTCCTCTTGAAGTCCAAGTCTCCAGCCTCCAGACCTCTTTGGACTGAGCCTTGACAGAACTCCGAAACTCCATCAGACCATCTTCTGATAGACTGGACCAGTCAGGGGAATACGGCCTGGGGTGGTGTAGACGTACTCTACGAACGGCGTCATAATGCAAGGTCAGTCATTCGTCGAGGGTCGCCCGCGGCTCGGGAAGTTCACCCAGATTGAGATTGACTTGTACGATCCATGGGTCCAGAAAGCCAAAAGCAGAGCTTGGAGAGACCAAATCAGCAACAGCTTTCGTTCTTGGTATTCGAGACTATTCGCCACGTTGAGCAAGATGCGTCTCAATGGAGATTCCACAGCATATTGTGACCACGATTGCGACCACGATTGCCTTACCCAAGTGCAACATCAGGTGTTCTAGCGACATCCCGATTCGACCATTGCCTATACCACGACCTTAGGCCTCCTACTCCCTCTCCACGGGGGGCCCGATCCCCTTGTCTGACGTTATGACCTACCGGTCAAGTCTACATCGTAATAGACCACGAAGTATCGAACGTTCTTCTGGTGTCATCAGGGCTGCACCGGTGACGAAGGTGATGTTCCCGCGAGTTATCGGGTTGATGGGTAATCGGCCTAACCCAACAAGCCCAAGCTGTCACACGATGCGGAGAGTGCAACACGTATACGGGATCATCCCAACCGCGACTCGACAGCAATCACGACACCGCCGCGTCATATTACCCGCCCCTTGACGGATTCCAACGTCCTCACTGTCATCACAAGGGTCACACCGGGGCGTCCCGGATACTTCGGATGTCGTAAGGGAGATCCGAGACTATGTAGATACAGACAGTCCCTTATAGGTATACCCGGTCCTCTAGCAGATGGGTTGTAGCTCCTCGCGTAACAACGCCATTCTTTCCCTCATCCTATGGTTCGCCTCGGAACACTCGCTGACAATTCAGCCCCCCAACGTCTTGTAGCTTAGTGCCCATGGAGGCGAACTCGAACGGTCAGCTCGGCCAGGTGGTTTTGGGGACATCGGGGGCTGGTTGGTTGCTTGTGGGCTTCTGCATTCAGTGAGTCCACTATCAGTTGAGTGTGATGACCTGCAATCTTGATGGTCACAGCCTCGGGCACCCCGGTCCAGTTGGCGGGCCTTCGCGGCGGCAAGGTTATTGATTTGGCGTGGGTCGGAAATCTACGACCCCTACTTACACGCAATTTAGGGGTATACGATAGGGGGATGTCAAACTATTATTCTCTACCTACGTAAGGGGTCTCAAGTCTTCGACCCACCTTCATCAGCTATTTCCAGACTTTGCGATATGGGGGTCGCAAAGCCGGGGGAGTGTATGAGAGGAGGGGTCACATACTTGCGACCCTAACACACGCGTCCCTTCAGACTTTGCGATAGGGGTGCCGCAGTCTCTATTCCACCTAGTAGGTATGGGGTCGCAGATTATGTCCCCTAGTAAAATGGGAGATAGGAGTCGAACGTCGGGGGGAAACGAGTAGCTGATGCCCGGAGGCTCGCGAGCGGGCTTGAGTATGTCTGGTAGGCTTCGCGTTACAATTCCAAGCCATGGAATAACCGAAGGCATCTACCTAGCTGTAGCTACATAGGATTCGCTGCGAAAGGCAGTCAGGGAACTACAGAGTAAGCCTACAGCCGATGAGAGTGTTAGATTTGAAACGGTGTGTTGGTGTCGTCAGGTACAGACCTATGCAACGATGAGATTGTATCGCAGCAACCATCTCGAATGCCTACAGTGATGAGGCTAGTCCTCCAAAGGAGCACACGGGCTTGCAGGATAACCAGCCGGCTGTACTACCTCTAGGTGGCCTGAAGTGGTTGGTTGGTCGGTTGACTGGTATGAACGCCCAGCCTGGGGCAGAAACCGGGCTACAAGMCCTCGTCGTGGTATTGCCGCCAGCCCTGCCAAAACGGTCAAGCGTGTATGAGTCGTTGGCAAAATGGTCTCAGGAGCTTTGATGGTGGAAAACACGATGACGCTGATTGGCGCATACGACGAAGCATACCTGTTAGAACTTGAGTCTCTGTACGTCTTTGGGGATACCGAAGGTGGTCTGGTATCCTGGTATCACTAGGATCGAAGTTCCTCGATTCTAGTCTTGGTTGCCTTACGCAACCACGGCGATCTATGCCAGTCTCTAGCAGGTGGCGTATCTGAATGAAGCATACCGACCGAGTGATACTGCCGGCATAGTGTTACCAGGTAGCGTGACTAGGAGATGGGTACCTAATAACCATCAAGGATAGCAATACAGCATACCAAGGCCCATGACATAACCACGAAAGCGATCAGGTAAGGAGAGGATTCAATGAAGCCATCCAGTAATATGATGACGAGACCAGCAGCTTGATTGCTACTAGGGGTACTGTGCAAGGGTCAGGACTTGCAGTCGTACAATCGACCTCATAGGAGGTTCGCTAATGATGCACGCTGCAACCATCCCCTTCGCCATTATGCTAGCCATTCAATAGAAGCCCTCGTACCTTCACCTCTCCGTCCTGTACTCTGGCGTTCTTACTTCCGTACCATCCGCCTAAGATTGTGGCATCCGTACAAGTGACCGCCCTTTGTCCACACTCAAATCTTGCCTTCTAGATTGACCACCACCTAGACTCTCTTGGATTGAGTCTTGGACGGATCCCTAAGCCCTCACATGATTCCCCGATTCCTCTCCATCTCCCGTATCCATCTAGTGTCTCCAGGTGCTGTGCTTATGCCGGTAGCTTGAAGGTCGCAGGGCTATCGGCCGACACCCCTGGAGCTCATGAAGATCCCGACAAACCTACCGGGGGCTTGCGATGATGCCACTCGGAGCAATGGGATATAACCAATAGGTTTCCCGGGGCTACAGACGAAGAGATCGAGCCACATAAGGGAGGACAAAGTCTGCGAACCTGCTTCAGTACTGTATTACGAACTTTGCGATACCCAGCTCACAAACAGAAGTTTCGTATGGGAAAAGAGGGCCGCAAACCTGCGATCCGTATACAGACCTGGAAATGCAGCTTACGACCACCCCTTCGCAAATTCCGAAATCCCCAGCAAATAGGGGTCGAAGATTTGCGACCCGGTTTTACCGCGAAATTACTATATACGCGACAGGGGGGCCACAAACTCTATAATGCCGTATTAGAGTAGGGTCGTATACTTGTCCCAACACGTAATCATCAGCGACGACGATGCCACGAACGTTTCGACTGCCCCGTGATTACGGGGATCATCGCGATGTCTACCGTATGCTTCACATCTCTTCGCCGATGCTAATACGGGTATGGCCAGGTTAGATCTGGATGATCCGGGACGGTCCCGTATACCCTCTTCCGCATCGGTGGTACCCGGGACGTTCAGGACCAACCGATTTCGCCACGGGGCATTCATACATTGGACACCTCTCTTGTCACGAGAAGGATCGCCTCAGCCATAGTTGACGACTCGTCACTATACCAAGCGCACGGGCATTGGCTCAATCTGCCGGAACGTGACCAAGAGGCAGCCAAGGAGCTGATGCATACCAGATGAGGCTACACTCGAACCAAACTGTACTGGAAATCCTAGTCCGGAACCCAACTTTAAGCCCAAGACCTATTACCGGCCAACACTCATCGTTGTGGAAACATCAGCCTAGACTAATCTATCGTTAACTGAGGGCGGACTCGATGGCCGGATGAAGTCTATGAACACGCGCCGCTTGAAGAACTTAGATGGAGCTAGTCCTAGAGGTTGTCGTTCAGATGATGACTGGCTACCTCATTGCGGATTGACGCCAACTAGTCGCCTACTGTTGCCTCAATCGCCCACGATTCAAGAGTCCCGTGAGGCCAAGCAGAACCAGAAACATAGTAAGTGCGGAATGGGCCATGATTTTGCACATCGGCCTGTTCAAGATAGCGTTCGGGACTTTCTTTGGTAGCATCGATGAGCATCGAAAGGGGTTCCTCCCCCAAACCATCCACACAGAGGCTATTGACTGAATGTATCGCAGACGTCTTGAGTTTCAGTGGCATGCCCACATTGAATGCTAGCAAGACTAGGTTCGGAAGGCCCAAACAACTTTTGGAAATCATGAGGATGCTCAATGGCTCATTAGCCTGTCAACCACGGTCGCTATTTCGTACGTCAGTGGGGCGATGAACCTCGACGGCAGACAGGTCAAGGACAAGTTCATCTTCGGCATCGGTGCAAACGCATTCTCGTGAAAGGGAACTTTGTGAACCTTCTCGACAGAAGTCGAATAGCCCGGTCATCTCGCTCAACATCGTGGTCGCGACTAGGAGCGTGAAGACAATACGCTTATCGTTGGTCATGCCACCTAGGTACATATTCGACACGGACAGTGGGATCTTCACGTCGCCTATCGAGGAGACGCAGGTAGTAACGGGGATTGACAACAAGCTCATAGGCAGCTAGTGGCCATACACATAGGCACCAACGCGATAGCGAAGATGGGGGCAAGAAGCTAACTCAAACATGTATGACACACCCAGATATTAGTCGCTAGCCCATCATAGCCGGGAGCATAATGGTCAAGGGATTACATTCAGAGCAGTGGTAGAAATACGTCGGGGATAACCGGCACATTGGGCGACATCAGGCATAGATGCAAGACAGTCTGGAGAAGGGACAGTCACCCAGTAGACAGCTATAGGCCTCTCTGTGTGACGACGTTGTCCCTCCCACCATCTGCGAGGTTCACAGCAGGCTCGCATCACGAACTGGCTGGCACGTAAGGGTCGCAGACTTTGCGGCCCCCCAACAACGCTAGAATAATAGTTTGCGATCTCCCTACCGCATACATCGGAAATAGGTCGTATGCGGGGGTCTCAAGTTTGTGACCCTCCATATGGACTAGATTGTAGGTTTGTGACCCCCCCATGGCATATTCTGAAAATGGCCTGTCAGGAGGGTCACAAACTTTTGACCATAGTTACGCCACGTCCAAGTTGCTCATGACTTCACGATAACGCTCAATGTGTGTTAGCTTGATACTAGATAGCCATGCCCATCCCTTTCTCGGGCTTGTCGACGCTTGTTGGGTTGCGGAAGCTGAGATCTCTGACTTCAATATGGTGACCATCTTCAGGTGCCCAAGGATCGTTGATGGAGATGGCCGAGAACTACGGTTACCTGCCCAATCAGTTCACGAGTTCGAGAGAATCATTCAGGGGCACTTCAACAGTGAGTCTAAACTTAGCCGTCTTGAACCCATGCCGACAACCTGCGACCGACTAAACAGGCGACGGCATAGAACTAGACTCAATCAAGATCAATGCGACAGTCTCGATATTAGGGGCTGATGAACTCTAAACCTTGCCAAAGGACCCAAGTCTATAGAAGCTACAGATGCTACCAAGCCACGATGTCTGGAGGCCTGAAGTTGGAATCTCAGTCTTCAGCAATCGCATACGACCGATGAATTTCTGTATATACCTTACAGCATCGTCCAACCGTAACAATATCATGTATCATGATCACCACCATAAAACCATCATCATCACAACCGTCGTCATCACAACCATCGCCATAAACCACATCACAAGTCGTCACGGATCACAAAGACAGAGGGAAGAGAGAAACCTTCGCTTCTATATTAGAACCTCCGTAAACCTCTCATAAGCAATCCCGGTACTAGACCGAGCCAGATCGATCACCGTTTCGTCCAATCTACCTTACACCCATCTATCCGAACACCGAGCAACCAGCTGCCCTAGCCAAACCACTTACAGATTGATCGAGTATCGCATTTTGCCGATAGACTATAGTCATCAAACCTAGCTAGGTATCTAGGTACCTACCCATAGCTTACCTCCTTATAGAGAGGTCACCATTCAGGTCATGGTAGTGAATCATGTAGTACGACAAATAATGTTGGCGTCCCTAGACCTCAATGGCCTCTTGATAATCATACAGCGCTTGTGATGCTTACAGATCCCAAACAACGTCATGCTACCTTCATCGTCAATACCATACTTACATATGTGGTCAAAGCAATACCAAACCTCTATGTGAGCTTCCGCCATCTTATTTAGACGGTTAGCGACAGCTTGTTCGGCACACGCCTCTAGGAACCAACGCTTGATTTCTTCCTTGTCAAGGCTGCTTGATGAGTCAACCTTGGGCTTGAGACCATGTAGGTTCGCGGCTAGGATATTGGACACCTCCGGCTAGGAAATAACCGCACTGGATACGGATTGAGGAGGGGAGACCAAACCCCATAGCTCATCTTGAAGGCGAGACTTGGCCAATTGGGCCTCTTGTGCTTCTTTCAGCTTACCTCGAATACAACGACGCCTACCAAAGGCTCGTCGAACCTACGCCGACCCCCGCTAGAGAAGAGCTTCCAGACTTGTCCCAACTGTCCCTTGGAGGCAATCAATCTCCCCGGCGCGAGCAGGAAAAGCCTGCTCCGTCGGAACCACCCTCAAAGGGCAAATCCGTGGTACGTACCCGTCCTCTCTCCCCCCGTCCGTCTAGCGCTACCGCCGAATCGGCACCAAGTACAAGCAGGCAAGCCCAGTCCCAACCAACGTCTAACTTTACGACCGCAGAGCATCCACCGGAGGTCCCCAACAAGGACTTTTACATTTGGCCGGCAGCAGAGGCCGAACAGGCCTGGATGAAGACCCACCACGGACGAAACACACACCGCAGCCTCAACCCCTTTTCGGTGGCGTTCCCACCTGAGCGTAGCCACCAATAATGCATCGTCAAGCGAATAAGCCGCAGCAACGAGCTAGTCAATGGCCAATTTGTCCACATCGTCTGGATTAGCTCCAAGAACAAGGGCGACCATCATGTGGGTTGGAATATCGTTCTCTCGCCCGTCTCAAAAACCATCAACACCGATGACATACTATTCCTCCGGGTCATCACGATAGCCTGGGATATGATACTAATATGGTACAACGAGATGTTGACAACGAACCAAGATGTCAACTTCGCATCCTTGATGGAGGAGTGTTTCCGCAAGAACCTGGCCGACAGAGCCAGCAAAGAGTGCATCGAAGAAGGCAACAGAGAGGTCCGAAGGCACGACGATATCATCTCACAGCAGATCCGGTCACTCGTTGCCGCTAAGCAAGCAGCCAGATCCAAGAGCCTCCAGCTAGAAAGCGAGGCCGCCTCCCACATCTTCAAACTCCTACGTGAATCCTCTAGCTTAGAGGCCCGAAAGGAGAGTCTCCAAAGGTGGGTTTCGGATGCTACGCGCCATCCAAATGTCGGTCGCCGGCGCGAGCTAGCGAAGAGAGTCTGGACGGACAACCGCGAGTCCTTATCCGACAACGTGCCAGCCATCGAAGCATGGTTCTGGTCGGTTCGTAATACGAAGGAGCCAACTCCTCGTCCCTTAGGTAAGTCTGGGCCTACACCAACCGTGTTCCCCTTTGCTCCAGGCCCCCCTCAGAAGGGCTCGTCACAGGATAGCGAGAAGCCCGGCAACCCCCATCGGCTCCCCGATATTTCTAGCTCGCACGCTACCTGGGCAGATGAAATGGATGATGAGGAAATCCGCGCCCAGAGTTTTTATGACTAGGCTAACTATCTAGGTACCTAATGCACAAGTAACCAACTTAGGCTAAGTAGGTCATCTTAGAAAGGTGAGACATCATGAGAAGGTTAGTTAGAGGTAGGTAACGAGCCAAGGATATTCTAGGACTTTACACCCAGAATTATACGGCCACAACTAGGTACAGCAATCGGTACATATCCCTATGCTTCATTTCTTCAAGGTCACGATACTTAAGCGACCAGGACTTGTTCGCATTAGCAAGAGGTAAGTAACTCGTCAAGCCAAACTTGGGCTAGGTGAGTCTGATAGACTCAAACTTTTTAGGTAGTAATAGAAACACACTTGGTACTCCATGTCCGCTTCATAATCTGATGCCTTTGTCGCATCATCATCTCCGTAGACACCTAGTAGTAGTATTTCGTCATCGTAATCTCACCTATTGCTTCGAGGACATGAACTGAACTATCTGTGATAATCCTACTTCTGTAGGGGTATCTAATTTATCTATTGTGAGTGGCATTTCAACCCGGCAAATCCTAATCTCTGATGTGACCCATAAACGAGATTATCGTCGGCTAACACAAATGGCCCTGTAGAGTTATCCTGATGAGAATTTAGTTGGCTGCGGGCGGTAAGAGATGACCATACGTAGGTAGGAGTTTGGATGGATGTTCGGAAATATCTGGCTATGTATGAGCCAATGCGAAATGCTCGAAGTCCCTACTGACATAATTTGACGACGTTGGGACAATACCGCTGTTGATGATGATAAGGTGTAATTGACAGGTGGAACACATACTCTGACCATTAGATGACATAGGTTGAAGAATGCCAGGTCATTCTAACTTCACTCTCAAGGCACCTTGAGAGTAAAGCATGTCATGAGGCCGACAATAGGATGATGGATATAAYAACGTTGTTACGCGAAGAGCTCTAAACTAACCGGCCGAAGGCCGGGTATACATACTAGATACTYCTTTGTTCYAAGTATCCCTTACTAGATCCGAAGTATCCGAATCCTGACAAAGCAGTTGCTTAGGCCCCCTGGAAGCGGTGTGGATCTGACTCGTCACACAATTCTCTACGATCAGTGTCAGACATATTCCTGACTTCCCTCTAATGCTTGTATAGAGAACCGCCCAAGCGGGCACCACTATACGTATCGTACGAAGGCCTACATCAAGTTACAGTGGAGATTCGTAATGGATCTTACGTTGTGGCACTGGACGAAGGGAGCATGATAGAGTATGCCACGTTGTCGTACGGTCCTCGACTAGAGGAGTTTCGAAGCTGTCTTGATACAGAACTGATGCCAATAGTGTAGGGAGGTTAAGAGCGGCATTACTGGCTCAAAGGACCGAAGCCTATCTGTCAAGGGTCGAGGTATGGATACAAGAGATCATCTCGGATGCGGCATCCGAAAGCTTGGATAGACTGACGATTCGGTTACCCTAGAACTTGGTTGCACCTTGGAACAGTGATCATGCGGTAGGACGAAGCGGTTCGCGATACTAAGGGAATGATGCAGAGAACTTACAATCGGATTTTCGCAAGATTGCAGTGACGACGTTGTTGAGCTAGAGACTTAGATCTACCTGCTAGGAATCACAAAGTCACCTGCAAAACCAAGGACGATCATCGTCAATCTACAATGTCACTCTTACTCTACGTAGATAGCTGGAGCACATAGCATAGTTCTACGAGTCATCAAATAGGCATCGCATTACGAACACGAGAAGATGAGCAAATTGTAATTCAATTCATTCTAGCAAGCTAAACTTACCTTCGTTCATTTACCCCCTCGGATAGGATAGGACGTCTGTATTAGTGACGAGAGGCTCGTATTCCCGAAGCGCTGTCTAATTCGCTTCATCATACCGTCTGGGATAAGCGTAAGATCAAGAGGTACCAGCCGATTACCGTTATATAGAACGTGTTGGTACAACGCACAGAAGCCGCCACGGTTGGGTTGGGTTTGTCCCATGCGCGACAGTAAAGCTACAGGGTGAGCGCATGATTGCATATCAACTCGCCGCAGAGAGACCAAGTCGTTAGGAGGTTCGCTAGGTGGATCGGACGGAAAGAAGACGAGTTGATGAAGGTACGTCCACGTTAGTATCTCGAGGACGTGCCAACGTTCCCTATCGGAGAGCATTGTCTCTCCTAGTTCGTCGGGAGCGTTGGGCATGCCGAGTTGACCTTCTAAGAATTTGACGTAATCGTGCACTCTTACACAAGTAGCCACATCGACTTGCATAAGCCCTTGTGCCCTTGGGAAAGAACTAGCACTCATGTTCAAGGCCGTCATGGTTGAACCTTCAACAAGCATCTTGGACCAGAGACCAAGTTCGCACCATAGTTGTCCTTTATCGGATTCTTGCTGCCCGATGCCAGCGCAGTCGGCTTTGATTGCCGCTAAAGCTGCGGGATCTTCCTCGAGGAGCCGGTCAGCGGCATCACCCTGCAAATGATACAATGGTCTGTGGCAGGTCAGAGCGGCCATTCTAATAAGGACTCGCTTCGTAGGGACCGATAGGGTGGTATCGACCTCGATATGGGCTAGTAGGTTGCCGAGGCGAAAGATCCGGCTAGGATTCAATACCGGGTGCTCGGTATAGGCGAGCGTTCGGATACCTAACGGAGTAATGCGTGGCACAGGAGTATCATCTGCTAGACATCCCATTGTGCGTAGCCGACGCTTTGTCTCGCTGATTAGGCTCTCACCTACCTTTGAGAGTGCCGGAACTTGGGCGTTTTCGAAAGCCAGGCTCCCGAAGCTGCTACTAACATCTAGACATAAACGCATCATCTGGCCCTTAAGAGGTGCGTCGTTTTCGGAGTGCTCGCCTTGGTGTCGAGAGCTCCAGTATTTTGGGCGATCCCACGCTGCGTTGGAAGCCTTAGACACCCACGACTTTCGGTGATAGATGTCCGCATCGGATAGCGGGATCCGTGCCTTAGGGAATTGACTTGTAGATGGCTCGAAAATGTCTACCATCTTTGTCGGGGTTGAGATGACGTGTCTCAAATTACTTACCGGTATCGATGCGCCGAAACTCGGGTCGACACAGATGAGGGTAGGGTGGTCGCTCTTGAAAACCCCCGACACGTACTGAAGGTTTGAGTCACCTCTCAGGGCCATGCAATCGAACATTCGCCCTGTTTCACGAAACAGAGGCGAGATGTATGTCTGGCGAATCTCCTCGAAGTCGCCAAAGATGACCACGTATGGAGGATCACCTTGTTCAGCGGGGCCGAGCAAGGTTGAACGGATGATATTCGAAATCCCCGTTTTCTCGTTAACCAGCTCTCGGTCCTGGACGGGGGCACTTCCGGTCCAATTGACCTCGAAGGCTCTGAAACAAGCTCCGTCAAGGATTTGTTTAATGTCGCGTCCCTCATGAGCTCCGAGACACACGATAGTGAGATTAGTCTTACCTTGCAACTGGCTTACCCACTTGTGAATAAGACCTATGCACATTTCTCCTTCCACGGTTGGGCTATACTGGATGTCCATGAATAGGACCAAGTCCCGGTGGTTGAGCAGGGCAGTGGACTCATTGTCCGATAGGAGTTCCTGAAGGGAACCGTAGGAGAGTATACCTAATATGCGTAAATCGTCTCCTTGAGGTACGGCGTCTACCAAGGTCTCGATATTGCCCGTGGTGCTGAAGGCCTGCTGTAGAAGTTCAGCCTCTATTTGAGAACTTACCACGTACAATCCCTGTGCGTTGGGCCTTGTAGACTTGACATGTTTCCACACGTCAGGAACCAGCCTAAGACTCTTGCCGACCGGTCCTGCCTTGATATAGATAGCCTTGAGGATGACATTATCCGCCGACGTGGGAGGCAAGAGACTTTGCACAGTAGGAAGAATTTGGGTTAGGTACAGATCCATGGTGAAAGCTTGTATTTTGGTTGCGTGAAAATAGGAATCTAGAGCACGACGTTGTATGATATTTGGAGATGCGTTGTAGCATGGGTTGGAGATTGTTGTGTGGTTGTTGAAGTGTTGATGAAATTGGGGAGTGAGGTTATTTCAATCTTCGCGAAGTGATCCAAGTGTGGTCGCTTACTAAGCACCACCAGCTATCTGATTGGTCCGTATACGTCATCTCTGTACCTAACCTACTTCCTGGCCTGAACCACCCCGGTCCATTTGAATAAAATCCCAAGCCAAATCCACCATGATGACTGATCCACTTCTTGAGGGACGGGACGCGCTATAATTCCAGCGAGCTATAGCGCTATACGCCCTACAAGCCAGTACAATTCTAGCGAGTTACAGAGCATCACCAATTGATAAGTTGACCAATTGATTTGCGATATCGACACCGACCGATTGATTGATCGATACCTATCACAGAATACAATTCTCTGCCCATTCTAGAACAGGCGTTCTCTCCGACTCAGCATGACGAAATGGCGTTGTCGCGTGGGTAGCAGCGGCCAATATTTCAGCATTCAATTCGGAACTATTGAACGTCGCGAGCAATATATCTCAGGTAGCGTCACAGGGGGTTTGCACCTACATGTACCTAATTGTTTCCTGGTGAGGCACCTAGGTACTGTGTTACAGGGCAGTTACGGATATTGTGTAACGGCATTAGAGACGTGGCCCGTGCGTTGAATCTAATCAGCTTGTATGTATGTGGATCCTTCCCTTTCAGCTTCGATATTCTTGCGAATACATGAGAAACCGATCGGACCTTCGCCTTCGCGCCTTGAAGCCTTGTAGCAGTGACACTCATCTTTCGAATGTTTAGCTATCGAACTTTCTCTTATCTATCGCCCTCAAAGCCCGCCCGTACTTCATAAGAAGTAGTGGAGCCGGTATAAATGCTAGTGCGATAAAACCTAACACCGAGTTTCCCCAGCCTAATCCCAGTCGCTTATAGAGTGGCGGTCCTGCAAGTGGGACGAAAGTTCCCCCAAGGTTTCGGAGAACGGCAAACCCAGCTATCGCGCTTGCGGAATATATTCCAAATGCATCAACCAAGTAGCTTCTCACTGGTATCATGGTAGATACCAGGCCAACCCCCAGAATCCCGGTTGCGATGATCGGCGCCATGTATTGGACTTGAAACTCGGTCGTCCAACCATACATGAAAAGACCAAAAGGGAGAATGAATCCGCCGAAGACCACTGGTGGAAGACGTTGCTCGGGGTGTGTTTGACCATTTTGGGATTGACGACGGACCCAGAGGTCAAGAGTGAGACGGCATAAAACGACCCCTATTACACAGCCAAGACCTACATGAGTAAAGTTAGTAAGGCTAAGCTAATTCGAGTCTGAGGGGAACTCACCAAGGCCGAGGAAGCTGAGGCCGGCTATGCCTGATGAGAAGCCGTAAACACTCTCAAAGACACCGGTAAGAGTAGTCAAAACTAAATAGAGGTACCCATAGACAACACAGACATATAGGGACATGAGAAATAAGATCGGCGAGGTGACAAGCAGTGCCAAAGGTCTTGTACAAGCGTCCCTGAAGAGTTCCATCGCCGTATGTTTAGTTTCATACTTGGACCTTATGTTGGGATTCCCTGTTTCTTTGCGAAGCTGCCCTACCTTTCTCTTGAGGATCTGGACAGCGTATGTCTCGCGTAAAAAGATCAAGAAGCATATTTCAAGGAAACCGCACAGTATGGTGATAAGCCAGAAGCACCAACGCCATCCAAGTGCGTTGCCGAGATAACCTCCTATGATAGGCCCAAGGACGGGACCGAGCAACGGAGCAAGTCCGACTATTGCCATCGCGCTTCCTCGCTGTTCGACTGCAAAGAGATCGCCAACCACGCTAGGATTAAGAGCGGTAGATACCACCGCCATCCCATTCAAAAAGCGAAATGCCACCAACGACTGGATATTAGTACTCAGAGCGCAAGCTGCTGAGAAGATGATGAATAGAATAGTCCCCACGTGGTAGAAGTACAACCGTCCATAGAGCTCCGATAAAGGAGCGACAATGAGCGGCCCGAGGATTTCTCCTAGTTCCCAGATTGAGACAATGAGTGTTGTATAGAAAGTATCCTGCTGATCGAACTCTTCTAGAATCTGAGGCGCGACAGGCGCACATATAATCGTCGCAAGAGTTCTAGGGATAGTAAGCATAAACGAGTAAGTTTGATTGATGGCAGGTTAGACTTGCACTGCAAGGTCCAATGTAGATATCATAACGACGAGAGACCATTTGAGTTTTGAAGACCAGTTCTGAGGGTTCGATAGATCGGTTTCATCGCCAAAATCGAGAAGGACCTCTTGCCCTATCMCCTCCCATTCCGAGACGATGTGCTTCGATAAATTTGACCGCGAGTCAACTTTCTCTATCTTGTTCATGGCGGTTATATCATCGGTTGGGTTGACATCATCCTCAGAGGTCACATCAGCGGGTTCGATCATCCTCAACGTTGGTGGCCAATCTCAACTTTAAGACTGAGGGAGATTTGGAAGAATTCGAGGGGTTGCTGGGACCTATCTCCAGCATCTCACATGTACCACAGATAATCATTACCGGCGGTTGTATTTCTTCTGGTGATTGGCCGATTCTGTGAGTAGTTGTCCCGAGAAAACAAAGGGGGGTGTGGATCCAAACGTAGACAAAGCCATGCGCTTCGTTCCAGCAGATAAGAATAATCCTTCTTAGGTAGGTACGTATGAGGTAGGTACATTTCAATCGAATTGCAAGCACGAGTTCTTGTGCCCTTACTACATGATAGCATTGAAGAGCCGTGTATCGAATACAGGGATGATCATTGTGCCTGAATGCGACAACCCGCGAATACGACGCACTAGATGCTTTGGGAAGGTAATCGGCGCACACAATTCAATGTACCACGCTTAATTCAACCTCTATTGGGTAGAAACTTCATCCCTTTTCATAAGCCAGCCACGAATAGGACAGCCAAGCTTTCTCTCGTCGCACTGAATTCTTCACTTGGGCTCTCTGCTGGGATATCTATATTAAGATCACCAATAGCACAAGGTCCATATTACTCATAAGCCCTACGAGTTGTCCCTGTAGACTCCACAAAACTTCTAAGCTTATCTGCTGTTTCAGCCCCCCACCACTTCGACATCTAGCTCAGAGCGGGAGCCCCCAAAATTCCTACACGCGAAACGTACGAAGAAAGGTGATATTCCTAGTGCAGTCACCGAGTAGTCGGCAATTCCAAGATGTACGGTGACGTGGTTGGCAGACGATGCAGTCTCACACTACGGGAGGACTGGTCTTCATAGGACCTTATAGATCCTTCGTTTAGTATTCGTTTGGCAGTCGGGACGCCGGCCGTCCTTGAATAAGCCATAGTCCCCCCCATTATCTAGGGTCGCTCTCACGAGCTTCATCGGTGAGCAGAGCATTCTCCCTAGGAGCACTTCTATAATTTACCAGGCAATGTTAAACAGCATCCCGTAAGCTTCATGCTCCACGGCTACCGCCAACTTGAAGTCATTATTATCTATAGGTTCATGGAGCTTCGAAATCATCGTGAAAGTAGGCATGTTCCCTAAGGTGAAGAAAACGAGAAAAATGGCTCAAGATTGTAATGAATGTAAGGGTTTAAGCCAAGGTATGACTCCGTCACGTGTTTACCACATCTGCTCGGTGTAATGTAATGTAATGGACATGGATTCATACCCAATCGGTGGTATTCCAGGAAGATGTGCCCACCAACAAATTTTACAAAACGCATGGATGTAACCAACATCAAGCTTCAGCTTCGACGTTTCGTTGACGTTAGATTATCTTGCTTCGTTCCGCGTGACGGCGCATACGCTTTGGTAGTTTACCATGAACTGAACTGTACGGAATTACCTAAATACTTAATAGCATCAAGAAACCATACCTTAATAGAAATTCATTAGAGAAGTGAATGCCATCTATTCTAGGTACGCAGTAGCCCACCATACAAACACCATATATGCGAATGGTTGGTCAGCCTTAAAAGCTCAATCGCTCACTGTACCCAAAGTTATTTCCGCATAACACCAACCGTAAGCCACCCAATCAGCTCGCGAATCATATGCAAACATTTTCTAACTTCCCTGCAAACGCCCGGTACATCTTTACGGGGTTTCTGCTTATCATACGGTACTCATATTATACCGTTTGGCTCAGTTTGTGCGACAGTGCTTTATGGAAACTTTTAACCTGAGTGGAATTTGTCCGGCCTATTGCTTGTACGACAAGTCGACGCCCCCGGCTTTATGTAACTCCACAGTTACCCTAGTTGAAGCTCACTTCCCTTTCTTAGCTATTATGATGGCGTTACCATGTCCTTCTCTCGCATATAGGCACAAATACGAATATTCACCCTAAGTATTAGTTCACTTGGTTTTGGTTGATGGTGGCCTGTTCGTGGATGCTGCGTAGTGGTTTGTAGGCATGCTCCCGGTGCAACAAGGTCCAAAAGCCAAAGGCAGTACAGAATGGGATCCTTGCGCCACGGTGCCGGGATGTCCTTCACGCAGGCCAGCAGGCAGCTCGTGCTTCGTAGCGAGGGAAACGAAAATTCATCGAGCTATTTCTACGGATCAATACGCAGAATTATACAATCTTCTACCCGTGCTAAGACACACACTCTCTACGACTCAGCGTGACGAAAAAGGGACTGTCCGCGTATGCAGCGGAGCGGCCAAATATTTCAGCATCAAGGAAACGGACCGGGGTGGTTGGAACCCCTTTTTGGAGACCCGCACTAGGAGAGAGGTGATTGGCTACTGATCTTGACCAATCTTATCAGATCCGCTGATTAGATGCCATCAACCCACATAGCGTCCTGAATTTGCACACGAGAAGTTGTTTCATTTCGGCACTTGACCGCGATGGGCCGAATATTTGTCATTATGACGCCGCGACTTTCCGTCAAGGCAATCCAGTTAGGCATTTCGAGTACATTTGTAGGAGGTAACAAGTGAGGATCATTAAGAAGCACTGCGGTAAGTTAGCACTTATGAACCCTGTTGTGTTAGACACCAATGTAGATATCTCGTAATAACAGACGGGAATTGTATTGTTCAGAGACCATTCCAGTATCTCCTCTTAGCATACCCGTAGGTAATTGTTCCTGAGGATTATACTCCCATGCGAACATTACAGGCGACCACTTGAGAGGGAAGCCATATGGGAAAGTTCTGAAGGTGTTGTATAATCCCGTCAAGATAACTCTGTGAATACCCTTGTCTAGTGGCAATATCTATGCCAGGGGCCATGTACATCATTACCTTTATGGTATTATGAGTTCTATTCACTAGGCTAGTGAAGAGCGACATCGGGGACGATCTCGAAAATGCTTTACACTTATATCAGCCTCATGCTGCTTAGTATTTGAAGAGCTCATGCTACTCTCACCTAACGTCTAGTGAGGCAACCGAATAGCCAACATGCACCTCCCTCTTAGCCTTGTATGTTTTTTCATAACCATCCGGGCTTCAACAGCCTTGGAGGAAAATACTACTTGGCCATGGCAGACATACAAATCTAGTCCTGCGGAACCGTAAGTCTTACCCAATTTCACTTAGTATTCAACTATATGAGGACCTACCTGGGTACCTAGGCATCTACCCAATGAAGAGAACAGTCAAGGATGGAATTCCTTGGATTGGTCTTAGAACCCAATGCAAGAGAGCTACGCAAATGAGCGACTACTTACATCAGTCACTACAGTCCATCTCTGAATATAACTAAATACGGATCCACGTCTCCTGGATATCTTTTCTTCGATCAAAACGGTCAATACGCGCACAATTACAGCCTATTCATCATGTCTGATGATAATGAACTCGTCTGGCAGAGTAGTATCGGTGACTACGCCGCTTTCAAGACACAGACTTTTGAAGGGAAGCCTGTCTTGACATTCTTCAATGGAGTCTCTTTACCAGAGCCATACGGTTGGGGCCATGGCATAATCCAAATCCTGGATGATTCTTATACGAGCATATACAATGTTTCATTGACTGCAGAGGAGGAACACTTTGTGACCATACCAGAACTCGACCCCAAGCAGCTCATATCATACCTCGATATGCACGAATCCAAGATTACGACCCAAGATACCATCCTTGTGACAGCATACAACGTCACCAAATACGACTTGAGCTCAGTCGGTGGCCCAAAGGACGGCTGGGTAACAGATTGTTTGTTCTACGAGCTCGATATCAAGACCAGCAAAATACTTTTCAAGTGGAGCGTTTTGGATCACGTTGACCAGATTCCTATCTCGGACGTCCTACAGTTCTACCCTGTTTCAGATTTTGGGAAGAATCAGTCTATCCCATACGGCTACTTCCACATTAATTCGGTAGACAAGTTTCAAGACGGGTCATATTTGATCTCGTCAAGGTACTATTGTTCTATTTTCAAGATTGCTGGAAATGGGACTGTGGAGTGGACTCTACAGGTAGGGTACTCGCCTTCTATATATCGGGCTCTCGATTACCCAACCAAGGCTCATAGCTGTAAACTTGTGCTAATAAGGTATAGGGCCAAACCGGAGGKGATTTTCAGCTTGATGGTCGTCTTTCCTTTTGCTATCAGCACGACGCCAGGATTATCCGTGATTTGGGGGATATTGTTCAGATCAGCATCTTCGACAATGATAATTCGGAAGTTGAATCCGGCGTAAACCAGACGAAAGGCCTCTTTATGACTCTGAACACCGAAACGATGAAGGCGACACTAGATCAAGAATATTTTGATCCTCGAGACCCGATCTTTTCCCGTTCTCAGGGAAATGTCCAGCTTCTAGATAACGGAAACGTCATGATGGGATACGGGTCGACCCCTAAGATTCGAGAATATGGCCCGGATGGCGCAGCCCTCATGACTGCCCAATTTGGGCCTGGTGATGGTCTGATATTCTCATATCGTGCCTATCGTCAACGGTGGGTCGGCCGACCGAGAACATCACCAAGCGCCGTTGCTTGCGTAGACGCAGTCAACAATCAAACAGTGGTGTACATGAGCTGGCTTGGCGCGACGGAGCACACCTCCTGGAGGATTTTCGCAGGATCCAGAAACTCTAGTCTCATTTTAAGCGCTGATGTTAAGAAAACTGGATTTGAAACTGTGGCAAGTATCCCAGGACAGCCCCCTTTAATCCAGGTTGAAGCGCGTGGGCTAGAGGCTACTAGGATGTCTCCTGTAATAACTTCCCAAAATGTCTGCTAAACACGGGGAGAGGGATTCCTTGAGAGAACAGCTTACGAAATTCCGTTGATTCTGTTGTGGGGCGGTCGTTTAGAGCAGGGAAATGGTAAGGATGGACAGCCGCGATATTCACAAAGGCCACACTCCAACTTGCTGGGGAACGTTAGCTCACTATGTCATACAGCCTGAATGGTGCTAGGATTGGAAATTTATGTACCTCTCAACAGAGTTCACCCACGAGCTGTTCATTCAACGTCGGTCTCAGTAATTCTGTCCAGAATTCGTATTGCTTTGGACTAGAACCCAGGAGTTCCAGGCCTGATGTCTCATCTTGCTCCATGTCGATATGTAGGTAGGTACTTAGTCAAGGACTGCAAGGGTATAATACGGGAAGGGCAAAATAAAACAAAACGGCAACCACAAGGAATAGATTGGATGGGTGCCCGATAGTGCCGTTACATGGTGCGATCTAAGTCTAGTCTAAGCTTTTGATACCTAGCTGATATCTGGGTCTAACAGGATTTCGCGTATCCAGTAATCTATGTACAGTATCATCATGAAACCCAACATCATTGTGGACGGTTCAAATATGAAACAGGGAGATGAAAATGGGAAAAGAATGTTGTGAAGCGAAAAGTTACAAGAGCGGCCCTGCTATACGCTCAAACTTCAAAGCTCAGATTCATCGACAATGCCACTCCTTGAGCTAGGATCCCACGATGAACTCCAACTGTATGCTTCACTAATGCCTAAATTGCCACTCTACCAACCACCAGTGCCCCTAACAAGTTCAGAAGCCTTGCCGAATCCGACAACCTTCTGCTCAAGCCACTTTCCTCGATATCTTGATTGATGTTCAGGAATCGAAAATGGCTCCGTAGGCGGGGACACCACGGGKGGTCATACCGTAGACAACCTTCTCCGTGACCTTGGGATTGGAAATAATGAAAACAGCTTCTGCATCCGACTCGTGGACAAGTTGATATACCTCCCGGACAATGTCAGGGTATCCCTTCTCGTGAGTATTCCAGATGACTGCGTTTGGATCAGCTCGCCTGACCTCTGCTACGACACGGTCACCATAGGTCGCAACCGGCTCTCGGGTACTCCAGAAAACTCGACGGGGTGTGATATCAGCGAAGAGGAGTGACAGGCAAGGGCCGATACCAGAGCCTGTGGCGACAACAACGATTCGCCTAAACAACTTTGAAGTATAGAGGAGACCGTGAAGAGGAGCACCACGGACCCAGAGCTTTCGCTCGTTGGGCTTCATGATCTGCTTCTTAGTCCAATCGCCTGCGTTACTAACCACAACGCTAAAGCCGTTGATCTTCCCAGACTCGGGGTCAATGTCAGGAATGGTGGCGAAGGCGTGCCATTCCGTTAAAGGCTTGTCGCTAATCTTGAGACCGTAAAAGGGGGCCATACCCCTATATTTGAAGTGCAGGCGAGTAGCATGGTTGCTCAGCTTCTCAGGGTAAACCGTCTGGTGGCGCAGACGAGACCAGGAGGCGATTGTGCATGAGGTTGAGATGCAAATAAACCAGAAGTTGGGGGAGTGGACGAGGACATAGCCAAGGGATGTTTCCCATTGTCTAGCGGTGACTCTGGCCGAGAAGATGTTGTGGATCCAAAAGGTTGTCAGAGCTGTCCAACCGGCGAAACGGTGGAAAGCCTCGAAGTAGTCGTGAAATCTCCGGCGCAGGTTAGGATGAGCCGACGTTAGGATGATGGCAAACATCGAAACCAAGATCCAGCTGGTGATCATGTTTACCAACTGATCCGTCACCTTCTCATCAATCCAGTCCTTAGTGGCCAATATAGTATATAGGATATACCATACTACCGCAGCTGTTCCCGCGCCACTGTGGCAGCCACCATAGTGAAACACCTTTGCTAGGCGCTTTCGAATAGATACGGGCCATGAGTGCGGGACACACGTGAAGATTTCATACCAGAGGTTGACGAATTCCTCTTGACGGAACAGAATGCTGACCATAAGATTTGCGGACGCGGCACTACCCACGTCTCGCGAGTTAGGCATCCCCTTGTAGACTGCCATCAGGGCGATGAAGACAGCCAAGTTGACTGTAAAGATTACTCCAAATATTTTTCTATATGAGGAGGCATATTTGTCTAACACAAGTCAGTCCAATATCTTATATGAAGGCAGGGTAAACACTCACGGCGGATTTGTCGACTCAGCTCAGTGCCAAGTTGGTCTGGAAGAATCGCACGCTCCGTGACCCTCTCAATTTGCTTCTCGTCAGACCCTTTTCCGGAGTGGATCGACGGAGTAGTCGTTCCCGTTGAAGGTCCGGTCGACGGCAGGGTCGACGCAATCGGCGTCGGTGACAGATCCCCATGACGGAAGGCACCCGTCTGGCCCTTTTCAGAATGGTTGGTGGTCATGGTGAAAAGAGGGTGTGGATGTCTTTCTGATGTTCAGGTTGCTATTCTCGCAGGGTTGGTTGGCACGGGGAATCCTGAAAACTCCAGACAAGCAGTAGGGCGAGAGCACGGGATATAAGTACTCGAGCGAGGCACGAGATAATCGGCTTCATCTATTCGCGACCAGATAGTGGTCCCCCGACTGAAGGTTACTCATACGGAACCCATCGAACGATACTGTTTCTTCGATATCGCAGAGATCTTCGACGGCATGATCCTACATGGCAGGACGTCCGGGCCTAGACGGGCGTGGCATGCATCCCCAGTTTCAACGATGACGGGGCCAACCAAATCATCAAATTTCGTGTCTTGTTTGCTTGACGAGCTACTAGATGCGGAAGTTCCCCGCTGATCACAGTCTGTGTCGCCTCAAATCTCTGGGAATCCACAATCAAGCAGCGTGAACCATGCCTAGGAAGCTTTACGTGGATGGCCACTAGTAGCTATCGCTGTGGGGATCGAGGTCCCTAGATTCAGGAACCGTCAACTGCAACGCAACATACCTGCGCATAACTGCGCATGTTTGTACGCCACATCGGCACATAGTAAAGAACCGGGTGCAGGCGTGCGTGGTGGTTTACTGGGACAATTAACACGCCTAGCCCTATCAAAGGTGGATTACCAGATCTCAAGTACAATTCCAGTCATCCGGGTTCAGGGACTAGCTATAACTTACTACAACAGCTTCTCGTAAGTTAAACCTGGGGATGTCCATCGACTGCTTGTATCTGCCGCTAAGAACATGGATTATACCGTATTTTTCTAACATATTTCAGCTCTGATATAATCGTTCATGATCAGGTAAATCCATAGGAAATGCATGAAGAATATAATAGTGAAGTATGCCTCACCAAAGATCCGAACATATCATGTCTACCTCTAATTCTGTGCTAAGTAGTAGCTCTCCACACTTCCTTCCTAGTTCTGGTCATGCGGCGAGAGCTGCTCAACGTATGCGGCTGTGCTCATGGGTCAAATTGGTAATGGATAGGCATTAGGTAACAAGTTGGTGTGGTCACACCTACGCAAACATATCCGTTGTTGAGGCTGAGTGACAACTTTGGCAGGTAGTATTGGGTTTTATCTCCTTGGTGTTACGAGTTTGGTTCCCATTGGTCTATACTGAACGGCCACCCCTGCCTTTGCATCGACTACTAAGAAATATGCCTCCTCTATGGGCCTTTACTTACTACATATTCTATCGTGCTTCGCAGAAGCTCAACTACAAGATCTCACCATTTGTTATCTCGTCAATTTCTAGGCTCCGACGCGATTCGCCTGGTAGCGAGCCATAGATATCTAGATTCACATTCTTTCGGGGCAGAGCCTTAAAGGGCAATGTTGTGCACAAACGATGTTACCGGGTAGACCAGACTCTTCGTTAGAATGGGAAGGGTTAGACTTGTTACGCGATGAAAACAATCAGAGGAGGTAGGAATTTGAGTGGTTGAGGCGTCGAGGGCTTGGCATCATCGTCAATGTTGCCGCTACAAGGGGCTGGAAGGTAGTCCACTATATCCACAACTGGCCACCTATAGTAGGAGATATGCTTATTGGCTTTCGATTCTGGCGGCCTCCTGAAAGTACCTAATCACCTTTAGGTAGTATAAGACCAAGTATTTAGATCCAATTACAATCCTCGACGAGCCAAAGTTAAGCCGCAGCGGAATATTACCAAGATACCATGCTTATACAATCGGACAGATCGGCAATTTCGGACGATCGGTTCGGGGATCCTTATCCCTGTACGCTCGACTATCCATAGATTCATCTTGCTCGATCCGAAAATCTCAATCCACCAGGGCGGACTCGTTGCAGATTTCTATACTAGATTGCCCACAACCTTGGAAGCTGGATGCAATCCCCTGTTGATACATGCGGAAATCTACCGATCGGATTCGGGTCTTGAACATCATCCGACCCGGGAACACTATTGGTACCATGCGCCCGTAAAGCTCGCGCGTGATTGGTCCACCACAAGAGCTCAGGGGGGGACCCCTCCATAATACGTCCACTCCGCAGCTTTACAACCCATACGACTTCATCTAATTCTAGAGGACGTCCCATTTTCCCTCGGCGTTGCACCCAATGACATCACATCGTCATTTGAGGAAGTCCAGACTTTGGGACCCTTCTTGTTTCAATCCTAACCTCCCTCTATAACTCTCCGTCTTTCACATGCCGAGAGATAACGACGCCCCAACGATCCGGTTTTCTTTACCAACTGGGCGGACTTTGATCACTATACTTTACTACGAATCGTGGGTCTTGCACTCATACTTACACTACACTGCTTACACTCGGTGTTGTCACTAGAACGTCGTGTCATAGTAAGCTTCATTAGTATACTGCTATTTACCTAGGCGATCATTCCCAATGAAGATTAAGCTCCGGGTATCTCTTTTTCCGAATGTGGAAGCTAGATCAAATGAAAATCCGCATTAGGAAAAGCACTTCTTTTCGAGAGCTTCGCTATCTCAAGATGGATCGTTCGAGCACTTCATTCACCTTGTGATCTGACGATAATTTTGCTACTGAGCCAAGCCCGATCACGACTGAGCAGCACATTGTGGCGTTCGTATACGTCATTCATTCGCCCCAGAAACTATCAAACGTATCATGATGAATGGAAAGTAGAGGTTTCGGAGCATATCTTAGATGGACGACGTTATCGCCACATTATTATAGGGGGAAAACATCCCCGACTTGGCCTACTTTTGGCATCATAAGGGTCTGGGTCGCTGAACTCTTTGGGACGTGGAGCTAGTCGACTGCCCTTTGTAGGCAAAGAGCCGCGATATAATTGCAAAGCTTTAACGAAAATTCAACGAGTGGTATATCGAATTTCCGCCATCATACCCCTCAAACCAATATGGTCGATGGGTTAATGAAATCCCTAACATCAGTGACCTCCGTACGAAATATCATGTCCGTGAAATTTAGTATTACGACAGGTTTAGGTGTACACCGTCACAGCGAGGTTCCACGAACAAAAGGCGAGTATATCAGATAGGTACCTACTAAGAGGTATGTTACCTACGTGATGTGCCAGGTAAAACATACCTTCAATGAGTTCATGGTGCCTTACGACTCAGATATCTTTGAATTTGGATGCTTCATCATTAGGCAATCTCTCTACCCGCTCCTCTTGCAGTTTAGTCGTTTGGTTATCCTTCCTAAGTTGTCGAATATTTGACAAGCTTGCCGGAAACGGTGATGATATAACTGTCTACTGCCTAAAAGCCGCAAGTTGGCACACTGTAGCGAAGACATTATGGATCAGGCAATCGCTTAGTTTGTACTCAGCAAGGCGACTGGTATAAGATCCAACGCTATCAAAGTTGACGATTCAAAGGTTTCAAACATTCTAACTCAGTTGACCACTCGGATGAGTAGGTACCTCTAGATAGCCTATCATGGTACACTAGCAACTGACAACGACGCAGTGCGTTGCGCATTGTGAGGTATCTAAGGGTCTCGATTCTAAGTAGATCTCAGTCTCGGAGATGGGGACAACTCATCCCCAAGCCTTTTCAAGTAAAGGGGCAGAACTAAATATTTCTCGGGTCTCTCTGCCTTCTTACTAGTGTTAATACACGTAGCTTGGCCAACAGGTTTACATGCTATCCGAACAGCTCTCTCAGTTAATGCAGAGATATGACTACCAGGTATTTGATAGCAATGTGTTGAAATTCATAACGGGCATATAAGCAAGATAGTAGTTGAGAGTTTCGAATCGAGCGAAATGGCTACAAGAACAGTGTTGGCAAGTTTTCGCTTCTTGAGGAACTTCTCATATCAGGGCTCAGAAAGCCCAAATGTAGTTCCTTCGCCTCTCATCTCATTGGACTTGAAACCCAAAGTCGATGTTTTCGGCCGTCGTCGGCAAACTGCTTCAGAGTCCATGCTTGGCAGATAAGTGCAGTGCTTGTCTCAGTGGGACCGTCGTGAGACATTTCCAATTCTTTGCTCTCGACTCCCAGGGGTCATACGACTAAGAATTTGCTCATCGTCTCCATTTCAAGGTACAATCAGGTCCAGTAATCCCATATTCTCGGGGTACCTACCAGGTACACGGCCCATAAGTACTAGAACACTAACATCCCCCAAGGCGTTCTCAAGCAAAAGCTAGCTTCTATTCAAGACCCGACTTATTGTGAAAGGAGTTGGTTCCTATCTTCAGAGCCTCAGAGACATTTAGAGCATACTATCAATTTGAATTGTCTAAAGGGTGTCCAAATTTCGAGGTAGCTGGGTGGTCTATGTTAGCCACACTTCATCCCTAGTAAGTAGGTACCTTTCAACTCGAATTGGAATCAATTCTGCCCCCTTCTTAAGGGCGAAACTAAACCGAGCACAAACATTACGTACGTATATCATCAACGCAGGTTATATTCTCTGGCAGCCACATAGTATATGTGGAGTATTGATGCCGGGATGGATGCGGCCTACTGATATGGAGATGCAGTCAGAAGTCGTACTAGTTGAAGACACTCCCTTAATGACATTACCAGGACTATCATAGGTATCTGAACTCAACGATAGGTACCTAAGGTATGGCTACATCTTTGGTAATAGCGAGAATGAAAACGAAGCCTCTAAGCACTTTCATATTAGCCTCTGATCTGAATTTGCACGTCACGTACAGTCATGCCGAATCCCCCTCACGCTAACCGGTAAATCTTTAAGGCCATCAAGGAAGCTCAACGCTCATAAACTTGTGCAGATAACCCTGGATTCTTGTCCAGCAAGTTCCACAGCTGAGATACATCATCTGGATAGAAGAGTGAATGAAGGCGTGCTCCAATCTTAGTGAGTCCAATTAGCTCGAAATACTTGAATCTATTCTCTCCGATGAGTTGGCCTCTTTCTCTTCCTCCTCTGAGATTCCCTGATGTCAACGTGCCTCAATTTTGACCCAACTCTTAGAACCGTAGGTATTCGGTCGTCTTACAACGCTCGACGGATAGGACCTCACTTTCCAGCCATCCGAAAACGATGATTGCAATTCCAGAATACTAATGGGACCAGGACTGGTAAACAAAAATCGATCTAGGTACGAATAGTGTTACTAGGCGACGGGATAACTCTAAAATTACTAAGCCTGGACGAAGACAAAGTGTGTCTGGCTTACCGGGAATATGAGCCCAGGCAAGTCTGAATATTTAAGGTTATTTATTTTCTTGGTGGGTATCATCCAGGAGTGCATCTTATCGTGCAGCTTTGTTGTAGTGATCTCGTTGCAGTGCAGAGGGTAAGGAGTAAGTCGGCCCTATTAGAATGTCGACGTAGTATGCTTCATGGTTGGCTGCAGCTGCAAAACAGACACATGGTGTTCTACGTGGGTATAAAATGCTTAGGTGGGTATAAGAAAATGATGCTCTTGCCACTACATTGACCTAGTTAACCGGAACAAATTATCTAGGCTTGAATAGGGATATGTGATTCGGTCTAGACTCCTCCCTTGGTGACATCACGCCAATTCAAAGGGCTGTTTGACGGCCTACATGGTCTAGACATTGGTAGCTCAAAGGACATTGTAGTCACTGTGCTGGCCACACTCATTGCGTGTTCTAGCATCCAGAACAGAGAAGTTATGACCTCTGTATTGTCAGACTAGGCGTCCGAGCGCCATCAAGCGTCGATAGTTTGCGGGAGTCTTGTATGCTATAGTCTCAGCAGGGACGGTCTCCATGCAGCATGACAAGTAGTCTATCCTTAGTCTGTATCTACCAGATAGCAATCTTCACAGGATTGAAATGGAAGGGAATCTCTGGATCTACATCGAGATCATTTCTATGGACTTTATCTGTATGTTCAAGTGCCTTCCAATAATATGTTACTCTGAATAACGCCGCGGGGGGACTGTGATCTTGTCTATCCACCCATAAACGCCTTAGAATATGTACATTTGGTAGTCCCGAGCCGCCGCAGCCATTCAACGGACAGACAATCCGATCCAGCCATCCATTAACCTATTCCAATTCGCATCATCCCGCTCCTCGTCCCGTGTTAATTCAGGTCGCTGCTCCCAGTCATCCAATCCTTCCCCCAGTTCCCTCCTATACTGCCAGGGCTCTCACGAATATCCCAATCGCGCTCGAGGCGCCACGCATCTTTCCCTTCTATACCCATAGCAAGCAAATCGCAGCCACGATGTCCCCATTTGTCAGCGAACACGCGTCGTCCGGCATCGACGAGAGTTTCAAGGCCGGCTGCGAAGCCTTCTGAGTCGCGGTAGAACGGATCGGTCTGTCCACCGGTCTGTCGGTTCTGCCACTCGTTGCGGCGGAGACCCTCGTCCACCCACTTGAGATCCTGCATGCGGCCCGCGACCTCGACAAGGTGAGCGAAGGTCTCGCCTTCCTTCTCGACCCACGGGTACATATCTTTCTCACGCTTCAAATCCGCCTCGTGGTGTGCGCGCTCGTCCTCTGAGCTACCGTCGCTGGCACCCACGTACACCGGGTCACCCTTGAACGTGGCGTGCGAGCCGGGGACCCGGAATAAGGCCGCGATATCGTCGAGCACGGAGGCCACGTCGAAAATGAGGCCCGCCTCGCTCTGCGGTTGCCAGTATCCCGCCCAGTGCAGCCGCAAGTACATATCGCAGTCGGACGAGTAGTACGGGATCTGCGTATCCCAGGCGCCGACCTCAAGGTAAGCATCGCGATTGACCAGCGCAAGGTGATCAAAGGCGAAGAAGTGGGTGGCCCACGGTGGCATGTCAGGGCCATTAAGGTATCGAAGCAGCCCGACGCAGCGCTCGTAGATCGTCGCGTATGGGTCGTGATCCCAGTCATGGTCGCGGTCATTCTTCTTGACATCTTCATCGCTGAGTACCAGCACGTCCATGTGACTCCACCAAAAGAAAGGCCAATCGCGCTCCAGCGCCAGGTGTAGGAAGAAATTCTGCAGCTGCGAGAAGCTCAGCAGGGTCGGCGTCGACACGATTTTCACCCCTAGGATGCCTAGAGCCGTGTGGTTGAGGAAAAAAGGGTTCTGAAGGTCCAGCTGCTGGTTACGGTTCGCGTGGAACGTGCCCGTGTTCTCTACCACGTATATATCCTCAGGTGGCCAACCTGCCGTGATGTAGCTACTCACGCATTGTAGTAGCAAAGGCCAATTCCTTGTGAATCCGATCAAGAGCGGCGTCGCTTCGTCGACGTGTGGATGAGGAGGTAGGTTGTTTTCTGGGACGGGGGGCGGAGATTCGGAATGCGTCAACCATGGAAAGTGGTCGCCAATCGGTGCGAATGGAATCGGATCTGGCTTGTACTTCTTCACATAGTTGGTCGCGTCCCCCTCGCTCATTGGCTTATGCGAGTTCTTCTCGCGCAAAGCTTCAGCTGCGCCGGCAGGGCCCAATTGCTCCTTGCTATGGACATCCTCGCTGCCGAGGACAGGAAGGCCATCTTGGTTGTTCCCTGGGCCCGTAGTGTGAAATCCTCCCTTGACTGGAAATGATATGCTACTGACGGCTGCATTCAAGGGTTCGCGAATGACGTAGTAGACGAGGACGGCGGCTAACAGCACAGAGCCGTACCGGGCGGCAAGCGGCAAGACCCGGTTCGATACGGTTCGCATCATCGTCTGCGTTACTATCTCCGAACCATAAAGGCTCTGTTAAGCATATTGGTTGGAGCTGCTTTAGGGAGCCCGCCTTCCGGAGCTCTCTGAATCGTGACTTCAACTGCGCGCCTCGACTCCGATATGAAAGAGACGTAAGCAATATATGAACCCAGCAGCCCAGATCGGTAGACGTGGTAGGCCTGTTTCAATTAAAGAAGCGCAGGATAATGCAATCAGGGGGGGAAATACCACATGAATAAACAAGAAGATAGAAGAATAGAAAAGGCCAACGAGGAAGTCGGAATGCCGAAAGGGACGACGTCAGCCATCTGTGCTGATTCCACCCTCCTCGAAACACGCTGTTTATCATATCTTAGAAATCTGCTTGCGCTGCTGAAAGAGGGATCATTATCCCCAAACTCCGCCAAGCCGGGAGATGAGCAGTGCGACCCTACGATTCGTTGGATCAAACTCGGATCGGCAGCTTGGGTTCAGCCAACTGCGTCGCAGCCCTCGCTCCCCCGTCCGAGATCCCTAATCGCGGAATAATCCATGTACACCGCGCCACCACTCGCAACGCAGCAATCATCGCAACGTCTACTAGATTAGTGCTGCCTCATGTAAAAAGGCCGAGAAGGAAGGCGAATGTCGAAATTGCATCCCTCTCTAGAATAAATTTGTGCAGATATATGCTATCTCCCCTTATAATGCTGCACTTTAACCCATACTTGCCTATCATCTATGCGAACAAAAATAATGCCAAGGGGATCGAGTTAAGATCTACCGGAACATCAGGCTTTCGTGGAGCGTGGGGCTTGCGTGGGCAGCTTGCGCGGGTCCGGTATTCAGTCCATCGTTCAAAAATCGGTAAATAGCTGATCCCTTAGGCACCTACCTAATGTTGTTTCTTACCTAGGTATGGAAACAATTCAACCAAATCATAAAAGCGAGGCTGTTTGTGCGCTTCTTAAGAAATTACCAACGTGAGGTAGGAAAATATTTCACCTATCATCGAGAGCTAAAATCCACCCCAGTCCAAGGGTACAGGGGTTTACCTGCACTGAGCATCACGACTGATCCTCACCTCTCACGGAAGGTCGGTGGTACCACTCCCAAAGCAAGAAGCCCCGAAAAGACTGTAGGATACCGTCGGCGTAGATTTATCACGAGATTTTATTCCCCTCTCATTTATCCGGTGTGCAGCAGGGAAGATCCAGTACTATCCAAGTGGAATAGCGTGCAGATCACCAGCAGCTTGTAGCGAGGATCACCGGGAGATAAAATATTAATTGCAGACTGAAAACTGGTGCACAAATAGTGGACGATTACCATGACGCTAAAAAGACACGGGGTGGACACTTTCAAAGCTCTTGATGCTCTTGATAAAATTTAGGTATGTACAATTCAATTCCCATTATAAGTAAAATAAGAATTCTGAAAAATAGATCGCAACTGACCATCTTGGCCACCAAGTTTGATAACGGAGTCGAAGTCTCGTCGCCGGAAGTGTATGACTCTACTTATTCCAGAGGTTGAGTAAAAAGACCATCTTCATCAACAGCCTGTATCGAAAAGACAGAAGAAAATAATACCTAGCAGTTCGCCAACGTAGATAAATGGCATCGACACAGCAGTTGATTCTAGCGCCGCTTCGCCCCCCAAAACATAGTCCTAAACGCCAGCTTTGGTCATCAAGCTCCTCGTTATCCTGCTCCAGTAGATATGGTATCCCCTCACTATAGTGTTCATTGTGTGCCCCGGTATCACAAATCGAAAGCCTCTGTGGCGTCTAATATTATTCCTCATTTACCCCACCCATGAAAAAGCCGTTTGGCTTGCTTGGCTTCTTTCCTAGTTTCAACAAGCTCAGCCTCTTCCTGACCGAATTAAACCCTATACCGCCGTCGTTGGGCCTATCGAGGTCTCTCTCGAAGATATCGACTACTTCTTTACTCTTACGTGACCGATCTACTGCCCAATCAGGTGTGGCCGGGTCCACGATACTGTTTGGGTAGGGCTGGGTAGGTTGAGGGTATGGATTCGAGCTAATATTGGTATCGCTTGATTGGGTGCGGAATATACTCCTTCGATTTGGGTTATCCTTGCCCTTGCTTACTTGACTATTGGAATCGCTGTCATTTCTTGTTTGTTTCAAGCTTGATGTGTCGCCGTTCGACTGCTGAGAATCCTTCTTCTTGCCTCCTAGGAAGCTAAGCCGCGTCCCACGCTGCTTCATAGAGATCGGTTGGGCCGCCGCCGCCTCTTCAACTACACTGGTGGCATTTGCCATCGATACACTAGCTTTAGCGTCTGGAGACATGTTCTCGGCGGTAGGTGATGGCCGTTGCCAGGTTGGTGACGGGGKATTTGACGCGTTATCGCGAGACGGCTGGGCAGGTGCAAAGATTGCGATCTCGGGCGCAAAGGTAGTTAGGAAGTCTGTAACATGTTAGTGAAACCAGATGAAGCTTGTGGGGATTGCATACGTTTATAAGAGTCCTCGTATCCCTTCAGGAGGATAGGGTTAGAGCTACGGGCGAAGCTAGTCAAACATCTCTTAATCATTATTGCGTGGTCGATGAGCGCCATTTTGATCGCGTTATCCTGCTGGTCGAATTCCGGCTCTTCATCATCCTCTGACTGGGGAACGGGGAGAAGTTGACGGTAACAAGCAACACTACTCTCCGAAACAGGGTTGACGGAGATACTAATGGCATCAACCATTAGTTGCGCGATCTCTTCGTCGTCGTCTTCGGCTAGCCTCTTCTCGACCGCTGTCATCTCTTGCGTCTTTCGGACGATACGTTCAATGGCAGTCTCCTTGGCGCTCAACCGTATAGTATGGACATCTATAATCTCACTGCGTCGTAATATCGTAGGGAACGGCTCGGCGGTGGTATACACCGTCTTTTCGGCGTAGTGAGTCTCGACAGGACCGTTAGTACTACGTTTAGAGGAGACGGAGAACATCTGCGCGTGCGCCGAGAGGAGGTAATCTCGAATGGGCTGTGGCACTCTAGCTCGCTGGAAGACCTGGTGGCTTAGATCGCGATGCGGGCTGAGAGCCGATATCACCAGGTACTGTCCTTCAACCTCGCTGTCAACGTCGCTAGAAGTTAGGATCTGCGCGGCTGGATACTGTTCCTGCATACGATCCGTAAAGGCCGAAGTACGTTCAGTGGGCGAGCCTTCATACACGAACGCCTTGTCGCGCAGGTTTAGAGGGAAGCCAAGACCCTTGTAAACCACTTTGAAATATTTTGGTACCAATTTATCGCCCTTCGCCAACTTTTCGTAGATGGTTGCAATGGCCCTTTCGGTTCTCGCAAGCTTAGCAAAATCAAAAATATTGTTTTCGTACTGAGCTTGAAGTTCTTTATATGCAGCAAGGGCGCTGCTCCAGGCCTCACCGTCTTCGAAATGCTTGATCATGTCGAAATAGATACGCTCCTTGCGCTCAAAATGCGACTGCTCCGGGAGGTCTGGGTCTTGAAGGGCATGTGTTAACTTGGTAGGATCCCAATCGTACAATTCAGCATGAAGGCGAAGAGCCAAACCGGCTTCGGTGTGGTTCCTCGCGTCGAATTGCAATGCTGCTAGTTGATGAACGTATCGGATAAATATCTCTTCCTTCTGCATGTCCCTGAGGAACTCCATGAGCTGCAAGCGGTTAATTAAGTGGGAGGCTTCGCTGGTGATGTCGCCGCTATGGACGGCAACAAGAAGGTCCAGAAACTCCGCAATAGTTTCAATCAGACTTTTCAGGGCAGAGTACAGTGGATCTCCATGGATTAGCGACAGCGGTTCAAATCGTTCGAAGAGCTCGCTGATAAAGAGCTTCTGCAGAATACTCTCGGTCATGGTCTTGTCTTTGAAAAACCCGTCTAGGCAATCGATCATCTCAGTCTGAATGACAGACAGATCCTCGCTCAGAGTCCATTCACTAACGATCATAGTCTGGAGAACTTCGACAGCCATCCTCCTTAGCCCTTCGTGTACACTCAAGCAGAGCTCTACTATGGGCCCTACTAGTGTAGGCACGTATTGCACTTGGTAGCCGCCCATCTTGGCAAGCCCGTACCGCGCTCTCTCGTCAGTACTCGTCTCCCATCCAATGGCTTCCCATGTCCGCCTCAATAACTCGGCGCCATGTTCTCTAACGTCGCCAGCGATCTTCCAGACGGCTCTTCGCTTCTGCTCCGAGAAAGTCTCGAGCGCCAAGTGTCCACTGCCGACTAGTTTGAGTAGTGTGCAGAAGAACATGCGCCACAGCTCCGTATCAAAGTCTTCCGCCTCGTCGGGATCTGGGAGAAACGACTCTAAGAGGATGCTTGAGAGATATTGTAGTGTCCTCATGGTTGATTTATGGTGGTATATGTACACGCTAAGCCAGCTTGCCGGGAACGCTTCGCCCTGCAGAATACTCATATAGACATGGAGCGTGTTTTTCAAGAGACTCGTAAGATCGTCGGCAGCCAATTCGAGCTGCATCCCATTCGGTGAGTTAGAGAGGGCAGATAAGATGGCTGACAACTCAATCAGGGCTTCGTCAAATTGCACAGCTTCGCCAGCTATTTGTTTGCTGGGAAACGGATAGGTAGTGGGAAAGAGAAGTGAGAATCGGTTCTTGGGTTTCAGCTCCGTAGCTTGAATAGACAAGTACGACCCTACAATCTTTGGGATATAATCGGGAATCTCCGAGTTGAGATAGTCGACCTGACTAGCCAAGACTGAGCAACAGAGTCGAACTTGCTCTTTCCATTGCTCAGTAATCTCGTCTGTTCGACCCCAATGTGGCGCAATCCATCTTACTGTGTTAGCACTAAGAGCGGACCGTTGCTCCGGACCAGCGAAGAGCTCTAGTTTGGAGTAGTTGATAATCAGAACAAGTTTGTACAATACTAGCTTGCCCTTAACTAGGGCGCATGAATCCATAAAGTCGATGGCAATGTGGAGAATCTCCTCAGTGGTGAGCAGTCCGGTGAGCTCGGGTAACCAGGTATGAAAATGTTGTACTGCCAGCGTCTGGCTTCCAACCAAGACTGGCGCGGTGCTTCGCATCATGGAGTCGAGAGCCTTGAAGATACTTTGCAGGTGTCGAGTAAAGCTAGCAGTGCTACCAGTAATACCAATACCAGCCTCTTTAGCCTTCTGCTGGCCTCTTGCGTGCGTAATGAACTTGAGAATATGGCGCACCACTTTAAGAGTAGCTCGTAGCTTCCGAGCAGTCTCCGACTCGGTCGGCTTCGTAAGTAGTCGCGTGAAGGATCTTACAAGGCAAGGTGTTGCGAAGGGGTAGTTGAATTTGTTTTCGGCGTAATGGTCGACTAAGGGACCCAGATTGAACCGACGGTCGTGGACTATACCTAGAACTCTGACAAGAGCTGTGAAAACAAGATCTTCGTACTCGTCGTTGCCTTGATACTCCACCAGAATACCAAAAAGAGCATCTAGGACATCGCTCAGTAGCTTGACAACCTCGATTTCAGGAACGAAGATAAGCTGTTTCAGCAATGAGGGAATTTCATCTCTAGGGCCTTCCTTCCATTTCAGTAAGCCAAGAACTATTCGGTCCTGAGAAAACCTCGTGCTACAAAGATATGTCTCAACTCGAAGCGTGGCAAGTGGGCCAGTGACCTCGCTCGAGTCGCTACGAGCACCCCAAGGGAGAGATAAATATCCACCCTTGCCGGCAGGACCAGGCTGTGCGGTTTGCGTGTATTCATCGAGCTTGTAGAGGAGCAGGGAATGCAGGCCGTCGCCTAAAAAGGCTTGCTGGTCCCATAACGGCATGTACGCGATTGCAAATGGCGTGCCTGGCAGGTCAGAGACAGTGAACACAACATGTGCCATGCTGACATCGGCGGGKAACAACGAAAGTCGAAGAGTCTGATCCCAATGTTCGCCGCGCTCTACTGCAAAAGAGCGCCACGTAGTCAATGGCTCTGAATTCGAGGAAGGATATATACAATCTTCAATTCTCTCTCCGGACTGACGGCGAACTTCTAGGGAAACGATGAGATTTCCACCGTGCACGTTACTGGATATAGTCGTAGCACTAGCTCCAAACCGTGAAATCAAGTTCTGTCGCGCCAAGAGGGCTTCGGTGAGGGTCACGTAGATGTCAGACCGAGGCTTAGTCGGCGCACCGGAGAATCCCATCTTGTTAGTTTTGCTGATGCCGGCGAGTAAAGTAGGGGTCGCCTTGATAAGAGCATCCGCGTCAGGGCTATTGAAAGATTTCAGGTGGATTTGTAGGCGTTCCGCTCTCCTAGATTTCTCGTAATGGCCCGACTTGCTTTCTAGGAGGTCGCGAACCAATCCGTTCCACCCTTCGGCGCTGTCGTACTTTTCGGTAGTGAACTTCGCGGACGGCGACCAGACTGTTACGACGTGTTCCGTCTCTTCGTCCTGTTTCATGATCGAGTTTAGACTTAGTACGCCAATGCCCACCATTCTCTCAGCCATCATCTGCGTCGGCTGTAATCCATCTACGGATGCGCGTGGTACCCTCGAACCGGCAGTGCTCGGAGGCAATCCTCCATCTCTGCTTTCAAGGTTATCTGTTCTCGGTCTTTCTTCCGGTTGCTCAGACAGGGCGTCGAGTTTCGTTCCTCCCCTAGAAAATGCAGACCTCGTAGTCCCCCACATCAAGCTTCTCCTGGACGTCTTATTACCGCTGGAAGAGGGCGGTTTGTCCTTTGAGAAGGGTGTGTTGGGTGGGCCAAACGATCCCGATCTTGAAACCGGTTTGCCCGTGACAATCTGCTGCGGCGATCGGACCTTGACAATCAAGTACAGTTCTGAATCGGCAGACGGCCCATCACCTATGTCAGCAGAGGTGAGGTCAGTGAACAAGGTGCGCATCTGGGGATTTCGAGTCAGATAGCCCATTGTACCACCGGAGGGTACTTCGATCATGTAGCTTTCCGAAAGTGTCGTCAGGGTTCCTCCGACCGATTTACTAACGAGGTACAAAACCAACGTTGTGGGCTCATTCGAGGAGCCAGCGAAGCTCCTGATATCGACCATTAGGTGGTGCAACGCTGACAACTCGACATGTGGCTGCGGGGGTTCGTCCAACAAGCTCATGACCGACTGCAACTTGGTGATTTCCACAACCGAATCGTCGCCAGTCAAGACTCTGCCTCTCTCGTTGGGGTCACGTACGATAACCTCTCCTCCACACAGTTTGTTCCCCCTGACGAGGTCCCATACCGTCTTTTCCCGCAGCGCGTTGTATTCCCGAGTTGTGAGCAGGTTATGCAGAAATTGCCGTCTCGACAAGTCCAGGGTCTGGATCAGCTGCGATACTTTGTCTAGCTTGTCATATTGTCTCGTAAGTAGTAGCTCGTGGAAGTTTGTTGAGTGCCATTCGCGAAGGCATGATGCGATTTCGTCTATCAAGGGTTCCATAGTAGACGTAGGCGTCTCATCGCCCAGCCTTAACATCGGCACAGGCGCAGCTGGTTTGGGCGCGCCCGGCTCGCGCAGTTTCAACTCGGGGATCCGGGTAACCACTCCGCCTAATATGGTGCCATTGGGTCTATGCGATCTGCTTCCATGCTCTAGGTCTCTGCCTTGTGATTTCCGCACGCTCGAAGCCACCCCACTCTTCCCGGAGTCGCTGCCGACCTGTGGCGCATCATCGTCTCCTTGGTAGTTGCTACTGTTGTCCGAGTTCTCGTCACCGTCGCCCAATACCTCGCGGATCTCGACACAGCTACGCGGGAAAATACCCGAAAAGACGCGGGCTTCAAGGGGTTGGCCCTTGACGGAGGTTAAGCCGGCGAGAAGCGAAGGCGGCGCGAGTAGATATCCCCTTAGCCATTGGCCATCGGCCGTCTCTTCAATAATGTATAGATCATCGCCGATCTCTAGCGGAAGCTCGTTCTCGTTCTTGGTTTCGAAAGGGTAGGTCGCGACAGCGAAGGCGATACGGGGCAGGGGTTGCCAGGGCATTGGAGCGGTTGGTCGCACCGTAGCTGCGGGTCGGTCAACCGCATGAGGCGGCGGTATGGAAGGGTGTATAGGCCGATCTAGCTTCTAGCTTCTAGCTTCTCACGCGGGTACGTACGGGGAGCGAAGAGCGGGATTACGATAATTCATTCGCTTCCGAGGCACGGGGCGACAAGTGGCCAAGCAGGTGCTTGTTGCAGATAGACTTAGGAACGAAGGGGAGCGATGGTTTGACGGCTTGTTTCATAGGGCCTTCCCGTTATTAATTTGGATTTGAATCGGGTCGTTGCTAATCGTGACGTGTGGCTGGCACGGCTGGCATGGGCCGGGAGTTAGGGAAGAAGCATTACAAGACAGTTAGAGAGATCAAAGGACGATTGAAGAGGATGGGGGGTATCAAAAATCAAACAAATGAGATTTTGGCTGACGAAGAAAAGCAATTGTTCGGATAGTCAAAGCTTGCAGTTAAGACGAAGGCCAGCAGAAAGGCTAAAAAAGAGGGTATTCACACAATAGGGTATTGGGGTTTATCTCTCGTATAGGCAGTGAAGAACTTTGATATATCCTGAAGACAAAGCTTCGACAGGGGGGTGTAGGGTGCTGAGGTTCCAGCGAACCACATGCATTTTTCCAATGCTTCAATGTTGGGTACGGGCAGGAGGAGGGATGTTAGGTAGAGGTACTTGTTAGCTAGCGTTGGAGATGCGCCGGCTGCATGTAGAGAAAGTTCGAGGGACATGGAGGGAAGACTTTCCATGGGAAGATAAGGGGCCACTAAAGAAAAAAATGAAAACCAATGGATTTTAGTGCGCCAGCCCCTGACGCTGCGAGAGCAAACAGAACTGTGGGTTGCAGGGCTGCTGCAGGAGAATCGAGTGACTGCCTGAGACTTGGAACGCCATTCAATTGGGCAATTGGGGGTCTGCAGTCGCGGTGCGCAATACACTAGTGTATATGAAGTACAAGACTAACACAACAGCAGCTTAGCGTGGCAAGCGTCAGATACAGCGGTACAGTTGGGATTAGTGCGAATACCCGTTTATGTTGTAGCTTTTCCCATTGGCCTCCATCTGCTCCATTAGCCTTTATTGGCCCTCCTTTGACCTTATGTATATGTACTTCAGAGTAGAATGCGGTCAATGCGTACCATGCACAATTTATTGGCGGCACCGCAGAGGCAGATCGTCACCATCAACTTCTCCAGCTCTCCAACTAATATTATTTGGAAGCCCACAAAATCCCATCTTGACATGTGCCAACTTGCCAGCTGTCTGCAGTACCACTACCATATCATGCGGACTTCATTTAGAGCTACAGCCTTGGCGACTGAATGGAGAATTATTCACGATGCATTCAAATTTCCTTGGGATATCACCATCTCATATCCATCACATTTTCCCTTGATAGTGCTTCCGATTTTAGATCCATTAGACTCTGCATAGCAATGGCAAAATGATAGACGCGTAATACGCAGGTAGACATGTGATTTCATAATGTCTCTTCCTCTTTAGCTTTCTATTCAACACCTTCTACGGCAAGATCTCGACACCATTCCCGGTACATCCAAACATGCGAATGTTAGATCTTGTCCAAACCATACGATCCGAAGTTCATTTCAACAGAGGACAAATTTCCTTGTTCAAAGTGGACTCTTCATTATCTCATTCATCAAAGGCTTGAACGCTCACATCAAATCAAGACGAATCTCGAGTAGTCTTTATCCATTTAGGTACCTTCTCTTTCATCTGGCCGGCAGTTGCCTGCCATCTTTTTATACGCTCCACTCATTTCCTTACCCATCCAAGGGTTACATATGTACCTTGGAGCTGAAGGGCTGAATGTCCGTTGGGTGATATCAGCGCAGCTCTCGTCAATGCGTCATACATCACAACTGATCACGCGAGATCCGCGCGATGTGGACAATATCCTCATCTCTGGCCATCATTTGAGTTGCTCATTCAAAGTGACTTGTCGTCTGAATACAATTTGCCGCTCCCGTAGACCAGCACCTCACCGGCACAAGTTATGACCTTAGCCTAGTTCCCACCTTTTCTTGCTAGAAGGTACATGTAGGTAGGTACCGATGTTTTATTCTCTGTCGTTTTCTCAAACGTATATTGCAACCTCCTCGGGCAGCAAGGACGAGAGGACGCCTTGTTCCTGACGGTCACCGCATTGATAGGCATAATTATAACCAAACCTCTGGGCCCATTTAGGTTTTGGTCCTGACCGACAGGCTTTACTAGAGCCTACGCCGCTTACGCATGCCGGTAGGTGCATAACAATATGGCAGGKCTTCCAGGTTGCCCTGCATTAGTGCGCGACCAAGCCGACCTATCCGTTGGCAAAGGGGAAATGTCAAAGGCAACATCCTATACCCAGGTATATCACTATATGAGGACGATAGGGGTGTTGGCGACAGACCTGAAGGTTACAACTCACAATTCATACCTATCATCAGCAGGCCAGGTCACAGTCCGTAGCGAAAACCACGTCGCGCGATCGACTCCTAGGAACATGAATCATTCCAACTGGCCCTTCGAGTTTAATCTGTGGCTTTCAAAGGGTACCTAGGTACCTTAGGTACTTAAGATAGTATCACCGTCAATCAAAATACCGCTACACATTAAAGTTCAACATTCGTCAAATAGCTAATAGTCTCCGGCACCCGATATCCAGCTAAATAAACGAAGCGGTACGATAGCGTCAATTGAACTCTGCGGAGCCTTGAGACAACTTCGTGATCTCACATGGTGAATACATCTAATCTACCTAGTGTGTACGAGAGGCAACTCTCATCTCAGAACGAGTGATTTACTTCTTGCGCCAATCCAACATTTATCGTCATGACGTGAAATACATAGGAGATGGCCATTGAAAGGAGKGGAAGCGCACAAGATACTTCTCCAACCATGCGTCAACAACGACAACAGAAGGCAAATAGCAGCTCCTATTTCGGAAAATGTCAGATGTCTGTCTCGACAGTGCCGTCCCTTCCTGTACTAGTGGAAGCATAACCTGAGTCCGACTCCTTTTCAAAAAACCGGCATTCACCAGAGTTACCGAGCTCGAACGTAAAGTCAAAATCGTCCAATCCGCCGAAGGGAAGCGACATGCTGGGCTCGAAGAAATACGAAAGGTCCAAAGTGGTGTCCCTGAACTCTTCAGTTGTTACAGCCGGTTGTTCCTGGGCAGCAGGGAAACAGGGTGTACGAGCCCTCGGGGTCGCGGCCGGAGTCGCCGATGGTGACCGATCATCGTATGGTAAGTCCTTGAAGAATTCGAACAAACCATCGCGGACGATGTCGGGAAGACGTCTCAGCACGTCAACTTCCACCTTCTCAAATGACTTTTCAACCTTCTTCTGCACAAATTTAGGCAGCTCTTTTTGAATTCGCTTTCTAGCCTTTCTCCATTCCTCGGCATTCTTGGAGAACTTAAGAGACTCGTTACCGTCGTAATCTTCCAATGCAGTTAGTACTTCCACGTCGTCTCAAGCTCTGAGCTAGCTTACATGGAGTTGGCATGGCGTTAGGATTAGCTTTTGGGAAGAGAATCATGTACATGTCTCTCCACCTCTGCTCATCAGTCATGCCGGGGCAGTTCTTCTTCCTCACCTTCAGCTTTGTTTCTGTGGCTTCGTCGATACCTTGCGATACCGGGACCACGTCTAACTTCTCGCAGAGCACCTCGGCTCGAAGGTGCTCGCTTAGGTCCTTAGCATCTTCAAAGGGTTCGTTGCACCTAGGGCAAGTATGTTTAGGCAGTCGATGTGCCCGATACAGATGTTCCCTAGCAGCAGCCGTTAAAATGACAAGATCAAACGACGTTCTTTAGCACCTACTTTAAGCGATGAAGGGATGCCCAACCCGGTCCGGCACAGCTCCGGTGCTTATTATGTGCTTTCGGATCGTGTTTGTAGAAAGGACAAGCAAATTTCCGCTCAGATTCCGGCTCCTTCTTCGCACGCTTACTAACCCCCCTCTCCGGGTCACCTTCATCGCCGCCAGCCGAAGAATTGTCTTGATCGTCCCCGCCTAGGCGACGCTTTGATCGAGTTGAGCGCCCTGACTGATTATGTCCGGAACTGCTGCTTCCAGACTCGGCACTCCCAGTGCTGCTAGTGGAATTACCTGAAGCTTCCGATGCTTCATATGCATCTTCAAATCGTTAACAATTTGCGCGAACTGACATCTTACGTTCAAGGAATTCCAGTGTAAGGGAACAAAAGAACCTGAGGCATCATGACATACTGCGAATACGTTAGCCTCTCCAATGACAAGAACGACATCGGCTTCACGTGAGAAAGTATTCTAGTCTGTTCTAATAGGTGTTTCATAGGTACTCACCAAGAGATAACGGCGAGTCTCTTATCGAACCACTGGTTAAACCTAGCCATCACAAGCGCCACCGCCTCCTGCTTTTTGATGGCCACGTACTGATCTGGGGTCAGTCCACTCTCACCTTCGTGGTTGAGTTGGCAATGGCTGAGTCTTCGAGCAGCACCTGCCTTCCTTTCGCTCTCCATAGGACCGGCTGATCTAGGATGCTTCTGTGATAGATCCCCAGGCTTGAATCCGTCGTTCCGTATGTTCAGTTCTTCCGTGCACACGCTAAACTCGAATAAACATTGCACGGTGCCTTTGTTGATAAACTTGGTCTCCGCGACGAGCGAGTCTTTGTGAGCGAGGTTGGAAGAATCCACCAGGCTAGCTATTCCGCTAGGCTAGAACTATAGTAAGAATTGTTTCTTTTCCACTCTTTATGGGAACCTTACCGGGTCACCGGCACTTGTCGGTCCTGGTATCTGGGATCCAGTGGCGCTGTTTCTGGATGGAGTCAATTTCTTGACCATGCCTCGCTTAAGGCGATGCTGATGGCGAGTCTTGACGATCTTTCCCCACTGAGCCACGAGTTTCGCCTTAGTTGTGTTCCAAGTGCTCTCAAAGGAGGTGAATGAGTTGATTCTGCAGTGACGGACCGATTGCAGCCGCGCTACAACAAGGTCTTGATAGGGGTCGTACTGTTGATGAAAGTGAGAACGGTAACGATGAGAAATGGAGTTCTCTGGATCACAGTTGAGAGGATTTGGTATATCTCGAGGTCTTTGAAGCATTTCTCCTAAGTATGATGCGAAGTCATCACGCAGGTGACGTTACAGGAGTCATTTATAAGCAGCATTTATTGAAAGCCAAAGGAGCAAGCCGTGCTGAAATGGAAAACAGAAACAGTAGCAAACCGACTTGACCGACTCTTCGAACTTTTAATCGTTGATGTTTCCAAAGAATAGAGCTGAGATACGCGGGGTGAGCTCGCAACGTTCCGCAAAGCTTCTCCGACCAAAAGAACGCCAATATTTATGCCTCGCCAGTTCTGCGCAACGGCGCAAAACGAAGTGGAGTTATGCGCAAGCTGACGGCCTCTGCCAATCACGCATGCAGCGACGTGCTCGATGCTGATTTGCGTAGAATACCCTGGAAGACGCAATGCGAGGGAACCTACCGGTATCGTGCATTATACGCCTTCGCGAGCTAAGCACCTTAGTGACTCGACACCGCGAAGTCCCGGGGGTGCCCCTTCCAGGAAGCGTCGACGCTGCGCGGAACGGAATTGGGCTGGAATAACCTTCATAGGCTTTTCAACACTCGCAAGCGATCAATATGATTTGAGCAGAGCCTCAAGATCTCCGTCGCGCTTCGGCGCATGGTGAAAGGGATAGTCCATAAAATGGCGGTACGGCCCGGGTCGATACGAGTAGTCTTCACAGATAACCGCCGACTAAAATCTTCAAAGCCATTGTCTTCGAAGAGGCGCTTCGCTCAGAGCTATTCGCATCTTGTTCAGCCATCTAAGAAGCTTGGTCTTCGGCCGCTTTCTCACCACACCGTCTTCATTGAGACCCTTACTGTGGCCCTAGCAAAGGAGAAAGGACTCAACCCAAAAATGACCCAGACTACCGCCAAATCAAACCAAACAGCCAACACTCAGTAGGTGGGAGCTTGTTGGAATGAAAAGACTCCTTACTGACATAGCGGAACGACAGGCGCCAACGAGCGGCATCTTCCGAGATGATGAGACACTATCTTGCTAGTCAACCTAGTACAGCGACGGATAGACTCGTCCAAGGCATCATACTCTCCGACAAAGAGATTGAGAACGATCTGGAGCGGAAGAGGTTACAATTAGAAGCGTTAGTGAGGCAAGCTAAGGGTGTGGGCTCTCAGCCAACTTAAACAAGCAAACATCGTGTTCGATATGTGCGCCTGTAAGACAAGAGAGCAAGGCGGGAGGGGAGAAATAATGGGAAATTTAGGGATTCATTAGGTACATAAAAGGAAAAGAGAGATGCGCGTAGATAGAGGTGCAGAGGTTAATATACCCGTTCCAGTCCCCAGATCTGTATCTAATATGGGTCTGAGTGTGAGTCGTGTCCCACACCGCCCTTCTTTTCCACCCACGAATCCCTTCATGCATCCCGATCCTGTTACGGGACCTATTGAAATAATGCTTAGATCCCTCCACAGAAAAGATATTCTTAACACGATCGATCAGAGCGAGTCAAGTGATCAGTAGCATGGTCCCGGCCCCTCCGTCGTGTTCAATTTCCCAACCAATTGGTTCGGAGCCCCACGACGGGCAACGCGAACATTGGAGGAACCGAACTTTCAAATGCTTCATCGGGTACCAATACCATGCAGGGGGATGTCTCTTGATACGTTCCCATCTAACATCACTAAGGTTCTCGTTTAGCAAGCCCACCAGTCCGACGCCACTTGGACCGATGGCCACTCAGCGAGCCACTTTTACTCAACATGGCTATTAGAGGTCTGATCTTGAAGATTTCTCGAATTTGTCTGATGGTCTTGGAGTCTGCTCACTGCATACCTTCATACAGGTTATAACTATAAGCAGGTACCTAGGGTACCTAGTATCATAACTTCAAATGAAAGCGAGTCTATGTTCGGCTATAGATCGCTTGGATCTTGGTTACAGGTACGCATCAGCTTCGAAATCTCCACGGAAGTCCCGACAAAGAGGCGTTACGTTTATAAAGTATTGAAGTCCCTGTATCATTCGTAATAGGTGGCTACTGGAGCTGGCATCAAGCCGCTCATTATCATATCCCAATATTTTCACTGTTTCTTCTTCACCATAAGTAACACAACGGCCTCGCCTCTTCTCAGCACCTCTTCGTCAGGCTTGACGCCCACTTCATGTAAAAGGCTCTCTACCCGCGCTCTCAATTTTCTTACTATATCTTCTTCCGTCCCGGCCTTATCAGGATGTGCCTCTCTCCATCGCGTTACCGGGCTGCCTGTGCCCAATACTCTCACGACCTCATCAAGTGTGACGGCCTTCCCTGTGCCAAGGTTCTCTTTCTCTTTCTCTACACTATCTCCGCTTTTCCATTCTTTTCGGGAAAAGCTATCTTTATCAAACTGCTCTACTGCAACCTCTAAGGTCCAAGGCAATGGTAAATTGACGTAGAGATTACGTGATAACACATTGCCTGGACTCATGTAGGGCTCCAGCTCACTTAGTGCCTCGTCGACTGCGGCTTTAATAGCGACCCCGTTCGGCGTCATTACAGGATCTATGGACATCCCGGTTCTTGCCCAGAGTGCAACGGTACCACCGGGCTTCAGCACGCGTGCTGCACTAGACCAGAAGTTTGCCATATCGAACCAGTGGGCTGCTGTGGCGGCAGTGAGTAGATCGACGCTGCCATCGGCAATAGGCGATTCCAGACCAGCGCCGAGATCTTCGGCTGCCGACACCTCGAAACGTATAGGCGAAGTCACCGGCTCGTGAGAGGAGCGCGCAACGCTAATCATACCCTCCGACGGGTCTAGGCCGATAGCATGGACGAAATAGGGGGCCAAATCTCGTGTAGCTTGTCCAGTCCCACAGCCGACATCGGCAATGGTACCAAGCTGGCCGCCGGTAGAGGTATGGTGATCAATGATAATTGTAAAGAGCTTTTGGGAATATCTAGGGCGATCGGTAGCGTACGTCTCCCCTTGTTCCCGAGTGTACGCCCGGAAAGTTTCCTCGGGCGCCATGACATACAAGGGCGACTTAGTTTTCGTCTGCTATGACACCCACAAGGAGGTTAGGAGGGATGAAGGGATATTTAGGTAAGTAGATTGACGGCTCCGGACTTCTACCCTATTTTCCTTGCCGGTATGGTTGATAGCTGAGCGGCAGATGCCCCGGACTTCTATTCAACTTTCCTTTTCCGCTTCCGAAGCTCAACTCCGTAATCGTGGTAAGTCGTGGCGTCAGCACCATGCACCTTTCTGCATAACTAATTCAATGAGTTAGTTCACTAAGGAGCTATAGAATAGCCATCTTTTGACTAGGTACATTACCTCTTCTTCCAAGCTCACCCCATGCCTTTTCGTAAAGTACTCGGTAGTCCTAAAACTCTTGATAGCCTTTATGATCGCCCACTATCTCACAATGATTATAGAGCCACTATTTAGTAGTAAAGGGTGTGGCTAACCCGACGATTATTTTATTATTATTCTCCAAGACGTGACTCGGTCATTATCTGCTTCCCAGCTTCTCCAGGTCTAACTCCTCAAGCGACATGGCCGGCCCACTTCCCCCCTTTTTATCCTCGTACCCCATATTATCCCGCGACCGTCCGCGACTACCGTAGCCCCTATTTCTCCCTCCTACACCCAGCCCGCCGCCCCAACTGCCCCAGCTCTCCGATGTTTCGCGCTCGGATGGCTCTGTCGCGTCGCGGAAGTCTTTCGTAGATGATTGCAGATGTCTTCTGTTATCCGTAGGCTCTAATTGGAAAGCGTTGAGGATATGTGTACTTTTGACGAGAGCTAATGGTCGCACAGAATGCAGGACAGGCGAGCCTGAAGGTGTGGTAGGCGAGACAGAGAACGTGGGTGACGCCGGGTAGTACGGAGGCGGCGCCGGAAGTGCACGGTTTGGCGGCGGACCAGCTGGAGTGACTAGATGTGGGATTTCTAGAGATCCGTCGTGTGGTTGTCGGGAACGAGTAGGAGGTAACGGTGACGACAATGAGGGTGTACCAGTTCCGGGAGCGGTTGCGGCCCTACAGTGCACCGAACTAGCTTTGTTGGCCTCAGTTATCCACGTCGGCAGTCCCCCGGGCCCACTGCTATACGAACTACCGCTGTCGCGAAGGAAATGCGGTGCAAAGTGTACGGCTGCTGGAGATGACGGCGAGACAGCAGGCTCAGTGATACTATTTGGAGTCCCCTGGCGCTCGTACCGCAGCGAGGGCTTCTCCGTGGGGGGGCCGGGAGGATCAGGTAAAAATGCCCTCTCGTCTACGCCAGAATCTAAGGACGAGTTCGGTGTACCACCCTGCTTGAGAAGCGAGGGTAGGAATCTGCGATCGCTCAGGCGTCCTGGGGGAGTCAATGGAAGTCCCTTCGATGATGCCGATGGTGGCGGCGTGATTAGAGGTGTTTGTGAACCACTCGGCGGTTCAGAAGATGAATGAACGTGACAAGGTGCATTTGAGGCGTTGTCTACAAACCCATTTGTGCACGATTGTCGTCGGCTTATAAGAAAGCCCAAGAGGAAGATGATTGCGATTGTCGCCAAGCTCGAGCAAATGCCTATCGCGGCCTTGCTGCCTTCCGTAAGGCCTGTCGACGTGCTTGGCACAGCTCCAATAGATGACGCTGTCGAATTGACCTCTGAGGTCAGTGACGTCTCTGCCGTTGGAGAGGATGAACTAGATACGGTAGCCGTCATCGCTGACGAGACGGTTCGGAATCCGCCCTCCGCAGACTCTTGTTCCATAGACTTCATTAGAGTAGACAGTATAGAGGTATCAAAAGGAGACTCACCACTTGCAGCCAAACTACAGTTGAATATATTAGGTGAAGGAGGTCCTGGATCGTAAATGAGGTAACTGCCAGTGCTAAGAGACGTTAACCGTTGGCTTCAGGTGATTAATCTGGCCCAACCTACTTTTGGCATCTATTGATGATGGAGTCAACGCTTGCTAGGAGGACCAGTTAGCCCAAGGTTAGGATGTAATTTCACATGGAAGAGAACTAACGACTCTGGCCTATCTTCTCCGTCTTCACACCGCAGTTAGTCGAGTCGCAGCAGTATAGTTTCCAAAGCTCCGTATTGGGCTTAACACGCGACAGCTGATCGCAAACATCTTCGAAACTTCCGTGAGCCTTGCCTGACCACTCCTCGACAAACTGATGGAAGCACGCGTCTATGCAAGCTGTTGGGTTTGAAAGGCCGATCTTGGCCGGAGTTGACTCGTCTTTCTGCAGTTCTCGCCGAATATATTCCCTATTGCTCTCATGGAACTCATCAGGCTTATTCCTCTGTTGTTGGTCCATGACAAACAGTTTGAGCCGAAATTCACTTAAGATGGGTATACATCTATGTGCGTTAAACGATGACAAGGAACGGAAGACATATTCGGGAGACCAGCTTGTAAGCTAGTATTAGAAGCGGTGAAGGAGGCTTGAACGAGCGTGAAGGCTAGCGAGAGAGCCTACCGTTGGTACGAAGAACCCATCCACGTATAGCGCTGGTTGCCGGTGCGGCGTCCGCAATATATTCCGCCATGCGCACATATAAATCCCGTTATCAGCCTTTAGCTACTGTGAGCCATAACGCAACGCGATGACACTTCGCACAACAGGCCGCCGTTGCGCCATGGGGACGATTTCGTATAGATGGCGTCCAAGTCCTCAGAGCAAGTAAGACAGTGTGCGTCACACAAGTTCTGCATCTCTCCGTACCGGACGATAATGAGTCTCGTATATGAGAAAGGCAACAGCTATACAAGACCGCCAATGGAAGTTCAGGCAGGGCTGCACATGCCCGCAGAATGCCTCTAGAAGAGTGGCTAGACACAGCGGGAAAGAAGCAGGTTGCATCCAAGCGATAGATACTACATCATGTCATGTGCAGTGCCGCAAAGCTGATCGGTGGCTACGCGTCCCTAACAAGATTAGAATCTTGGACTTTTGATGTTGAAACAGTGCACAACGCGAGCAAAAGTTTCTGTGACGGCCGAGATGAGCTGAAGAGACCTAGTCAATCAACGTCGCGCCATCTCGGGTTGTAGGTATACCAGATTCGGGAGGTTGTAGTTACATCAAGTTCGAAGCTGTCGTAGGGCCTCTTCCATATTCCCATTCCCACGGACTTCCCATGAAAAATTCTTGCCGGATAGATTATCAATAGCAACTCGGTCAACCCGAATCTCAAGGGTGTTGTTCTGGGTGAAGGTGAAGTTCTAGCCGGGGCACTGCCTCAGACTTGATCCACCTGGTCCTGTAGTGTAGCCACGAAAAGATGTGTGCAATAAGCGGTGGACGATGAATCTAATGTCGGTCGAGGAGTGAAGATCGGGTTCAACAAGGATCGAAAGCTGCCCATCCAATGAGTTCACCCTGTAGGCGAGCAGCCACAGGGTACTTGTAACACATCAGGAACCTCAAGTTGTCTACATTGTATCATTGTGAAGGTTCATGTTTTCCAAAAGTGTTGGTGGCCTCTATGGATGCTTGCCGTTCTATACTCCGGGGCAATGCTCACTGTGGGACGTTTTAGATTTCTCAAATAGGAAGTATGCTCAGGTTAAGTAACATGAGAGAAATGGCAGTAGGTGTCGGCTGCATGATGCGTGTAGAAGTATGTTGAGCTTGAAAGAAGTAGATAGTATGGCGGGCTTCTTCTGCGAAGGGCCAAAACTCAATATTGTCTCACTATGTACCTGGTACCTAGTATTTACCATAAGCCCAGGTAAGTACCTAATCGAAGCAGCGTCGTACAATAATGTTGGACACCGCCGTCAGAGAAATTCCAGGTTTGGAATATGAACCATGAAGGTGACAGCCGAGGCAGAGCAATCTCTGAGGGACTTAGGACCGACAGCATGATGATTCAATACCTACCTATCTAGGTACCTATACCAATAGGGAAATCTCTCTTTTGCCTCGTAGTCTGTCATTTTCGTCAACGGCAAACCACACACGAACCAAGTCTGTCAAATGAACACATGCCTATCCGTGGAAAGCTACTAGACCCTGGTATAAGCATGCTTCAGTAATCTTCGTTCCTGGACGTTTAGCATCGCTTAAACGAAGCTCAGATCAAATTCCGCCGAACAAAACAAGACAGCGGCGACTGTATCTCCATAAACCGAAGCTAGAACTCTTCGGTCATTGACAGGAATATCATGCGCGCAATTCCTTTTAAGTATAAGGACCCTATAGGACAAGAGTGGTTGGCGTTAACGGTAACGAGAAGCGGGGTCGTCCTCTGCAAGCTTTCCAGACCGTTTCCTGAGAAGCGAAACAGATAGCCAACGCCACATATCGCAGGTCTATAAGTGAGTACAATTCTAGAAGAGACCTTCCAACGCGAATATTTTCAGAGGGAAGGCTTCATCTACGCTGCGGATCGGTTTGGAAGGGCAGCGAAGTGTCGTAAGGGCAACAAAGGAGACGTTGTGTATCGCAAGATGCGAATATGGCATGGCTTCATGGAGCGTTGTCCACGGGAATTTCCATCGGCTCGGATACACCACGGTTTTAGCCCAGCTCAGAAACAGAATAAGGATCTCGCTAAGAACCTATTTGAATTTGAACTGATTGCCATCAATTCCCTCAAGGGGGTACACCTTATAATAGTCGCGATAGGATCACATCATGTGTGATACCATACTAGACCAGACAGCTTCTAGGAGTCTTGTAGCTCCGGGGAGGTAAAGGGTTGTATTGACCCGGCGGCGCGGGTGTCTTAATGATTTCGAGAATATGAGAAAAAAAGGGCTTTAAGGTTGCATGCCCCGCAGTCCAGGTACCTACACGTACGTAAGGTACCCAAGGGAGTCGGGGCGTGCACGCTACGGCGACCGACCGTGTGGTCATTGAGCAAGGCGTCTACCCCGCAGCCCCCGCCACGCGGTGTTAACAACAACCGCCGGACGTAGCTGAGATTTATCGATAAGATTAGGTATTGACTAATACCATCGCCCGAAGCAACCTATCAGGACTGCGGGTACCACCTTATTCCATTCCCATCCATCTAATATCACTGCCTCACGCCGACGTCTTCGCCTCAGCTTAACATATCCAGTCTCACTCTTAACGAGCCCATTCCCCCCAACGTCGGCGAACTTCCATTTGTATCCCCGCCGGATATTTCCAGTATCTGAAACACCATTCATTGTTCGCCGGCACGCATTGCCGCCCTACGTCCATCCATCCCGCATCATGGATCCAAACGGCGCACCAGAGCCCACTCTGCCGCCGCAGGAGCAGGTACGCGACGATAGTCAGATTCAACCTTACTTTACACCTTTACAAGCTAACATTACTTGTTCTTAGATACGCCAAAGGCGGCTCGCAAAGCTGGGCGCTCTCGCATCAGCAAACAACAAGACCGAAGATGCCACCAAGTCCGATCCCTCGGCATCGTCTACCTCAACCTCATCACCTGCGCCTAATGCGCCCAATGCGCCCAACTCGACTGCGCCGAACCAAGAGAACACGAGGCCAACTTCTCTACCGAGCCATCAGGCCAATCCGACCTCTTCCTCGCCATCTCCTACCCAAACCCAAACCCAAACCCAAACAACGCCGTCAAACCCATTTTCTCAGCTCGGTGTGAAAAATAAGACGGAATCTAGCGATAGCACAACTGGGGATTCAGGTAAAATCAGTACCTCCAAGAGGTCAGCCGCAACTATTGACACAGGCATAACAGCAGCCACGCCATCCAAAAAGCTGCTTACATCTCGGGAGGAATCACTCGAGAGTTGGTCGCACCGTATATTGAGCGACATATTCCGCATCACGCTGGAAGAGACTCAGACGCACGACCACAGAGGCAACAAGCTGATCTACTTGCCCGAACTCAAAGCCGAACTGGAGCAATCTGGCGACCCGATCAAGCTGACAGCCTCGTCGATAGATTCAGCTATCCTCGAAGCAGCTCGACATGTMCCCGCGAACAAGCCACTCCTAGACTATCTGCTACCGTGTTGGAAACGCGTCGTGAGAGCCAACAAACCCGCCAGACCCCCGCCACCCGAGAGACAGACCGTCCTAAGTGAAGCCAAGCGTCTATGTATGAGCAACTGCATTTTCGCACTCACTATGCCGGAATACTTCGGGTAAGTCTCTTCTGTGGAAGTATACTTGCATAATCCCTTTTGCTAACGCCCGATAAGCCGTGATCCCAATCCCGACCACGACTCTCTAGTGCCATACCTTCTTCGCCATCATGATAATGAGGATGGAATCTGTCTGGATTTCTTCGCCGAAGCCGTGTCTCGGATCCCAGAGGACGATAGCATTGCTCCTATTTTTACAGATGCTATGGTTCGCATGAGTGAAAAGCTCGCTGGCATGACCATGAATGATGATTACAAACCATACATCAATGTTAGACCTCCGTAACTCGTCGAGCCTCCTTTACATGCTAATATCGCCAGTGTCTTGTTACTTATGCGAGATTCCCTCCTCTACTTAACGCCCTCGCCGAGCATCCTCGCTTTCAAGTGCATCCATCCCCTGGTATGTCGAAAGAGCAAATCGCTGTTGCTAGCGAGACCCAGACTATATTAGGCCCATTCTTCCGCATCTCACCACTACAGACCGAGGTGACCAAGACCTATTTCGCCGGTGCCCGTACAATCGATCCCGGACGCGTGAAGTCATCGCAATCAGCTCTGCAAATGACGCTGAAAGCCCATCAGAGCGACCTGGCAAATATCACGAACGCCTTGGTTCGAGCAAGCCAGAATTCCCGGAACAGCACTCTCGACTGGTTCGCGTTCATTGTGAATTCGAATCATAAAAGGCGTGCTCTCCAGGTTAAACCCACAGATGTGGCTTCGGACGGTTTCATGGTTAATGTGACAGCCATTTTAGACAAGTTGTGTGAGCCTTTCTTAGACACCACTTACTCCAAGATAGACAAAATTGATGTCGACTATCTCCGACGTAACCCCCGGGTTGATATGAGCGATGAGACGAAGCTCAATGCGGATCAAGCAACTGCAGACGCATTCTACAAGAAACATGTGCCGGGCCCATCCAACTTCATCTCGGAAGTCTTCTTCCTGGCCTTGGCCGCCCATCACTATGGTCTTGGGGCAACAAACGCAAAGCTTAAGAATCTGGATAAGGATATTAAGTACGTTGAGGGCCTTATAAGAAAGATGGAAGACGAGCTGCCCAAGTTACAGAACGTAAGTTTCCCCTGCTATTGCGTGTGCGTTGCTGTCGCTGATGCTCGTTAGGATCCCTTGCGCCTGATGCAAGCCAGAACCCAACATCAGCAGGCCATTTCCTCCGTGGAGAAGTATATCGCATTAAAACTTGCTATCGAGGGAGTTGTGTTAGACGAGTCCATGCAGACATTATCGCTGCTGTTCATGAGATACGTTTCCGTTTGGCTTCTCCGGGTCGCCAGTGGAACGGACTACAAGCCAGGCAAAGAATTCAAACTCCCGCTCCCAGCCGATCAACCTGAAGCGTTCAGCTGCCTTCCGGAATACGCTCTCCAGGATGTCGTCGATAATTTCAAGTTTGTTTTCCTGTATGTACCTCATGCGCGCTGTCTCATGTTGCCTCATTACTTACTTCGCTACCAGTTTCTTGCCTCGAATTCTATTGTCTGCTGTGGGAGAGGAGGTTATCACGTTATGCATCACGTTCTTGAGATCGTCCGAATACATCAAGAACCCTTACTTGAAGTCATCCCTCGTCACGTTGCTCTATTCTGGCACATGGCCAATATATCACCTCAACAAGGGAGTTCTAGGTGATTTCCTCATTGGGACACCTTTCGCCAATGAGCATCTCTTGCACGCTCTTATGAAATTCTACATTGGTAAGTTCTAGGMCCCTCCTCTATCTCCAGATGCTGACGATGGTAGAATGCGAACATAGTGGCGTCAGCTCCGCATTCTATGACAAATTCAACATTCGGTATGAAATTTTCCAGGTCATCAAGTGTATCTGGCCGAATTCTGTGTACCAGGACAAGCTCAGTCGGGAAAGCAAGTGAGTTTAACCCATCTCAGCGACCCCGGTGTTGGAATAGTCTAACCAAATATACAGGGTCAACAGGCAGTTCTTCGTGCAATTCGTCAACTTGCTTTTGAACGACGCCACATATCTGCTAGACGAAGCGTTGACCAAATTAGTCAAGATACATGATTATCAAAAGCAATTACAGGACGAAACGTTATCAGCCGAAGATAGAGACAAGGTCAAGTCGGACTTAGAAGCAGCAGAGCAGCAGTGTCAATCGTGGATGCAGCTGGTCAACGACACTATGGGAATGATGAAGCTATTCACAGCAGCACTGCGTGATGCATTTACCATGCCTGAGATAGTAACTCGACTGGCGGGCATGCTGAACTACAATCTGGAATCCCTAGTTGGACCGAAGCGAAGTAACCTCAAGGTAGCCGATTCCAAGAAGTACCATTTCGAACCTAGGGCACTTCTGTCGGACTTCATTGACATATATATCAACCTGGCACCGAAGCCCGCTTTCATCGAAGCAGTCGCAGCTGATGGCCGCTCATACAAACCAGCCAACTTTGATGCAGCCACCAAAGTGCTGGAGAAAATTAGCCAACACCCCGAAACCATCACTGCGTGGAAGGCGTTAATAGAGAAGTTCGCTCAGGCCAAGGAACGTCAGGATCAAGCCGAACTCGATCTGGGTGAAATTCCTCCCGAATTCGAGGACCCACTGATGGGCGACTTGATGACCGACCCCGTCATCCTCCCGTCGCACAACATCGTCGATCGTTCGACGATTGTCCAGCAGTTACTCTCTAATCCGCGGGATCCTTTTACGCGCATGCCGATGACCATTGACGACGTGGTTCCGGCTAACGACTTACGTATTCGAATCGAAGAATGGAAAGCCGAGCGCATTGCACAAGCCAAGGCCAGGGCGTCTGGTGGAGATGCCATGGACATCACAGATGGTTGAAGGAGGCCCTAGTCACCGCTGTACTTCATTATTGTACAACTAGTTTGCCCATCATTGCGTTGTTGCTGGGAAGTACATGAAGTACGTGAAATTTTCATTAGAAGGCCATGGATAGAGGTGGCGTTGTATTCAGAAAGCATATGGGCGCCTACAGCAACTGGCCTTTTCTCATCCAGCTTTATAGGCTGACATTGCAAATTGAGCATAGAGAGATCAATGAGTACCTACACCCGGACTACCTAGTAGGTCTATCAAGTCCTCCGATTTTCGGAAACAGTAAAATGCAATAATGCTTCTTTGATTTGTGTGACAACATGACGTAGCACGTAGATGCAGACTCTCGAACCGAATGAAATCCCTTGCATCCCAGTTCATGTATAATCAGTATGAATTATGAGTTGTTTGCTGCAGACTTCATCCACATCATTCACTCAAATAACCTTGCACAACCGAGAAGTATTCCGCCTATATTCAAACATAGACAAGCTGTACATGGCATGATGCAACTGTTACAGAAGACTACCACGGCTCGCCTAATCTCTGAGCACGCATTTCCACGCCGAAGCGTCTAGCTTCCCCTCCACGCTCTCCTTCCATCGTCCTTTAATCAACCCATCACTTCCAGTTACTCACTCAGGCAGGAATGCTTAGTAGGCTCTTAACCGTATCAACAGCACTCTTCTCGATCGGGATCCAGTCGATACCTAGAACCTTAGTAGCACGCGAATTATCGTACTTGTTCGTACCCTCGGCAGGAAACTCAGCACCCTTGGCGGCGGGCGTGCTCTCATCCGGCAGCTTGTCGGCCAGTTCCGGGAACGCGCCGCGCACGGCGGTCGCGATCTTCTTATTGTCGTAGTACCCTGCCGTCGTAAAGAATCGCTTTCCACCGGCCTCAGGCAGCTCCATGGCGGCCACGTGCGCTCGCGCCACATCCCGAACGTCGACCCACAGGTATAAGCCCGTGGCCGGGATTTCGCTCTTCCATTTCCCTTGGATTATGTCCACGAACCGCCCATTACTTGTATTGATGTCTTTCAAGGAGTCCAGGTGGTGGGCTACAGGGCCAAAGACCACTACGGTGCTGAGTTAGTAACTATTTCCCCCCTCTCCGAGACGGAATACAAGATCTTAACGTTACGTACTTGGTGGGCAGATGGTGGCTAGGTCGAAGCCGGGCTTTTCCTTTTCGACAAACTCCCAGGCAGTCCTCTCGGCATACGCCTTCGAGACACGGTACGTCGTGGCAGGAGCCCCCTTAAGTCCATCTTCGTACGTGCTCGGATTCCAGTCCGCTTCGGAAAACGTCTTGGCGGGGTTGCCGAGTTCAGCCTCAGAGAGGATGGCGGCGAAAGAGCTGGTCAAGACAACGCGCTTGACGCCGGGCGCGTGCTTCTGAATGGCCTTAAGGACCGAGTTCGTTCCATTGATGGCAGGGTCCAACACTTCTGTGCGCGCGTCCGTCCATTTGAAGTGGAAGGGCGAGGCTGTGTGCTGCACGTAGTCGAACCCGCCCGCGTTTGCTATCACCTCGTCGAATGCGTTTGGCGCCGCGAGATCCGGTACGATAGCGACCGCAAGCTTTGCGCCGGGGTATTTATCGCGGATCTGAGAGGCTTTGGTCTCAGACCTCACTGTCGTCACCACCTCATAACCCTTCTTGAGCAGGATGTCGAGGACATGGGCTGTGTTGTGTCAGTGGTGAGGAATGTGTGGAACCGTTAAGTAACGTATCGTACCGGCAATGAAGCCCGATCCACCAGTAAGTAGTACCTTGGGCATTTCGAGTGTTTATATGCAGTTTGTTGTACTAAGAATATCGATTGGGGCGTATAGGTGAAAGAGATTCAAGAGTAGTTCGAATMCCAGCCGTGAGTTTATATGAAATTCCCTCAATTCCCGAGGTCGATATGGGAACATACATGAGCTCCTATCAGGTATTTATCTCGGGATCTACTCGACGCATTCATCCGAGGGCTGATGTGGATGTAGCTATATGAATCACAACATCGCGGGGTTAAGAACTGACAACAAGGTGGTAACGTCACCAAGCCCATTAGTTCACTCCACACCGTTGTTTTCGGCGATAACATCTGGGATTATTCAACACCGCCAGACTGATCTACGGAATCTATCCGAGTCGCATGAATATAAGAGAAGCCCCCAAATTCTCTCGTGGTTTGTTGATGTAAGCAGACAGCATAATTCTTCGTCAGAGGAAAGTCCATCACTTTCAGTGTTACACCAGGTACGCATAAGACATTTGGAGTTAGATCTTAAAGCCGATACGCTAAAACAGGTACCTACGGCTGCTACGGTTAGCACCCGGGGCGTGGGGGTGCCCGGGTTGCAATGGTTGCAAGGGTGTGCCTCTTCGGCGTCGTATTTCGGCAAAGCCTTTGGAGAAATGGTGCAGTAATCGACCATCGATTGATTTTCGGCGTTTATACTCAGCATATCCGCTAGCAATATAAGGTCTCACATCATCAGATTCAACACTCGCGTACTAGCGTAAACTCCGTCATATCATTTTAGGCTTAAGTCCGTATTATTAATAGGTATGAAGAAACAGAAAGGGGGTAGAGGACCGGGGGGGTTCTCAGATTGATAATCGCATGGTAGGTACTGTATGAGGCCACAATATCCCCCAGATGTTTCCATACTTCTGTCGTAAATATTGGGGCCTCCCACAACTAAAAGAAAACCCCGAAAGGAGATACGTTACCCTTTGACGGATAATTTACGACATCCACGACGATCAAGTGCAAACTTTAGAACTTGAACTTTTAAAGGGGCTCATCATTTCTTCGAACACGGTTGCCATCAGTAGATTGATTTGTCCAGCTGGGATGAAGAGCCTCACATGCAGTAAGGAGACAGATTCAAGCATAGGAGAGACCTTAAGATAAGCTTCTACCACTACAAGCCTTAGTTGACTTGGTGTTGATTTCATTTTGAGGTCAGATGAGCTACATTTCCCCAGTTCAATACAATATGCTAAAGTTCATGGTTACGCACCCATGATTTGGGTTTGAAATCACGCGCGTGTATATTCTTGACGAAAGCTGGAATCGTTTCATGGGGGCAGTTGGATGTTCAACCTTCAGCTATCAAATAAATAATAATATCAACTAATCAGCAACGATAAGTGCCAGATAATACGTGACTAACAGTCGTTTCGTGATCAAGAAACACCTACGTAACACCTACAACCTGCCCAGTGTAGATTCTGCCGTACAAACAGTGACCTAGTATGACCAGACGTGAGAATTTCCTACTAGTATAACATCATCCGCATTGATTCATCAATACCTAATGTATTGTATTGATATCATAGAGAAATGCTCAACTTAGGTTTATGCCTACTGAACTCTCGAGACTATCCGAACAGCAAACAGGTCGAGAGAGCCGCTGTGTAACGCTATGATCTATCCGCTTCAGCAGTGAGGCTGTGACTCTGGACTTCATCAGGGAATGAGTTGGCATTGTCACAACACAATAATACGTTTTAGGTATGTGCTACCATTCATGGTCGGTATAAAATCGAGAATGAATTTTATTCCTGGCAAGATTTTCATTGCCTTGAAGGAGAAAAGTATTTTCTTGCCATATACAACGACGATAGACAATAAATGTAACACAAAATGAGCGAATCAGTACTAGATACATTCGAGACTCTCCAGATAGAGTCCGAGTATAGCTACTTATTGGATATATGGGAGTTGGCCGACCTCATTGAACGTTTAGACAGCGCCAGAAGAGATCTTGCTGAAAAAATGGATGAAACCACGACTTCGGACCTGGACCGTGGTAGAATTGCAGACGCTCTGTTGAAAATAGATGAATTTAGAAGCGATGCTGTGGATCGCCGGAATAAGCTAAGAGAAGAAGAGGAAGAAAAGGAGAAGGAAAGGAGGATGGAACAGGAGCGGGAGCGGGAGACAAACAGGCTCTCGCCGATTGAAGAGGAGAAGGATGAAGAAGTAGCGTAACTACCTAAGGTAGGTGCACTTACACCTTCACGAGGTAGCTTGCCGCATTATAGACTGTATACAGTAATCAGATATTCTCTCCAACCATATTCTATTATCTAAGATAGGTACCTACCTGCCTGCTAGCTAACGCAGGAGAAACTCCTTGACAGGTGGAAATCGGGCTAAACAAAACATTGTTAATTCGAAGGGCTGTAACGAGGTTTGAGTCAAACTGAATTCTATTGCTTCCCGTTGTAATCATTGTAGTAACTATTCACTTCAAATATCACTGTCACCTTTTATTGTAAATAAGATATTGTCGAACTGAGACTCTCGGCTGAGATAAGTGCTCATATGAGGTAGCCCCCTTCGTTCATCAATAGCTACGTAATTCGATATGCTCTACACATTTAGAATACCCGACTCCTCGCCTTTTACTAACATGACGGATGAACCTTTCTGATTCCATTATAATTCTGGGGCATTAGGATCTTTCGTCTCATGAACGATATCGATTTCGAGGCCCTTAGCGACGATAGAATGCCTCCAGGCCCCAAGCAAAGGCTTACTTGGTTTGAAACCCTTGGCACGCAGGACCACCTTACCAGCATGGCGCTCATATATAAGTACGAACCACTCCAGCTGACCATCAGTGAGGACGTACTGACACACGCGAGCGAATGCTAGTTCTGGCATGCGACAAGTGGCTCGACCAATCGCAACGAGTACTCTATGGACAGATGCCAAGGCTTCGATCCTGTTGGAAACACGCAGGTATGGTGTTTTCATCATATACGAATTGCGAACATTCAGCCTTTTCAAACGCATCCAGAATGGTGCCTCTTGGCTCCTAAGGGACTTCTCTGGTGCGGGTCCTGCAAGAAATGGTGTGAAGAATTGAACGGCGTCAACGCAGTCGTCGAATTCGAAAGATTCGCATTGTTGACTGAAAGCTCGCATGTGGACGTAAAAGTCCGACCACGGCTGTCTCGGAGGCGCGGGTGCCGGTTTGAGCGTTGGGCTAGGGCGGCGGAGGCTAAGCACTCTGACGGTTTCTGCATTTCCTTCAAGGCTCATAGCAAAATCTAGTTATGATGCCGTGATGTTAGGCTAGCGTCCAAGTCATACGTACGTGGAAAAATATAAGATGGTCCGAACGAGTGAAGCCAATGGGTGAGCAGGAAATAAGGATTTGATGAAATTACTAACAATTCCTCTGACGGACGTCTCGGTGACGGTTCGAGTCGTGATTAAGCTCAACATCGAGATATTCCAATGTCCGGAGCCTTGATACGATGGCTAATACCGAAGTTGGCTGCAAATGCCTTCCTGTGCATCGGAAGCCGCTGAAGACGTCGATATATGGTAGTGAAAGCGACTCGAGGTCAAGTTTCAAGTACGACATTAGCGCTCGCCCTGTTACCAGAGACCCACCGTTCTTGTCGATAAGTGTTAATGAATCACTAGGTGATTCGACAATGAGATGAAGATCTAGGCCGAGAGGCGAAGTATCACTCTTCTGCCAATGGGCCATAACGCGGAAGAAGTTCCCAAGGGCCGTTGTTAAGATTTCAGTGCTTCGCCGCCGTTCTGGTGACGTCTCCTGCTCGCCATCCAGATACTGCTCATATTCGTCAAGGGGAACATGGAAGCGAATCGTTTGGACAATAGCTCTACGTCGTGGTGAAGTTAGGATCTGACTGAAAGCTCTGAGGCGCTTCGGCGTTACCCGGATCGTCTTAAAGGTCAGAGGCTCAACAAATTCCTCTTGCCACTCTCGCGACACTGCGGCATATTGTGCGACAATCGACGCTGAGCCACGACGCCAGGATGGAGAGTCAGTTTGTCGCCCTATAAGAGAGTAAATTGTCTGGCGTACCTCGTACGGTAACGAGTTTATCGACGACGCTGCAGCCATTGGTCCGATGTTCAGGAGCAAAAGGCCATATCAATATCAGAAAGCCGTGCAAAGCCAGCCATGAGAATAAAGGGCGGTTAGTTTAAATAAGGGAGGGGCAAAAGGGCTACAGGATGGCATTTTGAAGATTCCCATGTTGAGATAAATGGGATTTGGATTTGGATTTTGCCACCCGCGCCCCTCAAGGAGAATTTAGCATGCAATGTACCCACCCCTAACTCCCGGATTCTCTTAAGACTGGGAAAGTCGCCACAGACGACCCCTATTACCAGCTTATGCACGACGATAGTAGACCGCTATTCTAGAACGGCCGGAAGCAATTAGCAGAACCGCTATCATTACAGCCGGAGAACTACATGTATCTTGATACACCAGTTGAGAAATTCACCAGTGTTTTAAGCCATATCTTGCCGTACCTAAATAACCGTTCCCATTGGGCAAAAGATCTGTGATTTTTCCTCTTCTCCTAGCATGCTCATTGCTAACAATCTCAACGAAGGTATGGCATTTCCACAGCTTGTCGTAGCACGATTCTATTCGATGCTTAACGCAACCGACGGGTTGCAACAAGAGACACGTAGTCTAGGGAATAAAGCATTAGTACCTATGTATTAGATAGGGGGCTGTAGCACTCACAACAGTATCAAATATTTCATATCTACCGCATATCGTATATAGCTTAGGTACCTCTATGTTTGAGAGAGGCGGATCGACAAGTTATCCGGCCTGTTGGTAGTGCATAACAATGAGGGCGCAGAATGGGACTCTCTTCACTCGGGTGGCGAAGTGCTAGTTCAGTTCTTGATTTACCTACCGGCAAACATCACGCGTTGTAGTTGAAACGAGGCTTCTTATCCACGTTATTCTAAACTGAGCACCTTACAGAAAAGGCTTCCAGTGGAGATGGCCCATGTGTGATATCAAGAACTCGTATGCGACCATCGTTTTGAAGTGACTGAGTAGTGAACCTCCCACATGTATGTAGGCACCCCCCACCCACCCAACTTGGGCAAAAATATCAGTCTCTTGCCGCGACCAGCAAGTTGGATATTGGCTTKTGATCATCAAGTCTGTCCGTACTCTTATGAATATGAGCGACTGTTCCAACATTGATAGATCACACAGCTGGGAGAGGCGTGTCATGACATTCAATTTGAAGAGCGGGGAAGAATAGGGCGTAGGGCGTCTTATATTAGGTAATCGGGTAATCTGTGATAAGAATAGGTACCTCTTCGATATCTGATTGCGGGGGTGGGGTGCGTCCATTTGAACTTTGCTTTTCTCGATAGGCGCACCCACGTGGACCCGTGCCTACCAACGAGGAGACTGGGCAACTCCATCCATGGATGCATAACTTAGAAGGTACCCAAGTAGCTACGACCTGATACGACGGTGGCTCGGGTTGGTGCGATCCGGACGGGGCATCCAAGATAAGCCATGAGCTCTGCAGCTTCCAAAAGATACAGAAGCTGCGGTGGCAGGGTGGGAAGTGGGAAGTGGGGAATAGGAAACGGGAAACGGGAAACGGGAAATAGGAAATGGGAAATGACGGAGCTGCGCGAAGATAAGCTTCATGCCGCCCGCTCAGCGCGATGCAAACGTCAATCCTTGTCGATGCAGACGTACGACTACGAGTAGATATAAATCATGAATGACCGACACGTTCCCCTAACCTGGAGGTCTACCTCCAGGCTCAACGATACACCCGGGTCGCTCTGTCGAAGTCGAAATCGAAATCGAAATCGAAAATGAGGTTTCTGCATCCTCGGCCTCGGAGCGTAGCGCTCCTACTCTGTGCATTCTCGGTGCTGGCAGCGCCTACAGAACGAGCGCCCTGGGAACACCTACAGACTACCCAGCACGGCGGCGTCGCCTTCGGACTTGGCAACCAGACGTACCTAGCAAACGTTAAGTATCCCAAGGCTGTCCTCGGCGGCAACTACTCGGCTATAGTTGGTCAACAGGGTACTCTGCTGCCACTCACCGTCATATTCGCTGAAGACAATGTCGTCACGGGCGAGTATCTGCAGGGTGTCATCGAAAGTTATCTACAGGGCGATGATGTCTTCTCCGTAAACTTCCTAGAGAGCGTGTACATCGTGAACAACAGTACGAGCGGAAATCTGATCTTCGACGCAAGCGCCTCAGCATACTTAAGCGGCCTCGCCCCCAAGCATGTATTCTTAAACACTCGCTTCGCCGGAAGCCAACGTAGGTTCTGGACCCCTCCATCCAGGCAATCTGGGTACCAGTTCCATGAGAATCAGGAGTTGATAGTCCCTCTAGCCTCTTCAGATATCGTGGTTACCTACATCATAGCTCCAAGTAGCAATCTCACAGCTGGGCCGTATGTTGCATTGATCTCAGAGGCCTCTATAGCGTTGAACACGGTGTACCGCCTCTACCGAGACTCATACCGCGACTTTCTCTATGGTACATATGATTCCAACGATGGCGAAGGAACGTTCAATCCCGTCGAGATATTCCAGCCTAGGTTCTGGGACCCGATGATACCGGTGCCATCCCGTATCTATAGCTGGAGTGACCCAAGGCCCTTCGCAGGGTACCGAGTCGCTATCAAAGACTTGTTCGATATGAAGGGCCTTATCACGTCGGGTGGTAGTCAGGCATGGGCAGAGATCGTCGAGATCGCGAACGAGACCGCGCCGTCCGTCCAGCGAATTATCAACCTTGGTGGCGTGCTAGTTGGCAAGTACAAACTAGCACAGTTCGCTTCGGGGGCGGATCCTTGGGACTGGCAGGACGAGCATTACCCGTTTAATCCTCGCGGCGACGGCTGGCTCACCTGCTCGGCTTCTTCGTCGGGCGGCGGTTGTTCTGTCGCTGCATACGACTGGCTTGACTTCGCCATTGGCTCGGACACGGGTTCGTCCATGAGGCGGCCTGCGGCGGTTTCTGGCACCTACGGCAACAGACCGAGCCAAGGGATGATGACTCTAGAACGAGTCATGCCGCTCGGTGCCGCAACCGATACAGCAGGTGTGTTCTCGCGAAATGTGCGTGACTGGGTGCATTTTGCTAAGAATTGGTACATCCCTGAACTCTGTCAGAGTTCTTCGATCACAGGCTTGAGTCCCCTCGATGCGCCCGATTCGTACGGCTTCCCGAAGCGCGTCCTCTATCTCACGGACTATTTGCCGCTGAAGAATCCGGCCGCAGAAGAGGTACTCCAAACATTCATTCGCAATATGACGGCCATCTTCGGTATGACGGTGGAGAACTTCAACCTAACCGCGGTCGTCGGTAACACGACCGACGAGGTTCCCAAATACGGCGCCTTGAACAACGCAATAAGTGTCCTCGACACCATAACCCAGTACAATGCAGTTGGAAAGCCACTGATGACGGCCTGGAGCGAACTATACGACGGTCGCTTTCCACCTATCGACCCGGCGCGGCGGCTGCAATGGGACAACTATAGCGAGGCTTTCTTCACGGACAGTCTATACAACCAGTCCCTTGCGGTTAAGCGATCGGCTGTAGACTGGTTCGAATCGGAGATACTATACTCGACGCCCGAATTATGCAGCGAGAGTATTATGCTCTGGGACATTGGCACAGGGGGGCTGCCGAGCTACCGGGAGGAGTCGCTGAACAACAACCCCGGCAAGGCAGCCTTCCTAGCCGTCACTCCACCGACGGCGGGAATCAACGGCGCGATTCTGTGTCCCATCTACGGGTGCGTCGACATGACGATACCGATTGGGCAGGTGCCGTACATGAGCAACGTGACATTCGTTGAGGAGATGGTGCCGGTCACGGTGAGCGTCATAGCCAAGAGGGGCTGCGACTTCATGCTATGGAATATGTGGGAGAAGCTGGCGGACGAGGGTGTGCTGAAGACGATCAAAACGGGGAGGACGGCTTTTTGAATAAGAAGAAAAAGTTGTCATTATCGACTGCGATATGAGAGTGTCAGCACCTAGTTATATGAAGTCAGCTACAACAAGGTCTAGAACCTGTGAAGGTAGCATTGATGATCACGCACCAAGCCTGACGAGTTACATTCGAACTCCTTACCCAAACATCATATTGCTACACAGATGCAGCGAGCTACCAACCCGCTGGCTGCCGAGCGCCGCCGGTGTTCATGTGGCTGGCACGACCATGGATGGTCCTAGAGTTCATAGTTTCGTCACTTTCGCGTACGCTATAGACTCTACTACAATGCAGTACGCTACTTCGGTTCGTAAGGTAATATGCAATCCTAGTTGGTACGCAGTGCGCGCCATGAGCATTGTTAAAGTCGGCAGAATGAGATGTGCATACATGTAGGTAACTTAACGCATACTACGTATGGTAGGTACCTACATAGTACCCAAGGTAGGTAACCATGATAGTACACTCGGGCGTAACGTAACGAATATGATGGTTTCTAACACGTCAGCATCTTGATGGATTAGTCGATGGCGCGGTTGTGTGAGCGGGTACCTGCCTTAAGCATACCTAATGTTGGCGCAACACTTCACACCAATGCGACTAAGTCTAACTGTACACTGCAATTGAGTTGCATAGCGCGGGACGGCGCGACGCTCAAGGACCTTCATATCTACATCCACGTGTAGATACCCAGGTTGGTAGTCAGCGAAATTTTATGTCAGCTTGGGCAAGTCGACATCCGGCCAAGCAGTCGAGGATTTTTATTCGTCGCGTCGGTGGATGAAACAACGTTGGAGATCGGATATCGTCCTGAAGGATGCGGGATTGCATTTCAGCTCGGCGGATGTGACCACGTGTGTGTTTTTACATTATATTTAGAGTTTGCATGCACGTCAGTATTAAAAGGGGATTCGGTAACAAATCAGGGACGAATGAGAATGTGTGAGGATGGGGACATTCCMCCGAGCCATGCTTTTCTGTATTTTTATCCCCCCCCCTTCTTCTCCCGCTAGGCTGCCGCAGTCCCTTTCAGCCTTTAGCTATTTGGTCTCCTATAGATCCCACACTTTCTCCCAGATTCCCAGGTGCTCAACCTACCTGGCGGCTATACTCTCGAAGCCGAATATGACCTGATAGCGACGACCGCATCGGTGACAACGAGGAAGTCCTACCACACTACCGGATCAAGAGAGAATCGAGTGTGAACTGGCTCTAAAAATATTATCGAACATATTCCACGCTAAACTACACACATATAAACTATCGTACACGCTTTTTCGTTGCCGACGACCACAGTCGGCATGGGATAATCTTTGCGGTGGCGAGACAAGACGCCACATGTTTCCACAACAACGCAACAATCCCGCAAAGTTTCTAGCATCCCTACCTACCAACTGAAAAATCCCCGGTCCTATTAGTACAGGAGTTGCTAGCGGATATGCTTCAACTGGGTTTCCACTGTACTCGACACACGCTCTCCCCAACCCGCCACCGCATCCATTGTCTTCCCTCCGCCTCCCGTCGGGACTCGGGGCGCGTTTCTCCGTCGAGTGAGCTGAAGTATACGGCTTGGTTACCGTAAAGCCGCATTATGGTTTGTCGTGTCGTCAAAAGGAAATCGGGACGTCGTCAGAGCTGATTTTTCTTCCGGATGGCCAAACCAACAATTAGGAAATTTTTGCTAAAATGTAACACGACACAGTTGCTGGGGCTCCCCTCCCCTCCTCTTCACCCTGAGATTCTTATTTCCCCCCCCTAGTCTCCTCCGCTACCCATCTAGATTTGGATCGCTACTCCTTATGATGCTATGCGCCATGCCCGCCCCTAGTGGATGATGGGTATGACCAAACTATGGATGCGCCGGACCTTGATGTCGTTGCGTTTTCATCGCTTTGTTCCTCTTTCCTTCGGGAGTCATTGCGTCGGAGCTTGTGACATCCCCCTCCCCCTAATTACCGCGAATGGAATTATTTAATTACAGACTGTGAAAATTGTGACATGGCCGCTCGTCATACATACGGGACTGAAGGAAACGATTAAATGAATAGCCCATACGACATGGAAGTAACGATAAAGGGAACGGTTGTGTCGTGACGTGACGTGGCATCTTGAATTCGGCCGTGGCGCGTGAAAAGTGTACCGCGGAGCTACTTCATGGGTCGAGAAGTTGGCCCTTAAGATATCTCCGATATTGTGTCGTCCGAGCATCGCTCATCGCGAATGGGTTGACCATGGCTCGATGAAGCAACTGTCATCTCATATGGGATGCAACCAGCTGGACCGCGGACCGCTGAGGTCGCCGCGCGTACAAGGCGAAAGTTGAAAACCCATTAACCCGGAGGAACAGCAAACGAAAAGAGAAGCAGCATTGCTTTGGTGGTATCACAAAAAGGCTACACGACTTGTAGCCACCCAATCTCCTTCGATACGTAAAGCTGGTCCTGTGAGCCCCCCCGTGGTATATCCTATTCGGCATGGAAACAACAAACGAGATGATTATAGTACAAGAGCAGGTCGGAGGCTCGTAACGAAGTATTAGGGATGCCGGCTGGTAATGAATTAGGAAAGAAAGCTTGTATAAGAGTTCGAAAATTCTGAAAGGAAAGGAGTCCAACCATATACGCCGGTGTCGTCGGTTACATGCTATCGATTCTAGCGCTCGGCATTTGCATCGTCGGGTCGTCAAAATCCGGCTTGATCGCCCATGGGTCGTAGACTCCAGACCCAAAAGACGGCAACTGACCGATGGTGGCCACCTCAACCGGGGCTTGATAGGGCACCGTGTTATACCAATGGTCCTCGGGTTGGGCCGGTGCTGGTTGGTACTGTTCTTGAGGGTGGACCTGTGGCGCGGTAGGAATCTGGGGTTGCACCGACTGAGGATGGATCGACTGATGAACCTGCTGAGCGTACTGCACCATGGGTTGCTCCACGACAGGCGACGTTGTGTTGAGCGTATAGGCCGCCGTCTGCGGGGGCTGGTGCGTGTAGAAGCCATCTTGTGCGGATGGACTTCGACCCGGCGCCGCGGCCGAGTACGTACTGGGACTACTTTGAATCGAGCCCGCCATGCCAGCTCCGTTGTATGGGATCTCTAACGGGAGTCGATCTGGCTGCTGTCTCGGCATCTGGTACGGCTGTATCGGATTCGTATTCATGGTCGCGACTCCGGGATTGTTCTGCTCCGTCACATAATAGGGATGCTGGGGCATGCTGGCTGTTCGATGGAGCATATGAACTCCAGGGTGTTGTTGCGGTGGTTGTTGCACAGCTTCACCATGATACTCATGAGCCCCTCCGGCGGAAACGCTATGCCGGTGGTTGTATTGTTGTTGGACATTGTACTCGCTTATATGTTGACCGAAGTCGGCAAAAGACGCTGCTCGCTGGATGGTGTGGCCCGGCAAGCCCGGATGGCCAGCTGCAAGGTGACTGGTCGACCATGCCAGACCGGTTGGTCTGGGAGTCGACGGAGACTCGCCGCCGTCGGACTCGGAAGAGAAGTCGTCGATTTCTGACGAGTGGATACCTCTCTGATGGGAACGCCTCTGGTGCTTTACCATTGTTGTCTTCCGGCAGAAACTACGGCCAAGGTTAGCGATTGCGCCTGAAGATGATTGCTCCGACGCTACCTCTTGAGACACCCATCATGGGCGCATTTGTAAGGGCGCTTGCCGGTATGGATGCGTCGGTGTCGAGCTAAACTGGAAGACTGACTAGGTTAGCAGATCCTCCAAGCGCCATTGAGTCCGGGAAGCCTACATCCGAGAAGCGTTTGCCGCACCCGATATGTTGACACTGGTGAGGTTTCTCGCCGGTATGAGTGCGGATGTGGACCGTCAGAGCGCTCCGTTGTATGAAGCTTTTGCCGCACCCAGGCGTCACACAAGAGTACGGTCTTTCATTGGTATGTATCCGATAATGTCTTTGGAGGTCAGACTTGCGGTTGAAGCTCTATAACTCTATCAGTGACTCGGACGGCGACCGGGCGGCGACGACAAGCATCACCTAACGAAAGTCGAGCGCTGGGGGGGAGAGCGACGGCAGCGACGGCAGGACATACCTTGTTGCACGATTGCCAGTCGCACTGAAAGGGTCGAGCCGTTGGCTCATTGTCAACAAGTTCCATCAACTCCATCTCTTTTGGTGACCCCGAGATCTAGGTCCCGGCAGCTGATAGTGTGAGTTGTGCGAATGAGAGTACTTATATGTTCTACAGTGCGAGCCAAGAAACATAAGGGCGTTGAGCAGAGTGGACCAGGCACCGATGTCCCTTAAGGCAAAGGGACAGGGGTAGCGTGGGTCGTTCAAAGACAGCCCCAAGTGTGGATGGCACCCTTGCTCGGAACAGTGTGTATGCGGAATCTGTTCAATGCGACGCCGAGATTGAAATCTATGCGTGGAGACGACTTGGTCCCAGATTATCGGCTCAGACCGATATGAGTAATCCAATGCAAGCGCTGAATTAGGGATACGAGACTCAAAGACACAATAACGAGCGACCAGCGCAAGAAAAGAGGGCAGCAATGATCTGATATTGGCTGGGGTTACGGTTATGTTGAAAGAAAAAAAAGGATAAGCGGGACGGGAAGCTCTCGTGATAGGGCAAAGCCAAGCTAATCTGAATGATAGAGCTGAGACTTAATGGATGAAGGTTAGTGAGTGAAGTCTGATATTATCGGCTAGGAGTCGGATGCGGATCGTCCAGATATGCCACAAGAAGAGGATTGGTACGAGAAGATGAGACCGTCGTTTAGGGAATGGAGATCGCTAACTTACGAGGAAACAAAAGGCCTCCGTGCACGACCGGTCGAGGTCGAGAGTTGAAGAATGAAGATAAGAATTGCGAAGCGAGCAAGCTAGATCATCTACCAGTCTGTGTGGCCAAGCAGATCTATATTTTGCTGTCGAATCAACGACGTCGCCCGGAGGAGATAGGCAGCTAAGTTTGCTGACTGCGTTGAGCTATACTATATCTCACAGACGTCGGCTTAACTTAGGTCTGGGATCCTCAAGGACAAGCAGGCGCCACGTCGATCGATGGGGGTTTCTGAGCACCAGGGCAGCTCAGGCCAAATCAGGAGGTTAAGACCAGTATCGAGGCCAGACTTGACGTATTGTTGAGGCGAAATATGGCGGGGGATAGAGGCTATGAGAGGTCGTCTCACTTCGTCCCTCCCTTGAGATTGCTCTGCTGCCAGCGCACAGAACTTCTTCCAGGCACGCGGCCCACCTGGTTGTATGAGCCGACAGGAACTGGCCTACTACTTCGAATCAGGATATGGTCCCTCTCGGGGGGGTCGACGCTGTTACGGCTCTGGCAGAATCCGGTCCCAATACGTTGATGAAAATCGAGTGCCTGCTTTATCGGCAAGTGACCTGATCCAGCAACCAAGACCACAGCATACAGATAAGGCTGGCCAACACAGACTTTAAAAAGGGGGGCCCAACACAATGCGGATACTCAGGCTAGGTCCTCCCAAGTGGTGACAGAGCGGGAGGTTATATGTGAGAGCCAAGTGACAACAGGCGGCCAGGTGAGGACTATCGTAGTTGGACTAGTGAGTCCCGTCACCTAAGGATGGTGTGTATTAAGACAGGTATTATTTGAGGATGACTATTATTCCCTAGACCAACTAGGAAGCTGTATGAAGATGGGATGTCTTCCTTTCCTGGTTGTGGAGTCCTAGGTGATGATCGCAAAAGGGAAAGGAGAAGGCTCGAGCACATCCAAATTCAGTTCGTAGCAACGGTATATGCTACAGAAATTGACGAGACCGCAAGGGGACGACCAGACCGGCGATCACTTCAAAAATGAGAGAGCCCCGGATGCGGAAAAGGGTCGAAAAGGGCTAGTGTCGATATAAAAAGATATAATGGCGCGAAGTAAAATGTGAGGGTTGTTGCGGTGGCGCCTCCAACCGTTTCGTTCCTTACTTTGAACCGCGTTGTTAGAATAGGCCCGTGTTGATCAGAGTCCGTGGGTATTCTGCATGTGTGAGTGTATGTGTGGGATTCGCTAACGTGGAAATTCTAAATCAGCCAGGCGAGTCGTTCAGACTGGTAACCATAAATTAAGCCTGCTATACCGAACAATGTTCAGCTATATGATATGAGAGCGTCTCGGTTGCGGTACCGAAGGAGCCGTCAGCTGCGACGTTGAACAGCAAATGAAGAGTTGAGCAAACGACGGCGTAAATCAGACTGAATCAGACTGAAATTCAATGGGAACGTCAGGTGACGGCGCCAGTCAATTGGGGAAACCGCGATAGATGGTGGTGGGAGAGGTGGTAGTGGCGGTAAAGATCGTTGTGATAATGGTGGCAGCTACGGTTTATGCGGTAGCGACGGCGATAGACAGAGGGACGGAACAACCCAGATGCAGATGACGACGGCCAGAGTAAGCTTCTTTCCACTCTCTCGATTGCCTCGACTCCTGGGTCGACGGATACCCTCAAGCATCGAGGTTCCCCTGTACTACTCCCCATGAAAACTACCTTGCTTGATACGTTTGTCATCAGCAATCCCCGGGTACCGGTGAAGGTACTCCTATATGCGCGCGCAAATTGTAGCTATAATACCAGCGGGTAGGCCAAGGGGTGGGATATGTCGAAAAGAGAATAAGACTTGGGGGGGGTATGTTTTCCCAGGGATCAGGGGTCATGGATCATGGAAGAGAAAAGAGCATGGCCCAGGTTCTGGGATGTAAAATGCACGCTGACAACGACATGGATAAGGGTACATATTAATGAACCACCCCTCCAAAACCCCTGCTATAACTTGGAGGGCCCCGCAACGTGTACATTACCTGCATTACCTACATCTAGGCCGGTAGTGTATGAATAAGGAGCAGCTGGTATTAAAGTTATGAAGTATTACGGATATTACCAAGTCGGGCCTGGACTGTCAGCGCCAGCTAAATTAGCTGCTAGGTTTGAATACGCTAGATGCCTCCAGCTCCCTTGATCCCCTATTTTGCTTTACCTAGAATACTGGAGGCAAATGATAGCGGCATCCATTGATGGGCTTGTTTAATTTACTAGGCACACATACCTTAGTATGAGGTACCTACCTACATGTGCATTATAAGCTGTTGCTAGATTCAGGTTCCTATTCATTTACTTACAGGTATCGCGTTAGGTACCTGGCATACAACCCACATCCCTTACCTATGCTTAATACGACTGCTGAAGATATCTCTGTTGCGATTGTAATGGAATTCGTTGAGTCGTTAGGTATTCGGCATCTACTTGGACATCATTGGTCCACGTGAAGCCCTTACGGGTTCCGTCCTTAATTTCGCCGAACACTTTTGAACTTAAGTCACTTACAAGAGATTGGCCATATATTCAGGACGCTATTAAGCTCGGCGAACCTCCTTTACCTAGCTTGCTTTGCTATTAGCGCAGCGGCAGGTTCAACATGTCGTTGTGTCACTCTCGATCGTGATAATATTGTGCATGAGGTTGCAGATGGCGTGCAGTGCACATAAGATACTATAGCAACAGGTTGCATCCAGAGGTGGTGGTTGGGGGGGAGAGGGGGTTAAGACGACTATATCGCTTCTACGGTGTACCTTCAGATATGTAGCGTACCTAAAGGGTAGGCGGAGTATATGAAGAGGTGCAAGCTTTGGTCAACAACATCGGCCATGCACAATGAGGAGGGGAGGGGAAAGGAGGGGTAGTAGCTACATAGTTGTATATCCTAGAACGAAACCCGATACAACAAGGTACGCCCCTATGGTTCGGTATGATCTGAATGGCGTGGCGTGGCGTGGAATAGCAGGGAGCTAAAGTCTCTTACTTTGGTCACGTCTAATCTCACAAGACACGGAGCTGGAAAGTTGTGAAGGGATCAATAAATTGAATCCAAGTGAGTGAAAGAAAAACTTCTTTCTTTAGATTCACATAGCCTACCTTCTCCGCATCTTCAAGGTTGAAGAATTAGAGTGATGCTTTCTCCCATGCGAAAGTTACCCAACTAATTGATAAGAAAACTCGGACCAAGATAGAAGCGTACAACTAAGTCGACAAGCGTCAGGATATTCGAAAGGCTGTCTCAACTCCTGCTATGGTCTTCAAATTCTATGTATCATGATTCTACCACATACGGTTGACTAACCTGGCCTAGGTCGATGAACCAGCCTCACGGATTACCATATCAGCGTATGTAGGTACATATTGTTCAAGACCAAGGATTATGCTTGGCGCTATTAGCGTTCCAGCCCATGACAAGCAGCCTACCATGAACTTCCAACTTCTGGCCGGCTCGCGCCGTGTCTAACCCGAAGCTTTCGCTATCCCGGGAATAATGCTAAATGATGATAATGACGACAATAGTGTAAGGCGACGTAGATCACGGAATGGCGAAACCCCCCCCCACATCCCATCAGGCGAGTTACCAACCTAGTGGGCTTCAGCTTAAATTCTAAATGTAAACAAAGTTTTCAGCCTCTTTGCTATCATCATTCATAGGAAGAATCTAGAATGCCCGTTATGTTGATGGCGTGGCATGCTCCGTGTGCTTTAACCCCATTCTACATATAATCTATCACTTATGTGCCACGTAGGTCATTATTACTCGTCGTTAACACGAGGATTTGGTTTGAAAATGAGGCCGATGGTAACAGTGATGGTGATAGTTAGCTCAGTCTAGCCTTAATTGATAAACAATACTAGCCGGTAGGTCCTCATTATGTATCATACCGCACACAAACAGAGGCTAATACATACAGAGATGCGTTTTCAATGTACCGTTGCATTGGGTGTGGCTCCGAAAGGGACCGGGACTCTGTTCCGAAGTCGTGGTATCACACGAAGTGACTTCGATCCAGATTGTTTCAGGGGAACCTCAAAGCTTGCCCTTAAATCGTCACTTGGTTGATGACTCCCGAAAAGTGACAATCAGCCCCATTGTTTCAGAAGCCTGAATCACTAAACCTCATCAAGCTGCGTCAGGACTAGGCGAGCTTGTTCGAAGTAGACTTATTCGATCGTGAGGGTTAACCTGACAGTCCGGCGCATGCAATTCGCCGTACTTTGTACAAAACAGGCTTCGCTTATGCCCCTCTGAAGTACGCGTATAGCTTGTAGACGCCATCGCATCCCGCTAACTCAACTCATTGAAGTCGCCTTCACGATCGCTTAAGATTCCACCTATTAGCCATATGCGTACCAATTACGATACTCGCCAGGACTTCATCGCGAACTATTGATAGGGGAAAAAGGTTCCCATCTCGGAATGTCCCTGTGCAAGCTACCCGCTATCCGCTATCCCCATAGTCTTCCTGCAGAGCTTCACGATCTCCACAATGAACCCACTGCGCTGCACGCAAGCGAGTAGAAAGGGAGCATAACCCTAGCGAATTAGCAATCTCTACAAACGTTTAATTGCGAAATTATTGATCTGACTCATGGAATAATCTATCGGTGATGGCGACAGTATCTCTGTAATGGATCTCGGCGATGAATCTTCAACCCCATAATGAGCGCTACCTCTTCGTGGATGAGACGAAACGCCTAAGACCCAGATACGGGCCCCCGGGTGTCGCTAATCACGATGATTGAAATAAGGTCCCTTTAAGATGGTGAATTATCGTGTCCGAGCTACAACCAATTTTGTTGATATTTTGGAGCTTAAGAGAAGCACATATTATTGAAGCTTGGTCGGCATTGCTCTTTACAGGCAATGATAGCTTTACCGAGGCCTCTGAAATGGTCACCTACTGGAGCTGCCTCGGAGATACCGCTCAGAGTGCCTCTAGAGGACGTGCGATTCCTAGTCAATACTTGGGTCATCCAATTGCGACAGACTGAACAGATAATGCGAGTGATGATCATCCGAACTACTCCAAAAGCCGATGACAAAGACGCAGCAGATTGGCCTTCCCGCACTGCAATTTTAGCTGCCAGCCTCCTTTCCTTGAGATTGACCCGATCCTTCGTTATCGTCCGAGGTGATGGATATGACAATGTATCAAGACCACTTTAAGCCTCCTTGCTGGTGACAGTGCCACGTACTGTCTACTATACGAATTATGGTTCCCTGTCTTATAACACTTGATATCTATAACAACTTTTCCAGATTCGATCGACTGGGGAGACCATGCCCGACAGTCATTGGCGGAGTCGGTGGACTGAAATTGAGCACTCAGGACCTTACACGAGCTCCAGGCTCAATTGGCCAATTGTTGGCCTAATGGACCCTCTTGTTTCGAAACATATCGACTACACTCCTTAGTTGTAGCTAATAATTGTGTACACGTAGCAACGCCTGCAAACAACAGCTCACGAGCTCGTACATACCTACACATGGGGCTCTGTCGAACACATGCATTGCAGCAAGGCTTAGAAGAGCTCTTAAGCATCAATCACACTTCTCTCTATGGTAGAAACTCGCAGATGCGACGAGGTTGAACACGAAGGTTTCTATTTTCTACTATCCTGCGTAGATGATCACACACGCCGAGGTGTAAGCGAGGCGACTGTCGTCTCATATTCGGCCTATTAGCATGTAGTTGATATTTCTCTACCATTGCACCACCTGATACATATAATAATTTACGGCAACCTTCCATTATAACCATCAGGTCGCCGATAACCCTACCTACATATAGGCATCTCCCAAAAAGGAGCCCGTGGGTCAACGCTAAACTCCGGAGTTCCCACGGTTGCATGTCCGGCAACTGACCACCTCATTAGTTCTTCTTGGTAGTATGTATCCACTTCCATGGGAGATGTCAGAAATTTGAAATGCGAGCAGTCATTACTTGAAACCGTTTTAGCTTCTGCCCAGAGCTCGTCAGCGTTCGCAATCGCGCGGACGACACCTCGTGGGAGTCAAGGTTAGCTAGCCAGGGTCACCTTGCTCACCTAGGTAGTTACAGGTACTCCAAAAGGAACGGGGTGCGGGATGTGCGAAACGCATCTTTCAACAGTTCTCGAGTAATTGACGTCGTTGCAGGCAAAGTGTTTGTAATGTAGGTGGGTAGAAACCAAGCACTCTGGATCGGTTTCGTGCCGCCGACGGCAAATTCCACCCAGGCCACGCGCGACAGCTCGAGACCTGGTGAGATCCAAGTCATCCGGTTAGCCAACAAAGGGTGTACTAGGATTCGCGTTGCTCTGCCAGGGCATCTCTCTCTCTCTCCCTCTTGGTGAAGCTCTTCGAAGTCGAGTCCCAAGGATTTTCTCTACCTACCTCTTCGAAATGCGCATCCACGAAGGACAAGTACTACCTCTAGCGCATATCAATCCCGGAGTAATCGGTCAAGTCTGACAAGGGCTGACAATGCTCCAGGTCGTTTTTTAGAATAGAGTGAGCTAAAATGGACCCCTAGATTGGGGAAGTTTCTTAGTCTTACCAATTCTTCCAGACCGATGGACACAGAACGGAAATGAGGAGGCGAACGCTCTCACCGGCCCCGGACTAACGAAGGCCTAGGCTCACAGTAGAAAGTTCTTCCAAACTGAGAAGACCTGCAGTAGTGCTCAGTGGCTTGAGTGAGCATTTCGAGTTCGACGTGCTTCGGACCACTGACACCGGATCTAGTTCATTACAACGGCAAACAAACTCGACAAGACTCCCAATGCAATCCCGTGGAGAAGGGAAATACATACGACATTATCGATCCATCTCTCCATTCATACATACATGGGTTCCTAGGAAGTAAGGTCGTCTTCGCGTCACGGAGCGACTATTCCTGGATAGTCGAAAGGACGGCATTCGGTAGATCGGCAACGGAACCTACAGCGGACATTATACCGAGTTCAAGTCCAACCGACAACATCCAAACCAGCATTCTCTATTTGCCCCGCAGCTGTTTGTAGCCAAGAAATCCATCCTGCGGTCCGAAGAACCCCCCGGCGTCCGATGTTCATGTGACGTGTATGTCATGCTGATGTGAGAAAGATACAGGTTTCCCACCAGGTTATTGATGAAGGCAACCCCAGGAGAAGATCGGGGGAAATTCAACGTCAATGACTGTTGGTAGCAATGGCTCTGTTTAGTGTTCTGTACCGGAACCATGCGAGGATTTCCCCCTTACAGCTGCCCTTGCGGTAGTCATCCCGAGATCCGAATGACAGTAAGTGCTAACTCTAGCAGGAATAGCTAGGGAGACAAGATTAGGTAGGTACCTAACCTATGTAAGATACTTACCTCATAACACATCTAAATGAAACAAGACGTTTGACGAAATCAGCCCACCAGTGCACGTTGTCGAACTATMCCCTTCCGTTCCTTCAACCGATGCTAGATCTTCCACAAACTGCCTCCGCCCATCGGAAGGTGATGATGGTAGTCTCAAAACTTGGAACTAGTATACTATATCCTAATGCCTAGCAATTTGTAACGGGCATGCTGCGCAGATCAGTGTCTGTGCGCAAAGGCTTGCTATCATGTTTTGATTTCTCCGTCAGGTACAAGCCACCAGTAGACAGCTTCGTAATCAGTGTACGTAGGTCGCCCTACACGATACAGAGAAACTTCACGACAAACTTAAACTCGTAGTGAGCAATCTACTAGCATTGCATAACTGACGCCACCTGGTTTGGTTCAAGACGATCGGGTTTGCCTTCCAAGTCAGTGGCTCTCTTACTTTTAAAGAGCAGCACGTCATAAAAGCAAAGAAAGGGGGTTTCGATACACATACAAGGTACAGTAGTATGTTGGATGTATGCAGGGGAAAGGTTCCGGTCCCTGGAAATACCTAAAGAGGAAATCCCTATGGTCCGATTTACATCAAACTGCTAACCCTAAAGCCACTGCTGATGACGATGCAGTTACATATTGGAGATATTGAATTTGAATAGCGGCTTATGCGCAATTGCGATGTATGTATGGAATGGGCAGTAAGTTGATAATTTCGATAGAGGTGAGTTGGCGCACCCACCTACCTAGGTACCTACCTACCTACCTCATTATGTAGTAGGCTGGCTCTTTCACCTGAGGTACCTAGATGTAACAACTCTTCATTGTTAACCATCCCTTTCAAAGTCTACTAGCAAACAAGACATGCAGCTTACCTACAGTTGAGAGCGCATGCTTCACGGCGCATGACAGACCGGTTGCATGCATCTTCATGCTCATAGAGTAAGGTTGGTGTGAAACTGAAACGGGAGCCCGAGGGTTTTGAGAGATCCTGGCACTCGCAGTACAGGGTCTTAGTCAGAACGGGGTCCTACTAACATACCTATATTTTTTTGAATTGGCTCAAGGGTGAAGAAAAGTCGTCGAGACCCAGCCAGTCGACCATTAACATCGCCTAAATGAATTGAGTTACCTCTACGACTCAACAATAACAAAGCCTTCTTCCCATTCTTTTAGTGTTTAAACAGTCAGTCATACAGGTATACGTACTTCGTGACCTTACGCTGGCTACGGCATGACCCAACTCATGTGGAGGGCAACACACGCATTTTTCTACACCGCTAAGGCCAAGAGGAGAACAATGCCGAGCCATTGGAGGGGCATTATCTGATCTGCCCTCCAAGACTGCAATGAAGAATCGTCAGGCGTATCAAGATCATTGTCTTTCTCCACATATATTTGGTTGACTGCCGTCACTTGCAGACAATACGACATTGTCTCCATCTCTAGTCGCATTTCATTAAGTCTAGACTGCTGCATTCCTAAGTGGCTGTCTCCTGAATTGGACTTGTCCTATTTTCCCCGGTCTCCAGGGTTCTGCAACTAAAAAACTACGGTACAATCATATACCTCCGACTTCACAATGCATACCGGTTTGCAACTCGGGCGGTCTTACATAACTCCGTTCACACTCTACACTTTCGCAGGACCCCAAACGACGTCACTTAGACTGATCTGAATGATTAACCATCCCGCGCCTTTCTACTTTAGTCACCTACCAAGACCGAAGTGGTGCCGTTTGAAGGTGAACGGGTGGAGAGAATATGCAGAGCACTGACTTTCATCCAGAGTCTAGACATCTAGATTTCGCTGTCTGTGGCGTTTTACGCACAAGCGTCAGCGTTGAAGAGATTGGCTGCTACGCAAGAGCAGTTTACACCCTAGCGATTCTGCAGGATCGGTGAAGATCAAGTTCTCGGAGGACCCTCCCTCTTTGCAGCTATCACGAATGATACAGCCTTATGTAAGTTAGCCCGTAGGCGCGGGATTCTAGAGGCCACGCTACTGCAGTATAGACTGAGATGTCATCCACTCAACCAATGGGAGATTTAATGCCATGCTAGGCCAGAATATGAGGCATACAATACTAGATCGGTAGTTTTAGATGGACAGTGACATTTTCTGCCAAAAAGGGAACGTGAGCCTGGCACTTCCACCTACTCTGGAGTTACGGTACAAACCTACCGCGTTAAACTAAAACCAGGTTATGTCGAAATCCGGTACAAAGCAATAGTCTAGGTGAACGAAAGACTCGGCACTCAATGAGAAATAAGACACGGAAACTGGAACGGCATTTACATATAATTCGCAACGTAAGTACCTTAGGTACTTACCCTAGGGAGGTAAATACTAGGTATATATCTCTTTTGATGATATCCAGGGATGATGAAGATGTGTAGCCAATGTTGGTGTCCTCACAATATAGGTTCCAGCGCGGGGTACTCAGGGAACGTCTCCCTAAAAGACAACAAGACGGAGCTACATAGTTATTGATATTTTTCTATCTCTCACTAAAGCCACATAGCTCACCTAGAAGATATTCAAAATAAACCCCAGTTAACCTAGACTTATCGTTTTATCATGGGTACACCTTAGAGTATGGAGATGTTAATATTAGAATGCGGTCGAATTCCTGGTACGTTCCGACAGTCTTCGGAGCCTTTCACGGTATAATGTTACGTGGCTGAGAGTCAGCAAACGCGGGTTGCCATCTCAATTGAAAATACAGCCCACAGAAATACATTTGTGAGACATTTAGCTGCTTCAAGTGGCGTCGAAAGCAGGTTTCTGGCCTATGTCGACCGAGACTGACCATATCTGTGTTTGGCACCAGCATATACCCACTCGACTTACGAGATCATGATCGGTTACGGCCGTCTGGCGGAGCGCATTAATTAAGTCTACTTAGGCTCCCCGAAGATTTAGGGGTTTCAGCACGGATTGAGATCTCGGAACCGCAGGCGACCGGCTCTCGGTGTGACCCGCGGCGTTAGAGAATTAGTTTTATTAAGAAGTTGCTCCTTAGCTTGCACACATCTCATGGCTTAACAAATCTTGGGCTAGCTCGCATTTCGATAATGACGGGTATCTAGGTAGATCTAGCAAACCGTGATACCATCGTCCGTGGGGTGTTATACACGCCAAATATAACCAGAGGATCATGTCTTTGTAGCACAAACTCACGAGCCTCAACCACGAATCTTCTGTTACACTGCAGACTCACAGATCATACGTTCGTCCGCCCCGCGTTTTCAGCTTGATGTAAAGTACAGGACAGCATGGCTGCGCCATTGAGACCTTTTGATTTGCTTCGCCCTTGTGCCAGTCGTCCCCACAATCACCAACAATATGTAAGACGGGATGTCTAGAACCATAGTAGAAGGACTTTTCTGCCATCGCCAAAAGGACAAAACTAGACGGCTACTAAGAAAGCATAGCTTACCCTACCCATTTCTGTCCCCAGGTTGGCCTCTCTACATAGTACACTAGATCCGTCTCGCTAAGCGCGTTCGTGGATCAAATTCTTAACTATCATTCAGGAGGCCTTTAGTATGTAATAAGTGGCGATCCAGGCCACTTATTTTTGATTAGGACCCATGTACGATCCATATTTGGATGCAGGAACAAGCCCTCGGAGCCGTCCCCATCCAATCATTACACCGAGGGGCTTCAGCCGCAGACCTTTTCCCTAATTTGGTAGTGACCATCCCCGCGATCCCGTTTTGTCTATTCGCTAATCGACCGTCTTAGCCCGTATTTTCCTCCTTCTAGCGCTATTAAAGAACAGCTACATAGTGTATGTTTAGCTTCTGTCATCTCGGTAACGAGAAATACGAAGGCGCTAGAATAGTTTGGGAACTCGCTGCATGATATTCAGCTACCGGAAACCGTTCTACGATTTCCATAATAGCTCTAGTTCGCATACCGTACCACTTAATTCTTAGAATCTCGGTTCCGGCCCCTCGGAACGTGGCTCTTAGTCTAAAATCCACGTTGCGAACCCACAGACGTCTCAAACTAAATACTGCGCCTGACAGTTCTACAGCTAGCTAGTGCATCCATCCCGCTAGCTAGCCAGGTCTTTTTCATAGGGAGAGGTATGTAAACCATGGTATTACATAGTATAATCCATTACTATGAATAGCTGGGTGTTAGCTCTTCACTGTAATAAGCCGCTTAGCTTGACGAGAACTTTCTAGCAAACCATAGGTGACGGCTCATAGAGTCGCGGCAAAGCTGCTGCAGCTTCTTTAACCAAGTCCGTGAGTTGTTCCACTGGCTATTATCGCGCTTGGTTCAATTGCAAATGAACCCGGTTATGTAGGAATCTTATCAGGGAAACCCCATACGTGCGCGCGGTCCGCTGGGACGGTCCAGTCCGATCTCAGCAACACGGATCGCTAGAATATCGAACCACTTGACGGTTGCTATTCCTCAGAGCTATAGAGCTACACTACATGCTGACTTAGCAGATTCGGTACGCGTGTCAAGAGCCTAATCCAATATGTCGTTGTGTACCCGCGCTTCGTGCACGTTTGATGAGGTCTCAAGTAATGTGGCTGTTACGATGAATTTGTCACCCCTATTTGTCTAGTATTCGGAGCCATTACTACTGCAGGTAACGATCAAATCCCATCCTCCGCGGCTACTGCAACCGAAGAACTTAGGTTATTATGAATGTGGCACTGTGCTGTGGAGCTTATACAAGGGCAAGGTATCCATATCCCTGGTGATGCATGTCGACAAGGGTTACCCCTTGATTGCCGGCAGGGGACCTTGACGGGCTTGGGGTTGTCTTTCTCMCCTCCACATCGTAAGCTAGACTCTTCACGAAAGAAGTACGTCAAGCATCCTATTGTACCTACACACTCTATTGTACATGTCCCTCAGAAAGGCGCACAGTTACCTCAACTCGCCTGCAGTATATGACTGAGATCGCAATCTTTCCAAATCAGTAAGAGATCCTCTTCTAGCCGGCCAGCCATTAGGGAGAGATATGCTTTATAATGATGTGGGTTTATCTATTATTACGCAATAACTCTTTCTGATTAGAAGATAATCTCGCTCATGCAGCTTAAGAGATTAGGTGGACCGTTTGTGGAATTTCGACCATTGCATAACTAAAGGTGTCATCTAGACAGGTAGGTACATGTACCTAATCTTCTTCGGTACCTCATAGCTGCAGCAGCGAATTCATAAACACGGGAATATGCAGACCCTAAATCCTTCAAGCGCCCCTCACCTAAAAATGTCCGATGTCAGACTGCCGCCGGCAACACCTTCATATATCCCTCGGCATACTTGTGATGCAACTCCCCGCTGCATAATAACAGAGTTGCAAGTAACATTCAATCATATACTTAACGACATGTCGCCGTCCTTGTAGTAGATCCGCTGATCCACGTGTTTCGCGCATTAGACTAGCCGCTCATTGCGAATAAAATGTTGAAAATGAACCCTTCGTCACCGTCTGTTCAGTTCTATGCGTTTCCCGGCCAGTAGAAGAAACAAAATTTCTTGTTTCTCCGGTATTGTGACATCGCGCAGGGTAACGTCAGATACGCACGATACTGCATCTGTATAGGCAAACCCACCTTAATCATGTGGCTAGCTCTTCATGTAGATGCTTGCTCCGCTTCACCTACACATCTCGCGATGTAACTCTGGAGCGGATACAATTTACCGAGGATGGATGCATACGTACCTACCTGTATAGGGCATATACGTATAATACATACGCTACGTAATTACGCTACATGTAAGCCGGCTGGGATGAAAGCATGTTTACCAACTAACCCACTTACAACCAAGTTTGGCTAAAACAATTTCTCGACTCGAATTCGCTAAGCTAGACCCTGAAGATATGTGAAACATTTCTAGGTAGCCGGTCAATCTTTCACTGAAGCTGGCTGTTTCGGGTTTTCTCCGACTAGCAGTCCGTGTTGAGAACGGTGACGCGACTCTTCTATTCGCTATCACTCTCAGCTCTTCAAACCTACCTTAGGAGAAAGGTATGTACGTCTTCACACTCAACTGAGAAGCCACGCCGTCATTCGGTAGATCTTCCCCTCGATGCAGACCTTTATTTATAGGTATCTACCTAGAGGTACCTAGGTAGGAACCATGAGGCTTTGTAAGACCCGTCTAGGTCGCCCTTCAAGACTTCTCTTTAATGGCCTGCTAATCCGTCGGACATTTCCTGTAGCTTCCTACATGGCACCATGGCTCCGTGGTACTAGACTGCAGAAATAGCCATACACCTACTGTCAGAATGATCAAGCCTGTATCGTTGCAAGCGAACTTCCGCTAGCCCCGACCCTAGGCACACGCCGTCGCTCGGAGGAATATGCATGCGCCTCACAGCCAACAAGCACAGCATCTTATCCAGGTCATTGTGGAGTTCTTTTCGATGAGGGGTTGTGTGGTCACTGTGTATGTAGGTAGGTATTTAAGGTGTTGGTAGATTCAATTGTCGATCTGCCCTGGATACGGTCTTCGTGTGGGCTCGTACCCCCATGTTGTCTGCTGAAGTACGAAGGTGATGAGACTGACAAGTTGGTCCAGACCGCGCCAGATTGCTGAGTGTTTCCGATATGGGAAGCGATTCTCGACATTAGGTTATTTTCCAAGTTTCCAAGTGTGATGAAAAGCCGCCAACACGGCGGACTTCATGCAGAGACGCATGAAAGATCGATCACGGGACAAAGTCCACTCTTACAGCGGATATTCGGAGTCGACAGGCGAACAGCGCTGCTTTCTCAGTGATTAGGTACCTGAATACGATATTTAGGTACTTGTTATAGTGGTGGTCCATATCCCGAAGGCTTTGGTTGCACGTTAAATAACAACTACCTCGTAAAAGGTCATAGGATAGGTGAGCCTGTAAATAGCAGGATTCTGTTATTCATGTCACCTGGGAATCAAACGTCGATCGTGCCCAAGAGCTATGGCAAATCAGGATGAATGAAACATGTCAAGGAAGAATTCGTTCAGGATTACACTCGTACCTCAGATACGTAATAAGATATAGGTACATAACTCGATACATACATCACAGTCTCTTGTAGGGGTTATTGCAGTAGAGTGGGGGACGCCTTTTTCCGGGGAGCGATTCCGAAGCGGCGCTCGGGAAGACCCCCTGGCTTTTCTTTTTCCCTGCAGCTTTTTCCAAGTTCGTCCATTGCGGGCGTTGAAGAGTGGGATTCTAAGCCAGTCCAGCCCCTCAGAAATATTTTCCTTCGCCGTTTTGGAAAACTACCAACTGACTTGGTATTAGTCTCTACGCTACGGAGTATATGTATAGCAGAAGTCCTTGTAATAACGTTTTCCCCGCCGGCACGCCTCCGACAGACTTATGCAAAGCCATTTCTGTCATTATGTCCGTTCCATGTAAGCCTTTCCGCTGCAACGCGATCCTCAGCTGCAAGTTATCGATTTAACTGATGTGCAACGGCGTACCGACCAACGGCTCGGACCTTTTTTTTCTGGCGAGAAAACGGCGCAGAAAACGAGAACGAGATATGGCTACCTAGTATTACGACCGTTCCCTGCGTCTGCACGATAGAATACTACTGCAAGGTGAATCACCTTTCCCCTTTCTATCTCTTTTCACCGAGGCGTCTTTCCATCTCATCTACCCCTTTTTACCATGAAACGACAACATCTTGCCTATCACAGGAGTGAAGACTCCTCTCTCTCTCCACTTGAGCCCATTCGGAGAAATATCATCTCATGTTATTGCAGCTCACACTACGGGAGAGCACCGCGACGAAGAGACCCGCGGAGAACTGCATGAGTTCGCAGTAGCTAGTCGATCGCCGAGTTCATGTATGTATGGTAAATCTCCCTCTGCTGCCAACTACCGGCGCGGGGAAGGGGGGCGATGTATAAAAGGCAAATAGTATAGCTTGCCGTGGCACTCAATTGAGATGCTTGCTCCAAAAGTGATGGTCCAGCGTCAAGTCACAGAGAAAAGTCTACTGACGGGTTGCGATTGGTAACTCAACCCGACGCAGAAGCCTTGAAACTCTTTCGCTACCTTAACCTATCTCTCAACAGAGTGTAAAGAAGGAAAAGGAAGAACTGATCCGGTTTCGCTATCGTCCTTCCGCGTTCCCGGGCAGGAGTGAAGAGAAAAGAGGCACATGGGGCGTCCCGGTGAAAACCCGAGGTTGGATTGCATATGCAGGTCCGAAGTCAGGGGAAAATGATGTATCGCCTCACCTTCTTAAGGCTTCTCCCCACTCTAACTAAACTCGGGGGCGTCCAAAATCAGATGTAAAATGTGACAAAAGTGTCCGGGCTGCATTGCGCGATCAGAAGAGGCCTAGCTGAGTGACAGTGATGAGATGCGACAGGCTTGGAGTTAGGTTAGGTGCAGTTCAACCCAACGTATGTACATACATACGTGCATACCTACCTGTCTAGGTACATACCAGTAAAAAGAATATCACTCGCTATTAAGTGATAATACGAGGCGGTCTGCAGGTTTACTGTTGTTGTTGTTGGCGTCTAAGTTGATGTTGTCGCTTGTCTCCTGTCTCATCGCGCTACCCATCGTGCAGATGCGCACGCACGGGTTCTCCAGGGTCGGCTTGTCAAAATGTCTGTTCGCCAGACCGAGCTGCTTAACGCCCCCCCATCTCGCGGATTCAAAGGATCAACACAGGTTTGGCCTGCGCATTCTCAGCCTATTATGTATGATGGCGCTGAGTAGCAATAGTATAAAATTCTCGATTGAAAAAGCAAATCACACCGCCCTTTAACGCCCTCGATGGCTTCGAATTCTGCAAGTCACGTATGATGAATATGTATGTCAACCACCAGGGGTCGCCGCGAACAGACGTCTCTGGGCAGTGGCGAGTAGGCTATATGAAACGCAAATGCGGCCACCTGCAGTAAATTGGGACCAGTTTCTCGCGATATTAGTCTTTTGAGATTCTCGATGGATCTTGAATTCAATCTGTCAAATAGGTTGGTATAGGTATGCTATTGAATACCTATGCTATGATGGTTCTGAGTTTCATTCTACCAGCCACCTCAACTTAGGAGGCCGGGCAAATAAATGTGCTCAGACGTTAGGATTAGACAGTCTAAACTCTATCGGTCCCCAGAACTTAGCGATCCTGATATTTGATTGAGATATTGACACGTATCCCTTTCCCTTGAATTTGTGAGTTGTCTGTAATTCTGAAGACAGCGTCTTCACGCAAGGGAAAATGAGGCAGCGGCCGATGTAATAATCTTCATTTCCATGTGAGAACTACCCAGATCAATGCTTGAAGTCTGCCAGTGAGTTGCGCGTTGCCTGTGACAAGAATTGTCGAGTCAACGGGGGAATCTCCGTAGAGCAGTCATTGACTTCGCTGAAGGACCGTCTCGTCTTGTAAGACTCCGAATAGCACCCCGAGTATCACCCGAGTATAGCGCTAATATAGAAGTAAATAAACAGGTAAATCCATCAAGAAGATGGCCGACGCCCTTAAAATGAAAAGCCCAGCTTCCGACCCCTAACCTCAATGCCGGAAGACGCCTTACATCCCTTTGTTAGCTCTCTAGCATCCTTCTTGCCTAGTCGAAACTCGGAGAGCAAGCCCACGATATGCTTGTTTGGCCTTAAGCCTTAGGAACATCAAGCCCATCGAGCGTCACCGAAGATAGCCGCGGAAGTACCAGAATGCTGGGCCGTCGATGTTGTACTAAGACAGGATTGAGCTCCTCGCCTATCATCATTCCAACTTAAGAGGCATATCAACTTACCTGGACACCCACCTGTCAATGGGGTAGTTTCTCATAGGGTGTCTGCATCATGGTGCAGAGCCAACTAGGTAGGTAGGTACCTACGTTATGTAAAGCCTCCCAAAACAACAAGTACTGATCCACACATAGAAGCTAGACCTTGCGCGATCCTCGGTCCTAGACCAATCTTGCACTTGATTCGAGTTTATTATTATTTCTCGCATGCCAGATACACGAGGATGGGAATTAGCGACCAACCATGAGCCATAACTGGATTGATGTCACAGATGAGTCTTTTCGCCCACCAGTATATTTGGAACCCCCTATCTTGGCATGAAGGAGGCAGCTGACCAACCGGGCTTTGCGCTACAGGAAGCCACTGAAGCATGAGTTCGTGTTACTTACCTGCTATTGAACACTATCGTTGTCGTATAATACCACGAAGACACTTCGAGCAGCATCAAGACAACCCCCAAACCGCTGCCATGTGCAGCCTGCACTGCAACTACAGGAGAAATGCCGATACCATCGATGGGATTTCATTGAGATCCTTTCCAAGATGTTGGGTCACCCGATCGCATGCTTGCTACATTATCAAGTAACCATAACATGTGTCTCTGGCCGGCATCATTTCATGTTCCATTCACACGAACCAAGGGCGAGTTCACACCGGGAGCTGCGGACCATTAAGTATTATAATACCATGCTTTACGACCGTTTCAATGCATAAAAGAAACACGGGAGACCTAACTCCCGAAATGTTGTGTAMCCCTCTAGCATGCCGTCTGCAAGCCACTTCATGGTTAACGCTGCTTGGGAAGAGCACATTAAACATGTAATACCCCATTTTCGAGCGAAGGGAGTTGTCCATGATACTAAGTACCAGCCTAAGGTAAGTATACTTGTGCGAAAGGCAATATCTATTAGAATACACAGTATCATTGGGGTGTCCAAGTACAACACAATATACCTCCACGGCGCCCCCCTAATTGGCTTATCTTGTCAGCTGACCTGTGCCTGCTCTCAGTAGGTATTGCATAGCACTGAGCCCCAACAGTATAATGGATTATCTTTTATCCAATTTACATCTGAACACAGCTATGCCTCGTAATAACCCCGTGGATAACCTCAGAAAATCTTGAAACAAATATTTAGTAAAGCCTATATAACCCAAGTGCCTCCATATCAAGCTGAATACCACACATGTCTAGCTTACGCGGCCTCTATACGCGCGTAGACGCGGCATGTTTGAGGATTGCTCGTATTTAAACGTCTAATTCAACCCTCGTTCCTCCGTAGTGGGAAACTGTAAGCAAGGTCAACGACTAATGGGAGTCTGCCTTTACGGTACATCATATCAAGAGATGCGCCCCGGGACCGAAAGGCAATTAATAGCCAMCCCGCCATTCTGGGACTCTTGAATCACCCATACCTCTCTGCCCGTGCATTGTAGGCCGGCAGGGCTCACCGTGTTTGACCGACCTAATGGAACGCTTACTTAGGTGAGGCGCTCTAAGCAGTCCACATGATACATGGAATTTGAGAATCAAAGTATTCCCTCATATGCAAGTCCTTCCCTTCACTGGCGACCCCGCGTGCTCTCCAGAACTGATTTAGTAGGGGTAGTCATTTTCAGTCTACCCTTCTTACAGTCAGCCTAAGAAGAGAGAAACGCAAGGGAGCGGAGGCTCATCAGGGAAATTACCCATGAGCCTCTCTCTCTCTCCCTCCCTTGTTCAACCCGGGAACCTGGAACTGACCTGGAACTGACACCTTCGCTCGAGAAACGTGTCAGCTCGCGCTGAACTTACAGGGCGCCCTGCATAATTTGGGCAATAGAAGCAGTCCACTTACCAAGTCCAAGGGCTCGGGGCATGCGGCGGTGAGTCAACGGATTCAGCCGAGAGTGCCAAACTTTCAAAGCACGACATAGATCAACCTGCACCCAGTCCTGGACAATCCACTGGGGCAGGCTCCTTTAGGTAAGTGAGGTGGATATCAGAAGGCAGAGGGTTCCCCCCGACGACTTGTACATAGTGCGTGAGGATACTATACCTATCATGTAAACCCTGAGCTGGGTGGGCCTCTACCATAAGGAATGTAGTTCAGGACTGAATATAGGGCAACGATGATGCCCCAAGACCCATAGTGGACGAGCAGCTGGATACGACAGTGTTGCATCAAGCAAAGAATAATTCCCCGGTCCCAGACTCCAACGTCCGGCAAACCCATCGACGCCGCCTAGCCATAGGGGGAATGGTCAGTAGAACGACATGCAAGCATCTTGTTCGTCTGTGAGTAATAAGATGGACGTCGTCGCGAAACGTGGCCCACAATGAATGAAAAGCCACCTAAAGTTTCACCGCTGGGACACTCTTAGTTGTTCCAGGCATGAACAAATGTTGGGAGTCGGTAGCAGAGCCGGTAGGCATCGAAAGTTGACCAAGTGCCAATTTCGCATTGACTTTTAAGGAGGTCATACGCGGTATCCTCTTCCCAGCCCCGATGACTTGATGTTCAACATCCACCTATGACCCTTCCAACCCCTGTCTCTTCGGTTCTGCCCATCCGTCGCTGTAATAACGATATCGAGGGTAATGAAGCGCATGCCTGAAATGGATAGATATCGCTTACATATTATCTAGGAGTTCCTCGTGCCAAGAGTAACGTAAGACGACTACGTATGTGACTAGCCCGGCCAGGGGTGGCGGTCAACTGTAATGTTATTGCAAAGGTCCATTGAGCGGGAACGGTGGGAGTGGAACTCCTGTCAGAGTCAAAATATGGTTCGTCATGCTTGAATTAGCTAACGAGTCTACGGTAAAATATCTTCTGGCATGTTGATATGAGTTCAAGATGGATTTAGTGTAATTTGCACTATTTCCAGCCTATCCGACTCCTGGTCATAGTATGAGGCTGTTGTGCGCGTCGTGGCATATTAGTTAGTCTCCCCTTTACCCCTGACAAGCAGTGCCCAGTCTAATCACAACACAACGCACCCATAGAACCTAAAATGTCTAGTGGCCTACTCATCAGCATGGTTTATATTACAGAAGAACACCCCAGATTAATACATACGACCATAGGATCTGGAGAACTCGGGATCCCGTCCGCTCTCCCATGGGATAAACCAGATACCGCCAGATCAGTAGTTGGGTCGGTGACGACCAGCGAATCCCTGGTGTTGTATGTCTTTTTTTCCCCCTTCTCTCTTTGCTCTTACATTGTTCTTTATTGAGAGTTACCGGGTCTCCTTAGAATATCAAGATAAGAAATTTCACTTTCAATGAGCCACCTATACCATGAATACAATTTGTGTTAAATTGAGTCGAATGGAAACCTAGAAATAATTATTGACTTTGCTCTGTAAAGACAAGAGCTCTTATAAATTTCATACATGTCGTTACTAGGAATTACAATTGGCGTGTCTGAGGAAATTGGACGGAAAACCTGGATACCTACCTCCTACCTAGGTACCTTCTTGTATGTACCTAAGGTAACCAAGACACCTTTTCCGTTGTGAATGCTGTTTGTCTTTGGCTATATGTTTGTTTGGAGTGTAACCCTTCTATTTAAATGCAGGTAGATAAATTCCATTCACCGTTAATAAGGAGCTGTTTTTATAGAATTTCTTCACAATGAATAGGGGGTTGAATGATCTCGGCAATGAAACTTAACACAATCATAACTGAGACTAGGTCTGAGGCATCGGTACTATTATTGAATAATATCTAGTGGTTGAAATAAATTTTATGACAGAAAGCACTTGAGAATAAACTCATGCTGTTAGTATGTTAGGTTCAAAATAAGATTCTATTTGAGAGGTATCTGTCAAAGCCAATGGATTCTACAACTATTTTCTCTACGCGTCCAAGAAACGATGATCATGTAATAACTTCATATATACCTAGGTAGGTTCCTACAGTGACAAGATTAGCCACCATGCTAATTGTCAATGTAGAGCGTAGGTACTAGGGGAAGCCAGTCACCTTCCTCATATTAGCCTAAGAAGACCATCAAATAAACCGGAACTTAGGTAGATGTTCGTTGGATTGGGGATCTGGGCCACCATCTTCGACTGAGAATTATTGAACGAGCTTGAATACTATGAAGGCCTTGACTTTTTACTATGTGGGATACCTACCTCCCCATGCCATGTGACCCTAGAGAAAGCCATCATATGATGTTGAAAACACAAGGCTCAGTGAGAAGACGACAAACACATACTTATCCATGCTCCTGAATATCCTACGTCTACAACAAGGTCATGTCGGGAAACAAGCGTACGCATACTACTCATTACTCAAGTAGAACATTCCGAAATCATTTCACGAAAACCGACGTGCATTTCCTTTCCTGGCGTTACAATTGATACATGCTTTTTATTTCGAGTGTGCCATTGCACATGAACAAACAAAAAGATATCTACACCAATGAGAACCCCATTGGTTAGTAGTTGTAATAGTGGTGTGGTGGCCTTCATGGGCGTGCTTGACGTACGTCCGCCATTGCGGATTTTACCCTCACCTCACATGGGCAGGTCGTAGTCGACGTTTCCAGCGCCCTCCTCCCCCCCTAAACCCGGTATATTAACTAGTGGACGGTGGACATCATGTGCTTATGTGGCATAATCCACCTGGCACAATCCCAATCTCATGATCTCGTTACTATGCCTAGTGAATAGGACGGCTCCCGAATTCTGTCGTCCGCAACGAAACCAAAGTATCGTGATATACGACAGATAATCCGTCAGCAGTAGTTGAATTAATTATCACCCTCCCCATTGGAACCTCCTGGCGAGATCTGGGATGGGGTGAGCCCACCGGGTGCTGGTGGCACCGGCGGTGGAGGGGTTCCCTCATTTTCACCGGGAGCAGGAGGTGCTAGTTCACCCGGAGCCGGAGGCTTAGCAGATGACGGGACAGTCATAGGACCTTTCGGGACTGCGATACGGTTGGGTAAGGGCTCGCCACGAATGACCTTCTCGACCTCCTCTTTGCTCAGTGTCTCGTATTCAACAAGTGCTTTGGCCAAAAGGTCAAGCTCCTTGCGGTGCTCTACCAAGAGTTTCCGGGCGCGTTCATATGATTCATTGAGGGTACGTTGGACTTCGGATTCGACTTGCGCCCTGGTCTCGCTGCTGAGAGTTTCGTATCGACTCCTATACTCCATATTTCCGAGCTTAGAAGACATGCCTAAGCTAGCGACCATATCAAAGGCGACGGCAGTTGCCATTTGAAGATCCTAGATTGAAACTGTTAGCACATATTGCCTCTAATTGTATGATATGCTATTGGGGGAGGTGCTTACCGAGGAGGCGCCGCTAGTGACTTGGTTGACTCCAAAGACAATCTCTTCCGCAAGTTTACCTCCTAGACACATGTCTATCCGAGCCAGGTAATTGCTTATGGTGTAAGAGTACTTGTCCATCTCCGGGAGAGCAGCGGTATGACCTAGAGTATGTGCACGAGGGAGAACAGTAACTTTGTACAGGCTTGAGCCGGAACCCTTCGTCAATAGGTTAACAAGTGCGTGGCCAGCTTCATGATACGCCGTCATTTCCTTCTCCTCGGCACTGATGACCATAGTCTTTCGTTCGGCGCCCATGATGACTCTGTCTTTAGCCCAGTCGAAGTCTTCTTTCCTGACGAAGGAGGCCTTTGCCTTGCTAGCGTGAACGGCGGCTTGGTTGACGATGTTTTCGAGTTCGGCTCCAGAGAGACCAGAGGTACCTAAGGCGATGGCCTGGAGATCGACATCTTTAGCAGCCTTGATTTTCTTGGCATGGTGTTTGAGAATAGCAAGACGGCCTCGGACATCAGGCAGGTCGACGGTGACATGACGATCAAAACGACCGGGTCGGGTCAGGGCCTTGTCAAGCAGCTCAGGGAAGTTTGTCGCGCCGATAATAATGACACCGCTGGTCTGATCAAACCCGTCTAGTTCGGTAAGAAGCTGGTTCAGGGTTTGTTTGACATAGGCCGCGTCGCGGGCGTTGCGGCGTCCTCCAATAGCGTCGAGTTCGTCGATGAAAACGATGGCAGGTGACTTAGCCTTGGCAGCAGCGAAAAGATCTCGGACTCGCTTGGCGCCGACGCCGACGTAAACCTCATCGAACTCACTACCAGACATGTAGAAGAACGGAACACCAGCCTCACCAGCAACAGCCCTTGCAAGAAGCGTCTTTCCGGTACCGGGAGGTCCAACTAGTAGAATGCCTTTAGGGAGTTTACCACCGAGTTGGGAGAACTTCTCGGGATTGCGCAGGAACTCAACCATCTCTTGCAGCTCTTCCTTTGCTTCATCGGCGCCGTGGACATCGGAGAATCGAGTCTTTTGGTGTTCGGCCTTGACTTCGCTGTCGACCTTGCCTCCTGGCCGTTTCAGAACACTTAAGCCCTCAATGAGCATCGTCACGACGACCAAGCTAAGATAAGTGAAGAGACAGAACCATAGGAGGAATTTGACCCAGCGGAAGACACTGCCACCGAGGGTCTCATCGACAACAACATGAAGTGGACCGTCCTTCGCACCAGTTGCCTGACTGCTTTTGGAAACAGCCATGTTGCCACCGCGAGATCGAGCAGCCAGAGCCTGAGTAACAGCTTGGATCTGAGTGGGCGTCAGATCTCCGGGCAAGTTCTTGACAGTTTGGTTGATATCCTCATCCGGGACACCCTGGGCGCCATTCGGACTCAACATATTCAGTGCTTTATGGTAGGCCTCGGTTGCGGCAGCGTTTGTTGCGAAACGTCCGGACTGGTATCTCTCGACGATGATGGCGGGCATGTTTGCTCTCAAAAGAGCCTGGTAGAATGCGTTCTGAGCAGTGGCGCTGGTCGGATTCCTGTTTGCGGATTCCTCCATATGAGCGAGCAGGTTACGAGACAGACCACCGGTCTGGAAAGACCTTCGTTGCGGCATGGTTATCTTGGCGAACTGGGTCGAGAATGTACGTAGAGCGGTCGAGGTAGACATAGATCGGAGCGGAAGATGCTGATGGTACAAGCGATGGACCACGGGGTTTGACGCAAGGAGGGCGCTCCGCTGCATGGTGGAAATCGAGGAACGAATATCGAAGGGAGTAGAGATGTTCTTCACAGAGACAGTGGGCATAAGACGGGCATCGTCCCGAGCATCTCGAAAGAACTCAGGAAGCTCGAACCTAGGAAGCGTTGGAGAGACCTTGGGCTGGGCATACGTTGGTTGCGGTGCTGAATCAGCCCTCTGCGTCCGGGGTGCTTTCGGATTCAGCGGCGGCGGTGACGGTGCTCGGAACGGGACCATAACAGTATTCACAATCGATGGCCATAGTTCCGTCGTCGCCGCCGCGATGCTCGGCAGAGCAGACGTCTGGAACGCCATGGCGACTTGACTTGGGCGCGCGTATAGTCAGCCAGTCGCAGTGGGGTGGGAGTGAAGTTGACTACGACAGAATTGAAGTAGGTATAGGTATGGGTTGGTATGAAATATGCGCAGTAACGACGGCGATGCTAGGCGGTGCTAAGAGATGCGAGATGGAACGGCGCCACCAATCACTACAAAGATAGAAATGAATCTTAAGAAAAAGAGAAGAGCGACTAGCTTCTGATTGGTGACTGGGGAGGAGGCCGCATTCTCCTCGGGGCGAATTGCGGAACCTTGGAAAAGTCGTTCAGGTCCTAGCAGATGGCAGAAAAATTGCGGCGAATCTTTCGAGGTTTGCCTTTGCGTTGGTGATGTGATCACCGGCAGGKGCGCACCTAGGCCAGCTGCTGTCCTTACCAATCGGCCGGTCTTCGGCGAAAGTCTGCTACCGGATGGGCTTAATTGCATATATCTACTCAACAATCTGCTCAACTACATATTGTATTGATACAATGCTATCGGCACTATCGGTACCTGCTTACGTACTACGTGTGTTATGTAGCTTCCCTCAGATCCAGAGGATGTCGTCACAACCCGATCTCCGACATGGGTATGGTAAGTGCGAGAGAGGCTCCTTTGTGGGGAATCACAATTTCTTGCTTCAACAAGACGCTAAATATGTACCTCCTACATAATGTATGGCATGCTGTTTGGAAGTTCATTGGTGTCGACATTTTGTAGACGAGGTACAATCGCTGAACTACTTTAGTATCTCATCGAATCTATTCCCTCCATTACATTTTGCTCTTCAGGCTTGACGAATAGCTCTACCTATAGGCAGGTTAGGTACGTAAGGTACATAGCCACTCAGCTGCGTCAAATCAATCATCCTTGGTTAATCCCCGGCGGATTGCGAGGACGTTGTCCACAATCACTGCGTCGATACCCTCCTTGACTTGTCGCTAGATAGGAGATAATCAGATCAGCCTCTGGCGTATTTATAAGTAATGCATGCGGTGGCTTACCTGTACTAAAGTAGGATCGTTATTCTGAGTCCCGTAACTGACACAGATCAAACCCGTCTGTTTCACTACCTTGACTAACCGAGGACTGATCACAAACGGCTCTGCGTTACTCACAATACCAAGCAGGTTCCAACGGCTCGCAAACCGAATGGCCTCCTGAAGACTGCTGGCTCTGATGTCACTGACCTCCTCCGTTCCCGCATCGGTCAGGAACATGATCGGAATGCTCGGTTGCTTGAAACTGAGGCAAAGACAAATGTCCGGGTTGAAACTGCTGAAGATGATGTGGCGATTCCCAGCCAAATCGTACACCTTGCTAAGAACCGTGTCGCAGAATGAGTTGAGTTCGATTGCATACGTGTCCATGTCCTCTTTCTCGCTCTCCAGAAGCATAGGATACTTCATCTCAATGTTGAACCCCACGCTCTCGGGAACTTTCTTGAAGAGCTCTTCAAGTGTGGCAAAGGGCGCCTGGACAAAATTGCCACGGGTGTTGGCCTTGTATCCTTTCTTCTTGAAGTTGAGCGTATACTTCATGCGCTCGTCAAGGTTGTCCTTAACGCCCTTGGCCAAGTCCATAGACAGAGATCTTTGTCGTGGTCCAGGCTCTTTTACGCCGTTGCCGTTTGTTTCGTTCCTCTTTAGATCCGGAGACTCTGTTCCAGATCGCGGCTTTGACTCATGGTTGATATGAAGAAATTGTTCCAGTGTTAAGGTGTGGACCGGGGCGTCGATACCGGTCTCACTCACTAAGAAATCATGGTAGATAACGGGGACATGATCTTTGGTCAACTGGACATCGAATTCGACATAGTGAGCTCCAAGGTTAGCAGCGGCGATAAACGACGAGACTGTATTTTCCCCCAGCTGAAGGGACTTGTTCTCGAGGAAGTTCTTGCCCAAGCCACGGTGGCCGAAAACCATGGTTGAGGACAATTTCTTCCAGTACGTCTGCTGAGAATTAACCTCCATGTTTGGATGCGAGAAAGGCGTAATGATGAGGAAGTTGAAATTGACAGCGCCAATAACCTCCAGATTTGCACCCATGATTGGCACACAAACATCGCCCTGAAGGTTCATCCGTTTCGTTCCAAGCGACGGGCGAACGGATGACAGCAGAGCCACAGCACGGCCGACCTTATTCTTCTCGTTTCCAGAGTAAGTCGGCACAATGTCGAAAAGCAGTCTAACATTCGAAGCATCCGACGTCGTAAATAAGATCGGCTCAGTAGAGATATTTTCATGTACCGGCAGATCAATGATGGTGGGTTCTCCCTGTGCACCTTGTGCTGAAACTACAACGGATAGAGCTGTGTCGAGCTGGTTCGTATGGGCTTCTGTCAAGGGAACGCGGTCGAGCTTAACGGCCTCGATATTCTTCCTCATATCCATAGAACCTAAGCTCACCATCACAAGGCTATTATCTTTAAGATACCGATGACCGAAAGATTTGATCGGCTCTGTGATTCGTGTGCTTCCATCCGAACGTCGGTCTTCGAGCGATGATGTTTCCGTTGGCGGCGAAGGCGGTGCGGAGGGTGGCGTTTGAGTGTCATCTACGCCATTGGCGGATGGAGAACTGTCTGTGTATTGCGCGAGAAGCTTCGCGAGTTTCAGGTGTCCTCTCAACGCCGCGTGCTCTGTTGCTGTCCATCCGAAGGAATCCGTTTTCCCGACATCTGCCCCTGCTTCTACTAGAAGTTGGGCCACGGGAAGATGCCCATCTACTGCCGAGATATGCAGAGGTGTCCACGCAAATGATTTCTCCGTCAATTCTAAGTTGGCCTTCTGCTCGGCTGAGCCCTCGAGCAAGATCTTAGCACACTCGACGTGGCCGAATCGAGCAGCAATATGCAGCGCAGTCTCTCCGGTCTCGTCTTGCCAGTTGATGTCAACGCCAGCTTCCACGAGCATTCGCACAATGGACACGAAATTCGATTTCGTGGCTAATGCTAACACGGCACTGGATTTAGACACCGGCTTCCTTCCCMCCCCCTCCTTGTGCGTAGGGCCCTGCCAATTCTCTCCCTGGAGAAGGCATTTCGTAGTCAATGGGTGGCCACCAATCACTGCAAGGTGAAGTGGCGCATTGCCCTCCTTGTCCTGCCATTCGGGAGCATCAATTCCATTTTCGACGTTGAATTGGCCCCATTCCTGCATTTTTGCCATGATGACCTGGCAAAGAATGACGAAGCCAAACTGCGCCGCATAGTGTAGGGGAATTCGACCTAATGAGTCCTTGGTTACCAGCGCGCGCCGTTGCTCTCCCTGGAGACAGTCTAAGAGGTAACATAATATCTGTACAGTCTCATCATCCTTGCTCAGCAACTGTGGGCTAGAACCGTTGCCGTTCACTAACCGCCCCGGCATCAAACCGTTGGTTTGGGCCGGCGCAATATAGTGACTATTATAATGAGAACTGATTGGAAGGGAGACTGCATTCGGTTCCAAATCGCCTGCAAGGGATGATTTACTTCGTCCTATGTGAATTACGAGGCGATGAATGCAGTTCCGCTCGTTCAGGTCGCCCGGCTCGTCCAATGTCTTGACCTGCTGCAAAAGATACGCAATGCAAGCCTTCGACCTAGCCGAGATAGAGCGCTGAAGGAGATTAAGTAACATTTCCTGCGATGCCTGCTCGAGGGTTGCCAAATTCTCGGAAGTCAAGCTGCTTTGCAATGTTGCAACATCGTCCTTGCGAATCGCAGCATCCAGCTTGTCGAGAACAGGCTGCGAGACGTTCAACATGGCTTTGGCAGTCACTCTTCCGAGTGAGCGCACCGAGCGCGTGGACTTTTCCGACATAGCATCGTCGAAATTCTGGGCGTCTCCAAGGGCCGAAAGCCATTTGTTGATCTCGTTGATTAGGCGGGCCGTGGTAATGTCCTTGGCGAATGGCTTAGGATCAACTTTGGTTGTGATATACCGTTCCTGAGTAGTCGTGTTGGGTACTTTCTTGTCCAGCTTCTTTGTGATCTTAACGAAACCTCTCCGGTTGATTTCGCCGAACCACTGTAGGTTCCTCAGCTGGTTTCTTAGTTCAAGCAGAGCTCCCATGAGCTCCTCGCTCTCCTGGTCATCCAATTCCGCAACAACATCAGGGCTTCTGCCATATCTATCCTCGAGTAGTTTGATGCGGCGATGTGCCTCCGCGAACTTCTTGTTATAGAAAGAGTCAACATCCTCGAGGTTACGATCCAGAGCGAAGAAGAACTCTGTTGGTATATGGTTAGGGGATGCAACATGCATCGACGTAGCGCCTAAGAATTCTGCTCACCTGCGAGATCGACTTTTTCTCCAGCCTTCGCGGCTCTTGTAGCCGCCTTGATCAACTTCTTGAGACCCTTGTAATCGATGTACGAAGATGCCCACTCGGGGACTTGGTTACGAGGTAGGCTATGACAGACTGTAAGCTTCCGCAAAGGGGAACATGTAGCGTAGAATATCTTACTTTCTTCCGAACTTCATCTTGTACCTGCTGGCCCTTTCCTAGGCTTGATATGTACACGAAAGGGAGAAAAGGTTGCAATCGTCGGACAAGAGTTCTGTAACGGATTAAATCGAAATAGGCTCTAGCGAAAGTATCGAAAAGGATCAGATATGGCTAAATGGGCAAAGTGTCTGATTCACTGCGAGGTCAAATTAGCGTGATATGATTCTACTATGGCTGCTAGTTGAGGTTCTTACAGTGACTTGGGACTCTAAGCGGTATGTAGTGTATGTATTATTAACCACCGGAGGAGGAAATGAATTTGGTGGTTTCAATGAAGATCTAAAACATCAGCATAGCAACAACTTCAACTACTTCAAGTTGGTCGAACAATGATGATGTGGTCGGTGGATATCACGAATAGCCAGTCGACTGGGTCTCTTGCTGTCGATGGCAAATATTTGGAGCCATTGATGTTTACCAGACTCGGGGACGGAGAAGACCACTTCCCTGGAACAGGATAGCGACGGGCATAAGAAGAACGATCTAGGTAGGGACACAAACTACTTATTAGGCCTTGACAAAGCGAGGTCTGTGGCTTTCTATGTGCAATTGGACCTATTTGCGGGAGAGTCTGGGGAGAAGCTTGGAAGCACATGCAAGAGAAAATGCAAGCTGGACCCCTAATCAGGGATTGAATTAGCTCCATCGTAGATGGCAGGAGGTACGCGATAGTGGCAAGTGCGAGGCACTGTGGGAATGTATTTAATCCCACCTGTTTCAGCGATCTCTATTCTAAACCTTTCCTAATACAACATCATTACATCCACTCGTTTCTATCGTGCCTCCCAGTGACGCAGTAAGCCCTAAATAGCCCGCCGAACAACCCATTCAAACTCCGCTTTTTTGCCTTCCCGAGCGGTGAGGTTGAATCATTTGAGTTTTCTCGTTGGTTCGCGCAAAGTCGTGGGATCTCAAGGGCCAGTAGATCCTTGCCGTGGAGAGACGTGATGTAGATTCCGAGATGTGATTGGCCAACCGGAATAGACTACGACGACACCTTTCGAGCCCGCCCGCCCGCTAGTGTAAAGCATGTTGTCTGCTATGGCAAGTACCTACATGTCCTGCCCTTGGAGGGAAAAGTACCTCTATTAGGGACTCACTGTCGCACAACATTGAATTTAACACACTACAACACACCCACATGTACATGTGTGGGTACGTGTATGTACGGCGGCTTTCACGGACGACAGCGGCTCCGCCTGCATCGTGTCTCCTAGAACTATGTATTGAACCATGTATACTTCCACCCATTCGGCAAAGATCCATCCCTTTTTTTTTTCAAGTTTGACCGAAGTCAAAGAGACCAATCGTCTCGTGCAGCGGCAGACATGCCGACATCTGCTAGAGCTGCCTTCGACCCTAGAACAATGGAACGGCATCCACAGAGAGCCCCAGGCTGTGGCAATGTTACAGTACCATTTCATCACTTATTACATTATGTACATAGTAGGGCACTATGCAAACTTTTATTCACGCACTTCCTCGCTCATATATCTCATATCTCTCATATGCATTTCAAAAGATAATCCCGCACACACCTTGCTTACGCACTTGGGACATCTTCACTTGCTACAATAGATAACGAATATCACCCACGATGAGAAGACACGTCCCTCGTAATGCCCGATGAATCTGAATTTCCCCTGCTTTCCATCAATGATAAGGTCTTCCTAGCATTCGTCATTTACCCTACATCCGGTATCGGGGTCATTACCCGCATCCATATTCACCGTGCTGCCATCGAGCAATTGGAATCAATCACTGGTCAGTTATACATCTAGATATGGAGCCTAAGCTGTAGGCATGTATACGATATTCTATATACAAGGGAACAGAGGTTTGGCTCGGACATTCCCTAGGTCTTATGCCAAGCTTCCCCAGATCCAATTAGACTCTCTTCTATCCTGCAGGGTCTGCAAAGCATACCTCATTTTCAACCCCCACCGCTTACTTGGATCCTTATCCTAACGCTGCGAGAGGTAAATGGATACCTTCGTCACGTTGCACGGATGGGTCCGCTGAGCGCAGACCCCTCTTGATACCTGCTCGCTTTGTTGCAGGTCGTCCCAGAACAATGTCCTTTGCTTTGTCTGCATCTTCCAGAACCATTGATGATTCCTCGGTGGTTCTTATTGCGGGGTTTTCTCGGTCGCGTGATTCAATCATGTTTGTCTGCCGCGTCTCTGTGACCCTGGGTGATTTGAAGATGCGTCTCCGCATGTTGTACTCGACGAGTTTCTCGATGGGCATTGTGTGCAAATAAGGGTACTTGAATCCGAGCTTGCCCTGCGTGTAGCTATTGAGCTGTGCGAATAGAGTCGCCCGAATTGTAAGTCCAACGTTGGCGAAGTCCTGCTCTAATTGTTCCATACGCTCACTATGATCGCAACGCCGTGTCCCAGGCATGACTGCTGGCTTGGGGCTGTATAGAGTTATCAGTGTTCGTATAGTTAAGTTGTCAGCTGCGCCAGATTCCTCGAATCTCCTTGCTAATATAGGATCAGGCAGATGCCGAAAGAGTTGCAACTTAATATTCTCCTGTGTCATCGGGCCTTTGTAGATTTCAATGCTTCGAAGGGCGTTTAGAAGAGAGTAGCGGCGGGTTTGTTGGCGGAAGCTCATAAGTTGGTTAGACGTAAGAATCGCAGATGGATCAGAGTCATAACCCGTCTTGATCTTGAGGATGGCAACTTTCACAAGAGTCGTCGTCGTCTCGATTAGCGCCCTTATTCCATGGTAGTTCCTGTCGATCGAAACGACGGTAGCTAGTCTCCTAAAGTTCAAGAATCCCCCCGTGACCTTTTTCCTACTCCGTTGAGCAGAGTCTAAAGTAGTAATGGCCCTGTCAAGCCGGCTGATCGATAGATCGCTGGAGTTGATCTCTTTGTACATAGTCATACATAAATTTGCCGTCTCCCGTAACTCGAGTTCAATCTGCGCCCTGTTAATCAGGGACTCGAGTTGTTGCTGCGTCTGGTTGTACCCTTTAACAACAGGGATAACAATATCTTTGGATGGAAGCCAGGACATCTCTAATAAATGGGAAAGGCTGAGCACCACCAGACGAGATGTTGCTATTGTCTCTTCTTCAATAATTCTACCCACCAAGGCTGCAAACTTTCGTATGTTCTTGACAAAGCCTCGGATTAGCCGCCGTGCTGCTGTGCAATGGACCGCCGTTAAACATGCTGTGAAAAGTTCTTGGAGAGTTTGGATTGGTACTGAGCCTCCGTTGCGGAGGCAGGCCACAAACGCCCTGCTGGCATTGTCGAGTTCTCCGCAGTAAAGCCAGCCTTTAATGATGCTGTTGAACACATCATCGCCCCTTCGCGCTCGTTGCACATATGTGTGTTTACGTATGGCACAGTTCTCCATAGCCCATGCTAACCAGTCGTGCGTATAGATAGCCTTCTTGTTGATGACTTGAAAATGCAAACCGGTGCTTCTGACCCCCCGCATTCGTAGGATAGTGTCTCGCAGACCTTCCACATGATTGGCTCCTCGATAATGGTTGAGCAGGCATACCATGGTTTGTTGGGTGGCAGGCCATGGGGTGCTGTGGATATAGGAATCAATAACTACCTGTGCAAGATCAGGACGCCGGATCCGGTTGAAGCCAGCAATGAGAGTGTTGTAGGTGTGGATACTCGGCGGCGCACCAGACGTTATGATATTGTAGCATATTTTAGCTACAATCTCTTTCGAACTAGCAGCCTGGTTGAAGATGCGACGTATAGATTCTCCAAGCAGAGACCGGCTTCTGGCAGTGTAGACGGGGTCTTCTAAAGGTTGATGGTAGCTTGGATAATGTGTCGGTAGTATAGCTTGAAGTTCGGCCAAGACGATATCTCCCGTCGAGGCATGGCCCTCCCTCATCTCTACGTTATCCTGACTCCGGGCGCTCTCGCCAACTTGACTCCGCCAGATAAGTTGGTCTACTAGGTCTAGAACGGTCGTTGTCATCTTCCGGAGCTGCTGAGAAGACCGCGGTTCTCTGAGCTGGTAATCTGGATCTCCCTCTTCAGCGGCAATGGCGGCTTCGACTTGGACCCATTCTAGTTGGGTTTGCATCCACGATGGGCGTGGTAGGGGCCTGCGAGTGATGTTACATATGCCTCCTAGGTCCTGCAACAGGCCATTGGTAGCAATGGAAGCGCCCAGGCCGTTCTTTCTAAAACCAATATTATGAGTTTGTAATACATTCGCCATGCCGGAATCGGGATGATTGCTTCCTCCATCTTGTTGGTCGGGTGCGTCTTGGACGCCTAGGCTGCCCAACGCGACTCTAGCCTTCTCCAACTTCTCATCGAGTTCCTTTTTCTTAGCCTCTTTTCTCTGCGCGTCAATGACGGTCGCCGTGCCCAGTATCGTGGTATAGCAAGCGGTGAAGATATCAGCAGCTGTTATTTTCCGCCTTTGGGCTGCATTCGTGGATCGCCGTACGATCGAAGGACCGGAATGGAGGCATAGCCGACACCGACACGAAGACTGCGACTGCGCAGCCCTCGACCATAGCAAACTCATACCTAAGGCATGTCGTCGGGGCGGATGCGAGGCCAATTGACGGTGGTAGGGCTTGTTTAGGAACTGCCCGCATGCAGGAAATGTCGTCAATCGGCTCGACGATGCGATCGTTCGACGTTGAGAATTAGCAAAAGCCAAGGTGGATAGGTACCCTAGCTCACTTCGGACCCCGGCACCACCGCGGACTGACGTATCTGTTCACCCGATATTTAAATTATACCCAATAAAGACATATATCCAGGCAAAGTTCGATTCGTTCATACACATGTACGTAAACTTCAAGATAATGGATCATTGAGGCTCAATCTTCCACCTGCATCCAGCGTGCCCAATATCGAGAATATTTCAAAAAGTACGACATGTATGCGCTCACACTAACTGCCGAGTTGAACGGGTACGTGGTGTGCAGCTAAAATGCACTGTTTCCTATGCCACTAATCAGGAATATACTATAGGGTTACCAATCTGCGGCCAAAAGATACCGCAGAAAATCCGTTCTGGTATACCTTCACGGTCCAGTGTACCTCGTGTCGAGAGACGCATGGAAATCCAGTCGCCGTCAGCAGATTTGTAAGGCTCCTGATCCCTTCATTATATAGTGCTCGCTACTTACTATATGCCTAGGAAACCAATGAGCTGAGCGGAAGTAGGGGAGAGGCGAATTTTGTATGGAAGTGCAAGAACTGCAAGGTTAGTTGACTATTAGACTCGCCGGCTACAATACGTTATGGACATGTAAGCTTATGACACTTGGACACACAGCGAGAGTCTTCTTGTTCAATCAAAACGGCCCCCAAGCCGTATGAGCAAAACGAGCCGCCGAAGCAGCAGACAGTTATCGAGTTCGACTGCCGAGGCCTGGAGTTTACATCTTTTAGTCCAGAGGTAGGTGGAGTGAAGCCACTCTCGATCAAGATTACCTAGGTACATCAGAGCTAAACCTTTGATTAGGGGGAGTGGCTAGCAGATGGTATAGAGTCCGGCACCAAGTTCGAGGGGATCGATTTGCAGGAAGGTGAATGGTATGAGTACGATGAGAAAGCCAATGACGAGGTTAGCATCAAGGACTTGACTTGGGAAATCAAGAGAGCTTGAGCCATGTTGGTTCATACATAGGTAGGCCGTCTCTTAGGCAGATGAATGAAGCCAAATTAAAGGAACAGCACGACCATCACGAAGCTACCAGAGTCTGCCCCATATCGTGTCTTTCTCGGTCGCTTGTAAGTCATTTATGTAGTCCCGGCTTCAATGTTATGCATCAGTCAAACAGCATGGGCGAGAGCGGGGCAGAGCCCTGTAAGCGCAACACCTCATTTAATCGATACCACTATGGCCTATTCATCCCCGGTACAGTACCAATGGCTGCTAGCCAATTAGACCAGAGCCTCAGCACCAGCTCAAAAATTCCCAGGTACAAGGGCAAACAATCCCCAAGCTGCGAAGCTCAGCGCGACAAGAACATCTACAACTAGCCACGATACTCGATATTTCCCGCCCACCATGAGTGTAAGTCGGCCCCCAAACTGCTGTCCATTTTCTTGACTGTATCTTTATTTCAGATTGACTAACGAAGCCCTGCAGTTCGTGCCTATTAACCCGCGGCCTATGCTGCAAGACCTGTACGTTTCCCAGCCTCGTCCTCGCCGTCGTCCTCCCGCGAAACCGTATAGGAAGCGATCATAAGACTAATAACAAGGAGTAGTGTCAACAAGGACATCGTAGTTCGACTGAAGTGGGGCGAGACGGAGTACCGCGGCCGTCTTGTCAGCTCCGACAGCTACATGAACATCCAGCTCACCAATGCCCAAGAATTCATCGACCAAAAGTTCACGAGCGACTTGGGACAGATTCTGATCCGGTACGCTTCCGCTTCTTACATACCCTACCGCCCCGTTGAAAGGAGAACACGGCGACCTAGCCGTAATTAAAGGCGATGTGTACTTGCTGTAACAGTTGGCTGACATGGGACAAAATCACAGGTGCAATAACGTATTATGGATTAAGGCAGCCGACGAGGGCGAGACCGGTGATGTGAAGATGGGTGGATAGGCTTGGGCTAGAATCGACAGGAGATAGTGGTGACAAATATATACCCCTGGGATGAAATACGGTGCCTGTGCCCTAAAAGGAAAAGTAGGAGAAGAAACGGCAAATGGACTCGTGGTGAAGGCCAGGTCTCGGTGACCTGGCGACAACTACATTGCTGGTTACAGCAAAAACCTCTGGTTACGCGAAGGAAAATCGAGTGGCCCATTTTGTGCGTGGTGATGGTACTTTCTTATTCATCGCAAATCGGAGAGCTGCATCGCAGACTCGGTGATATCGAGTAGAGCAATACGAGAAAGAACTAGGGATAATTCCATAAAATGCAAATGCTTTTCCCTGTATCCCCTCCCCTCTTCTCGCACCGTCGTATATTTACGGCCACATCACATCACATCACATCCCATGATCATGAATCACAATAGGCAAGCTACCTTACGGCTACTGCACAGATCCGAGCCACCGACCTTGACCCTCTGTGATGGACCAACCCACATGAACGCCTCGACCATCCATTCGTACCACACCTTTGTGTCGTCTGTCTGCCTCCACATGCTGACTTCGAGCTCTGTATCCGGCGGGAAGTAGAGCGGTTGCTAAAACTACTTGTTAGTCGAAATCTAAGGTATTTTGAAAAGAGGAATAGGGGAGAGAAAAATTGATCAGAGTGGTCCGGCTCCTTGCGCCGACATACCTTAAGCGGGAAGAAAATAGGAAACCAAGAGACCATATCTTTGCTCTTCCGATCGATATTCTCCGGCAGCGTGCTCAACTCAATCTTCGCATTCTCTTCCTCGCCCTCAGCTCCGCTAAAGGTAGTAGGCGCATATAACACCGCCTCGAAGTMCCCCGCGAGCCCGTGTATGACACCGCGACTCCGGCATACAAATGTGAGGTGACAATGCCGCGCATTATGATCGTTGGCGCCCACCGCACCAGCCATACTGCCTCCGCCGCCTCCCGCAACACCGCCCGCGCGTCTTGCCTCCACGGCGTCCAGTGTATGCCGTGGCAACGGGTGCGAGAACTCCCATGCCTCCTGAAATCGCGGGTGGCCCGGGACGCCGCGCTCGGCGACGAAGTCGAGGGCAAAGAGGCGCACAACCCAGGGGGTCTCGAATGCGTTCTCATCTGCCGCGAGTGCTCGCTGACGGATATCCGCGTATATGCGGGGCGTCGAGATCGGGCTCACATGCGCTGTGTACGAGGCCGGGATCGATATGCCATGGCTGGGCGCCAGGACGTGTTGGATGCCGTCGAGGCACTCGGGGCTGAGCTCGTTATCACCGAAAGAACCTAAGAGCTCGGAGACCAGGATGTCGACTTTGCCGTAGGTGGGTGCAGAAGATGATGAGTCGGAAAGCAGGGGCCCTTTCCATGCCCGCATATCCGTCTTGACGACGGTAACACGGCCACCCCATTCTCGCTGGTTCTGCCGTAGAAGATACACGTATGCGTTTGGGTTCTTCTCCACGGCCCAGACGCGCACCGGGACGCCGGTAGACTGGCTGGCACGCAGGGCACGGGTAACAAGAGGTCCGCGGCCAGACCCGGCAACTGCGATGACGACCTCGCCTCCTGGAGAGGACGTCGGCTTGCCTAGCGCGGCCCACTCCGTCAGCGCTGCCGCGATGGCCATCTCGTACTGGAAGTACTTGACCGGGTCGCCCTCGAAGACTTCGTATGTAACGGACTCGAGGTTGTCTGAGAGAGGCTGCAGTGGTGACTGTAGCCAATCCTGGAAGTTAGCCAGGGKGGTCTGTTCAAGTTCGCTGAGCGGCTCCTGCTGCCTCTCGAGGTGTCTTAAGTATGCGGAGTAGCTATTCAGCGCGTGAATCTTATTCTCGCTAGTGCTTGCGATCTGTTGCGCGGCCGCTTCAGCCAGAGTTGGGAACTCGGCCGTTGTTATCTCTTTAGGAGAAGGGTCAGCCTCTAGCTCCGGACCCACGTCACAGAGGAGGAAGTACGGCGCATGTTTCAGGCGCATGTAAGTAAAGATCATATCCTGATGATAGCGGCTAAGAGAAGGATGACCAGATTTGTTTGTCTGGAATGTCTGGGGACCAAATGTCAAGTATTGTATAGGCTCGGAGAACCATCTCGTCTGGAGCTCCTTCTCTGGGAGGACTCGTGGGATCTTAATGGCTTTGGTTTCCTCCAGTTAGTACCACTATGTTTATATGAATTTTGTACAACTATAGTATAGCTTGGCGAACACTGCTCTTGACGACAGAGGTGGCGGGGAGAACATACCAACGAAGAGTCGCGCATCGTACTCGCACACAGAGCGAATGACATGCCAAGAATCCCAGGAACTGAAGAGGTCGATTTCCTGTCCTTCGGGCGATGTTTCACCTGCATCCTTATCGACCGGAGATAGAAGTGGCACCTTCTCTTCTAGACCAGGTTCGCGATACATAGGCATATGAATGATTATAGTGACTCGTGTACCGATGGAAAAGGCTTCCTTGATAGCTCGAGCATACTGCGCAATGCCCCGACCGTTGCCGGCCTTAATCGAGTCCTGCCGAGGTCCTGGGACTATGATGCTCCTGATACCGCAGAAATTCGCATACGAGACCTCAAGATTCAAGACCTGTCTCGAAATGCTGGAAACAACATGATTAGAGGAACATAGGTCAATCCAAGGGCTGGAATAGGCAACAAGCCCGCTCGTATAGGTTCCCGGAAAGAGATTGGTGTCCTCGGTGGTTAGGGGAGGTACCACCGGATCTGGGATAGAGCCAGCTTGCTCGTTGTTTTTGGTAGCCAACAGTGTGGCCTTCAATAGGCTCACAACACGGTCATGGAAATGCTCATTCGTGATTGGCGTCGTGACATAGCTAAACTATAACCCCATAAGCATCACGCCGTCAATCTTGGATGGGGCCACTTACACCAGCATTGAGGACTTGGCCATACTGCAAATCGGTCAATGTCTCTGATCTCGTCGAATCATGCTGACCAATGTAAAAGGTCGGGCGGACTTCATCGTAGCCGTCAGACTCCTGGTCTATATATGACTGCGACATTGCTGAAGTGGCTGGCTTTGCGTGAAGGCTCAACTATTTCAGTTCTGAAAACCCTCCACTGCCAAGACGTACGTGGAGAAAAGTACCACTAGTACTTTACCACTGTCCACAGTTAGTAGGGTCAAAGGGTTGATGGTGAATATTTAAGCGAAGGTCAGGCATCCATTGTCACATAGGGCACAGAACTTCAGAGTCGGTCTGGGGAGTCCAGATCAGATAGCAACGCATCACTTTTACATGAGGGAAGGATGCGTCCTAATATAATTCTTTGTTATGTGGTGTGATTGGGGACCGTGGAAGCATGTATCGAATAGGTACATCCAGATACGAAAAAAAAAAAAAAAGAGACCAATGTATGGACGTTTGAAAGCGTCCAAAAGCTCTCATTGGCCTAAGAGGCTACTGGCCCCAATGTACAAGAGTATACCTAAACCGGGTTGGGCAGGTTTTTTGTACCTACACCTACATGTAAGATGTATGTAGGTGTGTATTCTCCAAAATAGCGGCGTTCTAATTGATATGTGCTCGCGAGGTGGAAGAAAACGTATCCAGTCTGAGTGTAGAAGTGGTCTAGACATTCCATTTACATGTAACTGCTTTCTTGGTACAGAGGAATTATCTTTCAAACCAAGGTGAATACAAACGTCAAGTTGTGCACGGATGTGTTTAGACGGCGGAATGGATGATGGAGTGGCATAACTGCTGGGCTGCTGGGCTGCTGGGTTAGGTATCTTATCAGTCATGTGACCCAGCCCTCACGTAGCTCTTGTACCTGCGAGTACACGATAGCGTCTTAGCTCCAGTCCAACCCCACCATCTAAAGCTCTTGACGCTTCGCGACAGCTCCCAGGTAATTGAAAGCTGCTGTTACGCCAAACGAGGCGACGCGTAGAAGAACACCCCCCCAAAGCCTACGAAATGAATCGACGTATGGTCAGTTCTACACCCCATCTGCAAGACTACATGTTTTCTCCTTACTAACCGCTATGTTTCTTCCGTTAGCTTACCAAGGAGGATGAAGCCGCCGGCGATGAGGTCGAGGTTCGTCGCGAGGACCAAGACAAGATCAACAAATTCAGTCGCCTGCACCAACGGGAATTGAGCCTGGAGGAGGAGCTCAAGGTTAAAAACGTATGGGAGGCAGACTGCGCAATCGAATGACTGTCTGGCCATGGTTACTGACGGGATTTTACCGCTTAGAAAGAGAAGGAAGAACTCGAAGATATATCCACCGAGCTCGAACTCGCCGACGAAGACGAAACAGTACCGTAAGGACCTCTCACCCCTACAGTCGAACACACATATGACCCGTTTTCTTCGTTGCTCAAGAGCAGATTGATTAGCCTCGAAGATAACTAGGATGCTATACCGAACTCGAAATTTAGGCATGACTAACGAGTCGCTCAAAATGCAGGTACAAGATTGGTGACGCATTCTTCCATCTGCCGTTACCACAAGCGCAAGGATTATTAGAGTTGTCAACTTCGCGAGTGGAAGAGGAAGTATCGGCACTTGAGGATAAGCTTAGCACAGTAAAGGACGAGATGACACAGTTGAAGGTCGAGCTCTACGCACGGTTTGGGCGTAGTATCAATCTTGAAACATGACGTCGACAAGCTACCTATCGCATGACAAAGCACCTAGGTACACAATGGGATACCGCGCCTCTACAGGATGTGCGTGAGGAAGTAAATACATGTAGTCTTATAACTTGGGGAAAGTGCTGTATGGGTGCATTGTATTGACCTAGAACCCCAGCCTAAAGTCACTAATGTAGACTTTGAGACACTCCTTACCGTCCAAACCGACCCCTGCGATTGACCGACAATACAAGATATCAACTTGCATCGGTCATGTACCGAGATGGACCGATGGAGAGACGTCAAACGGCACAGATATGTTAATAACTAATGTGAACAAAAGGGTACACAGTGTTTTCGGCCTCACGATCACTGGATTATGCTATACATAGCTAGACACCTAAAATACAACGGCGTCTAAGCTCCTTAATTGCGTTTGGATGTCTTACTATCCAAAATACCTGGGTAATGACACCCACACCAGAGTCATACGTAATACCCTGTTGGACATATTACAAGGAGCAATATTCACTGCAAAGGCTAGAATCCACACAGGCCATGATGCATGTACAATAACTGCTTCCAATAAGGTCACACAGATTCTAGCTCACTGATCCTTCGGCCCCCGATGTCATCAACCAGGGGACCAAAAGGTAGCACTCGGGTCTGGCCGCTTCATTAACCTTATTTGATGGGGAATCGGAATCTCGATTTTCGTACTGGCTTCAGCTTGCACATGCAAGGAACCACAGCGACCCAATGATGTCATAGCCAAGCCACCAAGAGAACGACGAGTTTCTAACAACAAACCGGGCACGATCCCAGGGGTGCCACACTTAATGGTTACCTTCCGTGGCCATGTATAGAATGAACCATTTAACAGGAAGGGCACCAGTTACTCGAGACCCAGGCCACCTTGACCTAAATTCCATTCTTGCTGACCCACCTCTAGAAGGCTCTCGACCTCCTTTCAACTATTGTGGCAACCAGAAGTCGATGCTATACGTTACTACTACCTTAGATGCCTGGCCTAAAACGAATGACAATCCTCCTAGACCGCCTAGTCCTAGTATGGCTGTCACTAGGACCATTAACTAGGGCAGCCATAGCTACMCCCCCGCCGCATCCTATGATTACACCAGCTCCGGACCTAAAAAATCGAGTAGTAGCACGCGACTTCGATCCCGGCAGTTACATCAACAGTGTTATAAGTAACCTAGGAAGCGATGTATCGAGCTACGTAGCATCAGGCGTACCCCAATTCTTTCAAGACTTTCCTAGTGGTCAAGCCGTAGAAAGTTCTCTAGGGATCAATGACACGGCGTTAGCCGCTACGCCGACCCAAGTTCTCAATATCCCGTGAGGCTAAATCACAGAAGTCTAGCATCTTAGCAAGCCCGTTCCTAACACGTAGCGCATTCTAGGGCATATGCAAACTGGACGGAACAATGGTGGAACGTCCGGATCCACGGAAACGTCTACAAACAGCCCAACATCTCGCAAGAAAGGCTCGACGACCTGGCGAACGTGTTCCTCGTCGGTACGGATATCGATGAATTGTCCGAGCCAGAACAGAAGCAAGCTAGGAACTTGACGGCTTCCATCTTCGTCGTCCAACAGCCACATCTGAACGTTACTATCAACTTTGAGAATGATGTTGATGTTCAGCCGAACGCTAGCGGTGGCGTGATCAATGCCGTAAGTCGATTCATGCCTTGATGTTTGCTGTATGTACCTCAGATGCCAAGCTCACAATGCCCAATGTGTAGGAGGGCGGTGCGCAATCCATCGACCTTCCATACCCGACAACTGACGAGGGTGACTTCGATGCCTTCGTCATCCTTCAGAACACGACCAGTCCTAATGGGGGGCACCTGATAGCTGGCAATGCAACATCGTCTATCCAGGCACTCAATATGTATGCCAATGGGACTGACACGGGAAATGCAACGGCCTATCTGGTCCCCCCTACAGGTTTCACCATCGTCTCTGATATTGATGATATCCTCCGTGTAACCAAGATCTATGACCCAAAAGAAGGTCTCCTCAACTCTTTCGCCAGAGCGTTCACACCTTGGATGAACATGCCAGAGATATATGCAAATTGGTCTGCTACGATCCCAAATTTCCACTTCCATTACCTGACCACCACACCGGAGCAAGTAACAAGAAATTACATGGAGTAGGTCGAATATACCGAGATATAGTACAAATACCTATTATGAAAAAAGGTGCTAACCTAGCCAAGGTTCATCTACAAGACGTACCCCCTAGGCTCGTTCGATACGCGGCCGCTCAATTTCTCAGACGTCTCGGCGACGTTGTCGATCCGCAAGGCGCTTCTTGACAAGATATTTCAAACATTCCCGCAGCGGAAGTTCGTGCTTGTTGCCGATACGTCTAACTCGGACGTCATGAAGGACTATCCACAACTCGTGCGAGATTACCCGGGTCAAGTCCAATGTATCTTCTTACGCAATACGACGGCCACGGATAGCTCGGACCTATTCCCTTACGACACATCAGGATTTGAGGGAATAGACCAACGCCAGTATATGTTCTTCGTCACCCCTGATGATTTGAGAAACGTGGATATCGTCGGCGGGAACTGCCACAATCAGGCTGTCGTCCAGAACGTGACGTTTGGGTACCAGGGCCGTGGGTTTGGGAATGTCGGTTCTTCTGTTCGTTGGAACTGGAGTTGGAGTTTGTTGTCGTCGGTGATGGTGATCTATTTGTCCCTTTGATGTGCGCCCTGTGAATGCGTTAATTGGGTGGCTAGGATACGTCTGGAAGGCTGAAAATGGAGTAACCACCTACGTTATCAAGACCTAATGAATCTGATGACCCTCTTTCCCATTTACTCTTGTACTGGACTGTCTGCTAGATTGATGGAAGCGCTTCTCGACGTTCTTTTCCTGAAGAACGTCTCTACCTCACTGCGAGATATCTGTCAGCCCGAATGTTACATATTCCGAAGGTCAGGGCTTGTCGGTTCACGAACATCTAAACGTTGAAATGCTTTCAATTGGGTCGGGACCCTTTGATTCGCCCGACATATTCAAAGGTAATCTGCAAGATTCCGGCTAGGCCTTGGACTGGTAAACTCTGCATACCGACATAGCAATTGCCAGGACGATCAGCTAAGCTATCGATTGGCAATTGAACGAAGTTAAACTAAAAAGATAGATGTAGAAGGTGATCATGGGTTGATGCCGTCCTCTTACCCGTCGTCATCCTCAGGGCTTACAGAGTTTTCTGTGGCCAGGATGGCAAACGCAATGGTGTGACCCATGTAGGACTGGAGAGATACTTTCTAGTCTATCAAGATCGGCCGATGGTGCAGACTCAAGCCAGCGTATAAAGATAGTGAAATTGGTGGACGAATTTACCCTCTTCTAATGTATCGGGACAGCCACGATTTAGGAGCAATCGATTCTTGGACGGTGCAAAAGGTGAAGTGTTATATTAGATGGCATGGTAGTATTTCCAGTTCCTCTTCACAGCACAGCTCTCGAATTCAACTCAGTCGGTAAATCGTGGTCGATAATATAACGCCAATAGCAGAGGATGGAGGCAAGTCCGAGCCCATGTTGATTCTATGAGCTGCTAGAAAGGTTGCAACCACTCCGACGGGTGTAGGATTCGAGGTATAATGAGACATGGCAGCGATCTTTTGAGGCTGTATGAGTATACAGGTATTGGGTTGATATCGGATGAGGAGTTCGTCAAGTCGAGAGGTTCAAAGAGATCATTTGCTTCGCTGAAGTCTGGAGCCTGTGCAACAATAACGTCAGCAACGCTGTATACTGAGCTAAATACCTATTTAATTCTCACACAGTTATGAGACTTCCCTGGGATAGCAGGTACTCTTGAGTCTTGAAAGGGTTACCGTTAGAGAATATTTCGTTGCTAAATGAATTTCCTTAAGTTGAGGCCTATCTCCCTATTATGGTTTTGGGAGGTGAGATTAATGCGTATTGTAATAAGAGATAATACCAAGGATATGGAGTCTTCAGATTAGGTGACCCCTGTTCTGCTAATAATACGGTGCCTCGGTTTGATACGTTATCATTCTTTCCACAGAGAGTTGCCTCTTCATCTACTGTCCAGTGTTGTTTCCAAGGAATAGCCATTTCTCAATGTTTTCTGTTCACACCTAGGAAGCCAAATTGTCCTAAATGAAATGAGGGATGGCGGATTCTGCTGAATCCTCTAGGCCTTATAAATGGAGCTGCATTCTCATATTCGGATATCGTAATTGAAGCTTCCATAGGAGTACGCCGTTATGTTCAGGTTCAAAACTGAATAATCTGCTGAACGTAACATTTTTGTTTGCGCCCTTAATACCGTCAAAATAATACGGCAGGCATATATGTGATGTGTCAGTAGTAAATTTTGCAATGCTAGGTTAACTGGAGTCAGCCGGTTTAAAAATTGAATGCCCGTATGCGGCGTGTATCATCATGCAACGAAGGCTGACTGTCGAAAAGTCCGATGCTGCTATAGGGTACATGATACATCATAACGTCTACCCAATTTTGATCATCGCTTCGAGGGGTTTGGAAATAGTTAACCGAAAGGGGCAAAAGTTCCGCCAAAGGCGGCAAAATTATTCACTTAGTATGAGTTATCTAGGAGAAATAGGTTCTGCGCAAGAGAACGAAAATGGGGAGTTAAGCCTGACCCAGAGAATGTTTATTCTAGGTTCAATTAGCTCCAAGGGGGCTGTCAATTCTCCTTCTAATCTGTCGCATCTTACGTAAATATCCTCTTAGGAGAAGCTATCCAGACATCTCGCCGAATCTAAGCTGGACGTTAGGATAGCAGATCTTGTACATCCTTGACAAGTGCGCCTACTGGTCGAAGATATATTGCAGAGCTCTTCAGCTAACCTAGATAGTGGGGGTGAGTTCGTGCGATGTAACTTTACATCGTAACTTGGTTAGAGGATAAAAATACTGTGAGAGGTAGAAAAGGGCGCGAAGAGGTAGCCTCTCGTAACGTTAAACCCGGTGGTGTTGCTCACCACTCAAGGCCACTTGATTGGAACCTGTCTTTCGTACGTTCGATTTGTGTACCCGTTGACTTCTTGTTTTTCAACCAAAATTTCCTATTCCACTTTAGAGAAACTCATATGATCTGTAGAGTGAGTGACACTCATAGGGGCCAAACTGAAAGTCAGCTGATAGGCCATAAATGCCTACCACGACCAGTAGACAAATGCTTCTGGAACTATGATCGTGTAATGTGGGTCAGCAATATTTGATCTCGGCATTGTGCCATAGCCAGTGGACTCGATTCTCCATAAACGAGTCTCCAAGTAGCCGCTTCAAGCCGTTGTAAATGAGATAAACGCAACACTACACTTCTCAGGGATAATACGATATTCTTACATGTTGATCGTAGTTACGAGCCCACTAGCTTTGATCTATGGCTTCAGACGCTCTCCACGGAATACTACCTGACGGTGCCGGTCCTTTCAAGCCAGGGTTAATAGTTGGCCATGTTAATCGCTTCCCTAGCTCCTGATGCGTTTGGGTGCCCTGGTGGCCCGGCGTTGGTCGGCAGCGTACAGCTAGACGACTTCGAAGAGAATAAGCCTAGTCGGCACTGACAAGGATAATTCGGTGATCAAATGCAACCATACCTTGGAGTTGACCGCAAACATGATTTCTTCGTTACCCAAACTACATGAAATATTTCATCCAGACCCCGAATGCCGGGGATTGCAAGTTCTGATGGTTGGCTGTATGCTTCCTATCACTAAAGAATACCTAGGTACTTATAGTAGGCAATGATCGACAACGATACAGAAAAGGGCAATAATCATAAACAGGGCCTACTCCCGCAGCTCGACAGAGGATTTCACGCGGCAGTTATCAGTCCCTACACGACCGAGGAAAATTAATCATACGCAGGTTGCGACTCATCCCCTACCAAATACCGAGAATCGAGAAACGAGTTGAAAATAGAGAATTGGGTACACCTAAAACGCTTTAATGCCTAGTTCGCATTTTGGAGAAAGAAAAGATGCACGTTACGGACCAGGCTAGAACAAGTGGCTTCTCTTATCCTCTCAAATATCAGCCTCATTGGGGTAGATGGCACGTCTAACTTGGTACGACCTGATATATCACAGAGCAAAAGGGACTGTTCGATTGCTTTGACGTTACCCCTAGGTAGATCCCTTGCCTTTCAGGTAATGAATAAGTGCATGGTCTTGATTTATTCCCATTGCACAGTCTTCTTCGTTGGGGTCCCATAAAGCGTCTGCTATAAATAAAATCTGACGTGGAAAAATATGAATGGGAATGGAAGTGTTAGTGGCAAATGTTTTGGTAGTACGTCATTGGATATTAGGTCTGCATTTGAAAGCCTGGTTCATCGCGTCAGGTCAACTCACCACAGCACTGCGGATTGTGTTTCGAAAAACCGGCAAGCCTCGTCGATAGATGATTCCCTAAGACTTTAAGCGAATAATTTGAAACTGTTGGGATTCTTATTCCCTGCCTGGACCATGGCTTATTGTACCTACCTAGGTATATAACCTTAGTACCTAAGGTTTGTAATATGATTCTGATCAGTTTTCATTCGGGACGTAACGGGGAGAAGAACCCTGGGGCACACTATACATCGATGTGATTTATTCACGTTGTTAAAGTCATGGAGCCACGTTACTAGGTACCTGCCATGAGGGTAGAGATGTAGGTGCCGAATGAGTTCATCCGAAGTCCGGATTTGGACGTGAGAAAATATGAAGGACGGCCTCACCTTCCTCGGGCCGGCGTAACCCCTACAGCTACTTTCTGAAGGTCAGCTTATGAATGCCAATTGGCTTAGTGCCGATCGTCATCACCGAGAAGTTGACGCGCATGGCATGGGCGTTCGGCGGGGTGGGTGTGAGAGCCCCATGACATGCAGCCCGGATATCCGATGCCACAGGCCCAAACAAATCGTAGACTAGTCTGTTCAACTGTCGCACGGCATACGAGACATTAATAAATCGGAGGGATGTCGTACGAGATTTGCAGCTGTCAGATATTTCTTGCAGTCGGAAATGTCGCGGAATCGGCATTTTATGGGCTCTGGGGTAGCAGCTGCATGCAACTTCCAAATCGATATTTGCGCGTCTACCTAGGTAAGGTAGTGTTTGGCTGTTCGCATAAGTCGTGGAACGTTGAGCGTTGAAGCCGGCGATGATGGACGATGGACGACGGATGACGGATGACGGATGACGGACGATAGATGATGGGTCCAAGTAAGTTAGGTACATAAGAGGTAAGATTGCAGATTTATGATGAAGAGCTGAGAATTGACAAGCCAACTGCACCTGCCGCCTGCGCCTGCGCTTGAATGTGTGGGGACATGGGGAGTGGAGTTCTGCGGTCCGGGCAAGCACCCAGGGAACCAAGCACGTGGCCGAACAGGGCCTAGATACCCCATCAGCCCCATACCGGGAGAACCCCCCCACCCCCTAGCGCTCTTAATATGTAACGGCCACGGATAGCTGCATGCTAGCGTTCCCGAATCCCAACCACCTTAACCACCGACTGGTTCGGCTAGAGGGGTCCGCTTAGCCCACCGTATACTATGTAGTACTGCCTACATGCACTACGTATATGAGATGGATGTAGGTAGGTAGGTAGGTATGTACATGCTGTTTTGCAAATTCCATCATGGCCATCGGTATGTTAGGTACCTGTGAAATATTTCCTTGGCACCGCTTCTAGGCAGACTTATTGTTGAATGTGTGACGTATACCTCTTGCCCCCCTCAATCTGCTCGAAGGAACTAGAAGAATGCAGTACCTATGTAGGTAGGTAATGTAACTCAGATGTTCCTCTTCAATCATGGTATGTACGCTCAATGCCTATGACTTTACGAGTATTGGATATCGTATATATCCATCCTATAATATCCTATTTCTAATTGTGACATCCTTGCAACGTAAATTGAGCATCACAATTCCCGTGGCATGCATCTTTACTGACCCGATACAACTTGGCCTCGCAGACCATTGCCTTTTTCTGGGCTTAAAGCATCCCGGGTCCGCATCTGGAAAGTTGCAATGTATCATGGGCATCGACACGAATACTGTTCCATTAGCCCCCCCAAAACAACATACGTTAGCGATTAAATACCGGTAGGTACGGAAATAGTCTAGTTGATAAAAAGTGCCCACGCGTCTCATACTCGTTGTAAGGTCCATCGCAATTCCGATCAAAACAAGATGTGTCGTTAGAGGCCATAAGTTGAAAGTTGATCTATCATCACGAGGTTCACAATCGACGCGATAGCTAATGCAACACACCCGATTGAGAATTCCGAGATCTATATTGCAACCTTGTTTCTACCTATTACTAGCTGGCATTACGCATCAGCGCGTCGGCCTCGCTTATCGTGAAAACCCCCTGTTACAGAAACCGGCCTCAATTTGGACTCAGGGCTATTCGAAATGACAGAGTTCTCCCATGAAATGCGCTCAAATATTATAATTTTTTTTCGAGGCTAGAGTGATTGGCGTTTTTGGCGCCCTATGAACATTTAGCATTCATACCTCATACCTGGTACATGGATATCAGACAGGATAACCAGCAAAGGGGTACCGACGTCTCGTATTATTTGCCTTTGGTCGGGGCTTTAACGGTGCTATATCCTAAAAAGAACCGTGACAATCTTTCGTCCGGGTATAATGCAGTTGATGCTTTTATTTTTTTAATTATTAAGAGCCACTAGATTTGGTGCGATTCCGAATTAGAAAATATTCCCAGTCATTCTAGAACCATCGCCGCTACGCTGTCCAATTCGTGAGCTACCCCAGTCGAGCTAGTTACATGTGGATTTTGTAGGAAACGCCGCCGCTTCCGCCATACGATCGTCAGTTCATAATTACAACCTGGGCAACTCGGTGGTGGGGCGCAACCACCACCGGTTGTCTTGGGTATTCTCCAATGCCATAGTCTGCTATCTCATGATCCTTGGAAACTATCGAAAAGGCCTCATCTGATTATCAATATTCAATAGCCTTCGCTCGCCGTGATCGGCCGTATAGGTTGCCGTCCTTTCAGAAGCTGGTTGTAGGGACTGGCGGTCCAGGAGTAGCACTGGTCGTCATGACAGTGGGAACCTGGGTCTGGTTGACCTTATATCTAAGCGTCCATTGGTTGCCGGATTCGTCTGTGTTGACGATTTCCATCAATGTATAGTGGACGACACCGTCTTCGACACGAGGAACGCAAATATCGTGCGAGTATCTTGCCGATGTCATCTCGGACGTTCCTCCATCGACTTCACGTCCCTCCGCCTATGTTGGGATATCAGTTAACGTAGGTCTGTGGGGTAGCGCTATTTTTTGCGAAGGTGACTTACGCAGCAGTTTGCGCAAGGAGAATTGTTGACATAGACCCAATTTGGACAGTTATGGGTGTAGAAGTACTTGCATCGGTACTTGTAGAAACCGCCGCTTCCACTCATTGTGAAAGGAGTCGGTGGGTCAGTTAGATAAATGATAATTGGTGTCGAGGGAGCAGTCCTGACAACCAAGATGTGCAATAATGGGAATAAATCGCAGTAGTAAAAGGTTACTGCCCGCTGGCAGCCAAGCGATGGAGCTTCACTGACGGACTACGAAGTCCAAATCAGTAAAGAAGTTCAAATTATAATAAGATAGGTAGAACCCAGAATTGGTCCTTTGCAAGGATACCCCGAAAAGCAAACGGATCTACCCAAGGTAGGTTGTGCGGAAGCATCCTTATTTATCTTTCCAGGGGTCATGTACATGTAGTTCTTGCAACAGCGGTACGTACATGGCTTATGCATTATACATGTATAGATATATATAGCAAACGCTCAGTTATCTTCTTTGAATTTTTTTTTTTCGTCGAAAGTTCCGCCGAGACCATGTTTGTGGTTCGTCAAATACGTTTGGAACACAGGCAGGCAGTCATATCGGACAGACTGACACGATATTCATCCCAACGGCAGACTCCCTGCAATGCATCATTGAGGACCCTGCGGCAACAAGGGGTCTAAGTGGATCCAAATCTATGCTGGAAACACACCTTCATTTGATTATTACACGCTCCCGTCGAATAAAAAGCGTTATAACAAAAGCTGACAGATGGATACTGACATATCATATGTACCGTAGCAGATTTTGAGGTCGCGTTTTTTTTTCCTATTCTTTTGGTCCGTCTTTGTGTAACGGCAACCCTGAGGAGAGCGCGGAACAACAAATCATGGGAAGGATATCAACGAGCTATGTGCGTCTCGTTACTAGCATATTGAGAAGGATGAAATGCGACACCAATAAGAACAAAATCTATTACTCATTGGGAAGGCCGGGTAGAAGAGGTGGTGAGATTGGGAGCCGGGCGGAAGAGCAGCTAAATCTGAATTCTGACAGAATAGCTTTCTTCAGTTGGCTGCAAACAATGAGCACTTTCTAATACAGCTAGAAGGCCAATTGGTTCTGCTGATGGCAGTGTCGTTGTCACACATTGTATTTTAACCGCGGGCGATGATCCGCCTTAAAGAAGATCTAGACGTTGCTGGGAGACGAAGCCTACCTCCAAGGCTCTCTGCGCGCACTGTTACACTACGGCCAGAGGATGAAATGGCGTGGTGCGACTTGTGCCGGAAGGACCAAAAGCTCCCATTCAAATCAGGACCTTGGAAGGTTACCTAGGAGGTAGGTCAACGTCAGCACCGGATCGCCCGCCTGCATGGCTATTCTGACGTTCTCTTCTTGCGACGACCCTACATACCTACTGGTCGTCGACTGACCGTCCAATGCCAAACGGAGGTCCTGGATGAGGCTGAAGATGGAGATGCCAACATTTACCATTGGTCGGCAACTGCTCCGCGGTGGATAGCGGCATGAATTAATTAAGGTCCTTACGTTGTCCTACCCGCGTAAGTCGAGTAGGAGGTAGGAGGCCGGCGGTGGTAGGCGGCGGTAAATAGCTTATTAATTAGGTGCTGCCATGCCCATGCCCATGCCTGCCATGCCTGCCATGCCTGCCTGGAGCTAATGTTGAGCTAGCTTCGGGCTGTGCCTCGTTGTTTCCAACGGGCCCTTGCGTCCTGATCGACTGCGCAAAGGAAAGCACTGACTCCCGCCGTGCGCCGTGCGCCGTGCCAGGTCGGGTAGGATCCCAGCAGGACCCGCCTACCTTAATAGGACCTTCCACTCGAACATAGTACACAAGTACACTGCTAGGGCTCTAGCACAAAATTCTCCGGCGATAAGGGGTCGAAAAAATGGGGCACGATGGGTCTGACAAGGTCTAAAAATGTCGACCCAAAAAGGGACCCTTGACATCAAACCTCGAACTATGCCACACCTACATCGATTCTATCAAACTCGACGATTCTCTAAGAAATCCTCAAGAAATTCATAAGAAATCCATAGACAAATGACGGAAATATCGTGTCGCAATTTCGCTTTCTCAAACTGCTTTTGCCTAGGTGCCACTTATGATTTACATACAGTTGAAAACATTGCCTTTGGCTCTCCCTTTTCGTCCGTTTGTGTCGTGATCTGCGGTCGAGCCTCATACAAGAATCTGGATTATTCAAGTCGTATCACCCTTTTTGATGACAACCACCGTCATGCGAGACGTCAACACGCATTTGGACAGTTCGATTATTTCCCGTTCCCCGCCATGTGGTCTACTATTTCACTTACCAACTTGCATCCATCAGGTACCTAACCTGCTAAGACATGCACGACTTACCGTTGCATGCTGCGAAGTTGATCACTAGGTCCTCAAGCTTAATGTTACACCACCAACCACCAACCACCAACCCGTCTACATCCCTAAGCGCATACGTACGCACGTATGTATAATCTTGCAGCTAAGGCACATCATATACCACTTCTAGACTGACCCTTCGACGCACCATTCTGTAGTAGATCCAGGTTACCGGCTTGTACAATGTTACCTTTCGATCCCGCCTCGACCTCGCGTGTGGCGCCCACCAATAGATAGTTCTTCTAACCCGGAATCTCCTCCGCCCATATACTCGACACTAGCTTTCCAATGACCCTTCGAAATCAAACCTGTGATTACTTAACGCGCCAACCTCTTATTCCATGAAAATAGTCACCGTATTTTCTAGATTCACTTCTCACAAAAGCAGTGCAGCGTTTTCGACCTAGAGACATAAAGTGTATTAAGCTGCAGAACCAGCCGAGACCTGGCTTGGAGCATTCTGAATGTCGTGCATGCTTATGCCGTGGCAGACGGTGCATATTGCATCATGCTCTCAAGACGTATCCATATCAAAGCAGTAACATGGACGAGAATCAGGAGCTCAATAGCGCTTGCCTCCCGCTCGTCAAGCAGCATGCCGGCCGGTCTGCCTGCGGCCATCAAGCATTTCTACGGATGCAGTCACTCGGTCAGTGACTTCAATGGAGGTATGTTATTCGAGTCCTTATTCCATGTCTAAGTGGAGGTGCGTGACGCTGCGTTGCTCTTCGTGCTTAGTGATTTGATTAGATGGTTAATCAATATCGTGTGGCTTATTGAATATACTAACCGTCTAGTTTCTTCATCGCGACTAGCTGGGACGATCCATAAGGCTATTCTAAGCAGGTTCGTATCTCCCTCCATAATGGACTTTCACAGGCTTGAAAACCTATCTCAGATTAGCCCTGACCTGATTCATTTACTGACTCCCCGTGTCTGTAGCTAGTGTTCTCATATGTCACCCTCCATTCGCCAGCCCATATACATGGTGTATCTAGAAAATTTCCATCTCCCCGGGCATTCTACCCTTAAGCATTGGCCGAACTCAAGACGGACTATTAAGTCGTAACTATAGGCTCAGTGCCGAGGCGCTCAACAAGCACGACGGGTGGTCTACAAGGCTACAGCTTGAGATCAACATTTAGGTTCATCATATCAATCCTCAGGTCGGAAACTTTTATTAGCTGTATCAACAATGAATACAGCCGTAATCGGTAATCGGGTACATATCGGGGCCCCCCCTTTCTCACTCCCCTTCTTCGATAGAGCGCTCGTCTGAGCAGATTGACCCGGGTTATTGGTTCCGTTGCATTCAAAACCCCATATACCATATGTCCGGAAGGGAGTTTAGCTTGCTAGAACTCTTTTATTATGTCGCTTGTGGCATGCAACGTAATGCTGCTCGAAGGTTTGCATCGCATGATGCTGTAGCCTATGGTGTCTATGTTGATCTGCATCTAGGCTCCTAGTTTAGCAACCAATATGCTCATGGAGAATATTTGCTCAGGGAACGACAAGCCGTGTTATTATGAGGGCAACATTACCAAGACTTGCGGTCTCCTGTTCGGCGTTATTTCAACCCGGCAGGGAGGCGCACCTTGCAATAAATAAACGGCACCACTTATCCAACAACCTCCTGAGTGAACTAAACAAATCCCCCCTGTTCTCAGAGTCTCTCCTCTCCATACTAGGGGTCGGATTTTGACACAAGTGGCTACCGAACGATGATACCACTTGGTACGAACTAGCTGCTTTGCTCGGGATATAGACGGAGACAATGACACCTMCCCTAGGATCTTAGCAGCCGATACCCCTAAGCTGCTGTGCAACAGCGGGATCAGGGAAAACCGCATGAGAGTCCTATCACACGTCCCCAGGGACTTAGACATATCCACAACAATTCACGCGGAGGGGATTCCTGCGGAAGCAACATGGAGGTATGACTGCAGCCTTGTACACCAACCGTATCTACTCTGCCCAGCTCCCTTCCATAGAGGTACATAACTATGCGCGGTTAGGTGGTTCGGCTCCCATTCGCGAACTAGGACCACGGCCACTAAGTCCCAATTCCGTCCTATTATGATCCTTATTTCCAGACTAGCTAGGGAGCCAATAATCACACCCTCCCTTCATGCGATTAGTTGAAAATGGAAATTCGTATCCCCACTTGACGCAAGGCGCGAGTATGGTGTTGTCGATATTCACCTCAACTTATTATATGGGTTTTCGACGTTAAGCTAGGGAGATGAAGGATGCCTAGGCTGTTTTTGCCGGAGTTCCGCCAGATGCTACTATCACTATCACACACCCACACAACAAGAAAACTGATGGTGCCGGTTTCTCAGTGGTTAGCCACTATTTCCCTCACTTGCATCAATCGGATTATGTGTCAAACTAATTTGTCTGTTGACGGTTTGGTCGATCATCCTAACGCAAATAGGGCGAGGTCTGAAATGTTCATGTATAGGATTTCGCGGGGCCTTCTCGAGCTGATCAATCCGACGCAGCATATGTGGGTTTAGAAAGAGCGCTGTTCTGCAGACTACACTTGGGGACACATGGCGCCCTTTTTTCTATATCGCATTTCTGACCCTTTCCTTCCAGATATACTCCTGGCGGTGACAAGATCGGGAAATCTTGGAATATCCGAATACAATGCGACGTTACTCGAGCACCAGAGTAAGATGTGCCTTTAGCGAGCATATCGATACTTTGAATCCGTGGCAACTCTCACATCGCACAATCCCAATGCGAAGGGAATGATTACTTGAAGAGCCCGGGACTATATCCTGTTTAGGAGATCCGTATGGGTTCGCTCCTAGTGACAAGGACATAGCCGACATTTGATGTGTTGAACAAGTACTTATGGAGATGGCAACTTCAATGAAAGATCGCCACAAAAGGATGATTGTTTACGGTGGCCCCTACCTAGACTTCCTCTATACAATGTCCGAGCTAATTCGTGTTCACAGGCCAGTCAGATTCATCCTTTGATGATGACTGTGGTGAATTTCCCAATTCTTAACGCGGTTCCTTCTGCCGGCTGCTTCCTCCAGACACGGTATCACTACAGGTCTTCAAACCGACGGTTGCATATCTAGGGCCCAGGGATACCCAGGAGGCAACTTGAATCAGAAAGAGGGGGGAAGGATATTGTTGTCTGAATGTTGGAGGTTGGAGATAAACTCTGCTCTTGACAAGCCAAGATAACCAACTACCGGGTCTGACCTGTCTGGAAGCCGCCCAGACTGTTCCAGAACGATGATCACTTATTCACCAGAGCCTTGCGACGACCCCCGAGGCAGCATTGTCGATTATTACTATGCATGCAGCTGATGCTTTGCGTTAGCAACAGGAGACATAGCCTACCTACGTTCGATCGCTGATTCTAGTTTCCCGTCTCCCACTGAGTTGGCGTCTCGGTCTCTTCCCCGCGTGGTCTTTCGGCTTCCCCTAGCCACATGCCAGCATGTAATTGCCACATGCAACCCTTTCCTCCTCATCAAAGCACCTTTCACCGACTAACCCTCCCTGTATTGGCGGCAATGTATCATCCCGGAAGCCCCTCGAGGCAACCGGGTAATATCTCTTTGATAGCCCTAGGAGATGCTAAGAAGTCTAAGGTGGAGATTATCATCTCATGGTCTCATCCGGAATAGCGTTTGGGATTATTAAGTCCCCAATGTGTACCCTTAGCCACACTAAAAAAAAAAAAAAAAAAACTTGTTTGAATGCCTTCTCAGGTATATTGTCCCTATCCCCCTAATCATGAGCAATGCTGTCCGATAACAGCCTCTTTACACTTCCTGATTTCTTGGGAATCTACTGTGGCCAAGCTGTCTGGGAACGGCCAAGGACTGCAAACACTTGCTTCCGAATAAATAATGGCCCGACCTCCAAGTACCGTACCGATGTTCGTTACAGCCGCCTCTATATGGCCGAGGAGTATCTACAAGGAACGGTTCGCATTTCTGCGGGCTACCCCTCATCTACTTCCAGCTTGCTTATGCGTCCTGCGTACTAGGCTCTCCTACATCCAGCATCAGCCACACCATATAAGGGAGTACAGCTTACTAACATCAAGCACCGAATCTACCCGCCTTTGTACGACGGATGACGTGTTGCTTTGAATTATACTATTATGAGGTGGTATGACCTTGGGGTTCTGTATTCCGTTTCCTGTCATCCTCCACGACTACCGCGATCCCAAGCTTCTGCCATCTTTCTCGACAGGCATTCGAGACTCAGCGCTCATCTCCTTAGGCTCGCGTTCGTTAGCTAACTCCGTGGGCGCCCAGTTGGCCTGAAACACTGGCTGTTGAGGATAGGGCATTGTGTTCCACGTCGTCGAGCTCCAGGCTCCGGGTGTCGCTACGCCCCTTCTCCCATGCTCTGCGGTCATCTCTTGTTTTCTCTTGCGTCGCCGCATCCAGAATATCCACAATAGCGCCCCTCCGATAGCCATAACACCGAACGATGTTGCGATCCCTATTCCAGCCGCAGCGCCACTGCTAAGTCCTCCACTCTCCCTACTGCTATTAGATTGCGATGCCTCCGTCGTAGGCATTGAGGACGCCGTTTCTGACGCCATACCAGAATTAGATGCCGATGTCGAACTTGAGGCTATTACTCCGTCTTCCGTCGATGTGGCAGAATTCTGGATCACAACCCCATACGCCATTATAGTTCCGGGGGCCCGCAAAGTTCTTTGTGCGCCTGCGGTCTCGTCTCCCTTGATCGTACCATTGATCGTCGTGAAGCTCGTTTTTGTGTCTACTCTGTACACGCTCATGCAACCTAGCGTAGGGCCCCATGGGTAGCTATAGCTGCTTGACGTCGAGGCGCATACGTAATTCCCTTCCCTGTAGGCATATTCTGTTAGATTTCTGTATTCGGCATGTCCATGCTCGTCTTCCAGAGTGAGCAATCCCAGCATTGCCGAATATAGCAACCTAAGGGGGAGAAGGACGTGTATGTGTTACTTACGGACAGCATGTCGCTCGCGTCGTAGCGACGTTMCCCCCGCCTCTTGATGCCGACTCGCATGCCCGCGTGTAGCCGGCGGGACATATTCCAGGGCTGTAATACTGATTCTGGTAGGGCGAGTAGTTGTCTGGGAAGCACGAGGATTGGCCCGGCTGGCCGTGCAACCAGTAAAAGGTGGAGGCTGTGTTCACCCAGTAAAGCGCTGACGAAGCGGTGCAATCTGCCGGTGGCGTGAAGCTCGTTGTGAGCGGGCCGAGAGACATTATGTGGGTGATCGAGGGACCGGTGTATGATTGCTTCGTCGGATGTCTCTTTCTTGTCTTTCCCTAGTCCCTCGTTTCTCTCGTTTCTCTCTCTCTTACGCCTTATACAGACGGCGCCAGCACCACCMCCCGCTTGCGACCGATTCGAAACGTCCAGGGGAAGTAGAGCTACTTCAATATCGCCTTAACACCTTCTACCCTCCTTTCCTTCGCTTATTCTCATAGCTTTCCAAGAGAAGTTGTCTGGTATCGTCTTCTGAGCCTCTCTTTCACACCTGCTATGCTCGCCGACCGGAGGACAATATAGATCGATCTGGCCAGAACGTACTTATCGGGGTGCAACTTTTTGCAGACGGGGGACATGCGGTAAGTTTATTAGGCTCCGCAAGGCATAGGGAGGCTCAGCCCAAGGGACGGCCCCCAACAGCCCCAGCTGCCCGAGAAGGATTCGGATCCCGGACGAGCCATGATTTCATGTGGTATAGCACAATATTTCATCGCGCAGTCCTGCCGTTGCTGCTTTGCTAACCTGGAAACCCCCTAGCTTAGCGCTAGCTGCGGCAGATCCAAGGACCAGCATGTGAGTGACCATCTTGTCGGGACCTACCTGTCTCTCCCGTCCCGGTGGACCTGGGACTTTTTTTTAATATCATTCTATGCGGTCTGTATGGATGGATGGGGTAGCACTGAAGCGCCCCAGCCTATTACCGGCTTTACCTCTTTTGGACCTAGATCGACGCGCCTGAACTTCATAAGATTCGTATCGAGCTCGCCCTCCACCAAAAGCGATTTTCGCATGTTGAGTGAGAGTTAGGGCTAGACATTCAAGTTCATGAAATATTAAACCATTCTTTCTTCTCACCGCGACGACCATACCTCTTCTCCCCCCTTTATGACCTCTGCCAGTATTAACAGGCCAACTACGAAGTCATGGTTAGATCAACGAGACGAGGTTTATGTCCTACATATCTCAATACGGAAATATGGATCTCTTCGCCGCAGCGGAATGCCCCGTCCAAAAGGACGATCGCTCCACGCTTCTTAACCTAAAACAATAAATTTCAAAGTCCTTCGTCAGCTGGAGGGCTGAACTAACCGGTACTCATTTTACATATGGAGTAGAAGTCCAAAGTACAATACACTAGCTTTATTTATACCTATTTCTCATGTGCCCTTGGTAACTCCGCGCTAATACCAAGATATTTTCACAAGGTACCTAATTACCTAGCTTGAGAGTAAGCTCGCCGACTGCGACGTCGACACCTGAAACATCACTATAGATGCTTCGTAAGATATGATTTTAGTAACTGGTAGGTAATATATTTAAAGCTGTATTGAACACACGAATGATGAATTATGACGACCGAGTGATCAACATCCCTTACGTACCACATGCTGACATGCCAAGTATTCAGCTGAAGTTTTACGTAAGGTACCATGTAGAACCTACAATGTCTACCTACCTACTACTATATGTACGTCCAAGGCATACTTGGTGTATTGTAGCACGAGCTGAATTGGCAACGCAGCTATTTCAAATTACCTGGCGTGGCTCGGATCGTTCTGCCACCAATAATATGACAAGCATAGTGTCGGTACTCTAGTCACTACTCGCTAGGCAGCCTCCACCGGTTTCTGTCCGTGTCTCGGCGAATCGAGCCACTCATGGGGGCATTAATCCTCATTCGATCCTTGTGAAGGTATTGCTGCGCCTAGCGCTTCTGCAGCGTACTGAGACAAACATGCCGAAGCCACGCCTAGTTGGTAGCACAAGCAACTCGGTGATCGTCTTTAGTGAGGAACTGGATATCTGACTCGGCTCATGGTGGCATGAGTGGCCGCCGCCGGCTGACGGCTAACCATATGATCGAGATCTCCTTACTGTCTATTTGGCATTCAGCATTGTCAGGGGGGGAATCGGTAGGCAGGGAGAGCAAACTCCCTAGGTTAGGTACCTAACAGGTACTTTGGGTAGTCATTCTGTCGTGTTACTTACATGTAATCAGCGATTTAACCTGGCGTGTTCACTACCACCCTTCTGTGATCGTTATCGGGCCAAATTACGTACTCACTCGAAGTAAAGTTGGCGCCTGCGAGCTCTTGTCCTGGCTATTGATTAGAAGTTTGCGCTCTTTGCTGCCTCGATACCTACCTGTAGGCTAGGTATTTAAGCTAACCTTAGTAAAGGAATGCCCTATTAGGCTGATAAAACAATGATACCTGTACTCCGCATCCATTGTCAACAAGGACAAGTCATCCCCTAATGAGGAGCATCCATTTCTCAGCAAGCGTGAGCCCATTTACACATGGCTTGTATTTACTTGAAGTAGGCTGACTACCGAAGACTGGCTCTACCCCCAGCAAACCTCCTGATTCTGTTGATAAGTTGTAGCACGAGCTGCTTTCTATGCTCTTCTTCTATGGTTGCTTCATCTTATATTTGTCGGCCCTTTCGTCTCATCCTCTGCAGTAGAACACACTAGTGACCTTTGGCAATACTTAGAAATGACCACCAGCATACCTGTTGAATCATAGAATCTATGACGTCCGATAGGGTCTCGACTCCTAATATTTAAGTCCGCCTCCTTCCAAAATGCGTAACCTCAACGTTTGACAAGTCATAACTTAGTTGGCTTAGGGATGTAAATTTGACTCTGGTCGATATCTCCTAGTAGACGTAAATCCCTTAAGTCGGCTTGCGCGCTGCGCTTGTTTGGTAGCAATGATAAAAGTCTCTTCAACGACTGCCCTTCATAGCAGCCCGGCGGCGCATCTTGTCAGCAACCTGCTTCAGTGCTAGCTTAACGTCTTTCTGTCCATCCCAAGACTCAATATCGTAATAGACTGGTGCGAGTTCCTATCATCAAGTTAGCTTTTCATTATCGCTTTGGTTCAAGTATCCTGAAGGCCGTCGACTTACCAAAAGCCACTCCGGTTTAATTCCGGTGACCGTTCGGATGTAGTGCTTCGAAGTCATGACAAACTCATTGTAAAGGACCCAGTCGTACTCCGTCTGTAGCACAGTGCTCGGATGCAGCATGACTTGTTGGCTGTTGTCCTTGAGAGTGCGGTAAATCTTGTTGTTCTCTCGCTTGGCCACCTGCATGAAGAAACCGCTAACTAGAGCTCGTCGGATGTTCGTGTAGTAATTCTTGTCGTTGAAATCCGTGCTAACAAGATCTAACCCCTGCGTTTCCATGATGCGCTTGAGCTGAGCGCGGACATTGTCTGCGCTAGAAAGGTGTCGGAACGACAGGTAGTGCTTGTGACACCACGTTCTTGCATCATCGCCACGGTTTAATACACCCTTGAAGGCATGGTATACGTTGAGCATGGTCAGATGGTCACCGTCGCTATGCTTGAAGAGATTCTTCATTTCATCAGCTTCTCGCCTCTTATTGGCCGGGCGCACGAAGATTTGAGGTACTGAGAGGAGGGCCGTAATGGACAGTATTTCGTTCGAGCAGTAGAATTCAGGGCTCGATATTAGCATGACGGCTAAGCATGGATCCAAGGGGAATTCGGACGCCAGACTGCCAAGGGGGGTGAGTTCTCCCTCGTCGTCGAGGCATGCGAGATAATTCAGCTCTTCAAGAGCACGCATCATGGTCTCAGGAGCAGGGGGGTCCATAAGATCAAAGTGCACAAGATCCTGAACGCCAAGCTTCTTCAACTCCAGCACCGTGTTTGCAAGGTTGGAACGGAGAATCTCGGGATACGTTTGCTCGATCAGCTCTTCTTTGAAAGCCTTCTCTGTATAGAGCCGGAAGCACTTTCCGGGCTTCGTTCGACCGGCACGACCTGCTCGCTGCTGAGCTGAAGCCTTCGAGATGGCAGATACCAGAAGAGATTCCACTCTTAGTCTAGGGTTGTAGATCTTCTGCTTGCTGAAACCGGGATCCACCACATAGACAATACCGTCGATGGTCAAACTTGTTTCGGCTATATTAGTCGACACGATGCATTTTCGACCGGGTCTGCCACCTTTCTTGTTGGGAGGCGGCGCCGGTTCAAATATCTTCTGCTGCTGGTGTGGCGGAAGTGTTCCGTAAAGCGGGTAGACTGCCATCGGGCCAGCGTCCGTTTCTCTCACGAGTTCATCGACCTCGAGCGAGATCTTTCTGCACGTGTCCTCAATTTCTTCCTCGCCAGTAAGGAAAAGGAGAATATCTCCTTCATCTTCGCCGGCGTGAATCTGGAGTACAGTGCGTATGGCCCCTTCCACATAGTCCTTCTCTGGCTCGGGCGTGTAAAAGATCTCGACTGGGAACGTTCGACCAGGGACGGCGAGGAGAGGCGCGTCGAAAAAGTACCGTTGAAATTTCTGAGCGTCTAGTGTGGCAGACATGACGATGAGTTTGAGGTCTGGTCTACGTCTGGTCACTTGCTTAAGGAGCGCCATGAGAATATCGGTGGCGAGAGTACGTTCGTGTGCTTCATCGAGGATGATACAGCTATAGCGAGACATGTCGTGGTCGTGCATAGCCTCTCGTAGGAGCATACCATCGGTCATGTACTTAAGCATCGTCTTGGAACTGGTCTTGTCCTCGAAACGAATGCTATAACCAACCTCCTCTCCCAAATTCACGTCGAGTTCGTCGGCAACGCGCTGTGCGACGGACATGGCGGCGACTCGTCGAGGCTGCGTACAGGCAACCATTTTCCGAGTGAGGTGTGGCAATTCATCGTATACGACGTACTGGGGGATTTGAGTCGTCTTACCCGAACCAGTCTCGCCGACGAACACTAGGATTTGCGACTTGTGGTACAGGTCAAGGAATTCTTGTCTACAGTTGACATAAAGTTAGTGGACACCTCTTAAGATACGAACAGAGAGGGCAGACTGACCTCTGCTTATGGACAGGGAGGTTGCGCCTCGACTTCAGGATGTTGAAGTACTGCTGGGAATGGGGTTCCCCAGTGAAAGGGTTATTATCGGAATTCTCGGCCTCGAATGCTTGTTTGGCCGTCGTCTTCCGTCGCTCGAAGTGCGCCAGAGGAGATCCTTTGGGCAGCCGGTCGCTGAAATCGGAGCCGTTCTTGTTGTCGCCATCGGCATCGCTATTGCCGTTGCTCCAGTGCGCAAGGTAAGGGTTGTATTTGCCCGCTTTCGAATCACCGTCGTCCTCTGTCTTGACGCGCTTCAGAGGCGTCTCAGGGTCTGGACTGCTCATGCGCTTTCGGTTCACTTTATCCGCCATCTTATCGATTTGGTGCTGGTGGAATGAAGGGATGGCGCGTGAGCTTGCTCGAGGAATTGGATGTTGCTGCAACGAATGGCTGAAGAGGGCGAGCTGACTAGGAAAAGGCAAAAGAGGTAGAATAATTTTTTGGTTCACGCATTCGCGACGGGCCCCACTATATCCCTGTTACTGCATAACATCTACGTATCTACGTTTCTATTACTAATATGCAGATACAAAATATTAGCGTTTTAAGCGAGTCACAAAAAAGCATCATGGCTGTACGCAGATCCCTCCTACAGGTAGGTACTAAGTTGCGACCAGCAAGTTACCCGATCTCAAGGGCTACATGTACATGTAGGTATTATTACAACTCCATTACTACTACAAACAAACCGAAATCATTCGGAATAATAGCAGTCGATTCTCTTGGAACTTGGAACGCAAAAGGTCCATAGACGTCACAAACAAAGCTTGCCCACTCCTGCCTTAGTATACATCCGTCCTGTTCCCTAAATCCTAGGCCGCCTCCTATAAATCTCGTCCGTTTCAACGAGTCGAGGGGTGCGAAGAGAACACAACCCTTTTCCATAATCCCTACGTGACCACCCGAAGAAGAAACAAGCCTATGTAGGCACTAGGTCTAATCGAGGGACCATCATCTGATTCATCTGTAAAGACAGGTTCAGGTGAACCTCTGGGGAAAAAGGCAACGTTTCGTTTAATCAACGCCAAACTCCACCGAATAGTGAATTGCCATGTCGAGTAACCATTATATCATGGTCGTCGTTACCCTCTTTCGAGTCGCCCATCTCATCTTTGCTCTGCTTTACACCGGCAACCTAAACGTTACCATCTGTCAAATCACAATATGTGTCACTGATTCTTCGAGCATCCCTTATGATGCTCTCAATTAACTCCATTGATTCGTCTGGAACCTCTGGCAGATCATTCGTTGTCGCGACCGAAGCCGTACTGGTCGCTGGCGCAGAAGGCTCCGTCACTGCTGCTGTTGCTGCTGATAGTTTTGACTCTGGTTGCCATATTGGTGTTGCCGGCGATTCTCTTGTGGCAGTTGGTAGTTGCTGTACGGCGATTGGTGGCTGTGCATCATGTGCGTAAATCGTCCGTAATTGATCTGGTTGAGGCTGTTGCTGTTAGGCACTGTCTGCGGGAACTTCTGCCAAAAAGGTCCGCTTACATTGCTGGGCTCGAGCCCTGGACTTGCTATGTGCCTTGGATTTCCAGGTGCATCGTTCATGAAAGGACCGGGGCTGTTGGGTAAAATTTCCGGAGTAGCTGCTCTTAAGATCGGAGTGCCTGAAGATGAGTACGAAGTCGGAGACTGCTGAGCGGCCGGGAAGACAACTTGCGTCCTACGTAACATTTCCCACGGTCGAGGAGGGGGGATGTAGGTTTGTTTCGGTGTATTCGCTGTTTTCGTAGAAGAGTTTGAGTCGGGTAACAAAGACAACTTTTGGTCTGCGGCTGAAATCGATGGCGTGAGGGCATCTGTTGTACTGGAAACGGGGGTTAGATCCGAAGACATTTGAGATGTTGATGCCAGGAATGTCGGTTGCTGGTTCGGTACAACCGGGCCGGCTTTGACAACATTTTGCTGGCCATGGACTTCTGCGTTTCTAGCCTGTAGCACCGCGGCATACTGGGCTCGGATTGCCGGGTGCAACTGCTCAAAATGTCCCGAATTTAAATCCGACAAATTCGCGGCACCCGATGGCCGACGACTACCTGTTACGGCAGACGCCATTTGCGGCGATGCGTTCTGTGCTGCATATGGATTAGGAGAAGCAGAGTGAGGTAAAGCGGCTGCTTGATGAAGCGAATCATAGTGACCTATGTGTGGCGATGGGCTGGGGGCATCTTTATTTGGAATACCATTACTGAATGGAATCAGAGGAGTCGAGGAAAGGCCAGCCGTGCCGGCACTGAAACCTGTGGAACGCCTTCGCATATCAAATAGAGCTTCGGGTGACCTCATTAGATGGGCTCGAAGGTTGCCCTCGTATCCGTTGGTAAAACCGCCCCAGTGAGCATAAGGTGTCCTATACTTAGTAGAATCCCTAGAAGACGGTCAGTAAAAAATAATCCCTTGGGAGATTTGGCCAGTAGACATACCTATTGTGATGAACCTGGAAGAAAGCATATTTCTGAACGATGCTTGGTCTCGCCTGTCTAGTTATATTCTGCTGTTGAGATGCCTGGGCTTCTCCAACTGTGCCTTTGGCGGACGCAGAAGAGGGTGGTCGAATGGCGGATGAGGTCATCGGAGTGTCGAAAGAGCGGTTTGATGCCAATGAACTTGACCTAGCCCTTGCCTGGGCCTGGAAGAGCTGACCATTCTGTGGCGATGGAGAAGGACCAAGGCCGGGAGGCTGGGTGAACCCATGACTGAAGGGTGATTTAGCGGTGGAATCGATTCGACTAGTCCCATACGAAAATGGCGGTGTTCTGAATCGGTGGTCCGAACCAAATGCCAGCGCCTGCCCACTCTGACTATTGAGCGATGACCGATTCCGTGTATGTCCGTTCTGCGGTGGTGTGGGTCGAGATATAGGACTCGGTTTTGGGGCGGTCTGCTGAGGCGAAGATCGACCGGTTGGTTGCAGCGTAGAAGCCGGTCTCGCCACGGGTTGCTGTGGAAGATACTGTCCATTGTATTGCGGCGTCGAAGTTGGCTTCTGTGCCGCCTGAGGCGGAGGATTTTGTCCATTCTGCTGGTTTGTCGAAGTTTGTTGGGGTAAAGACTGATGCAGAAATTGATAGACATGCTGAGGGGTGGAAGACTGCTTTGGATGAGTCGCCTGCGGATAATACTGCTTGTTTTGTTGGGGGGCAGGTGCTTGCTTTAGGACGGCTGGTGACGGAGCGTAGCGCGCATTCGATTGAGGGATAGGGTTTAGGGACGGTGGAGCTTGTTGTGGAGGATAGAATGATGGTTTCGGCATAAACTGCTGTGTGGTGAACGGGGCGGGCTTCGGAACAAACTGGTGGGCTGTGAAAGGAGAATGAATATAGGAAGGTGTCACAGGATCTCTCGGTTTGTACTGATACGGTTTCTCGGGTTTGGCTGCTGTTATGCTTGGGGTTTGTACGGAGAATGTGGTCCCGTATGACTTTCGAGGTTGGACCGCAGGAGGAGCCGGGCGTGGGACAGTGTCCAAGAAATTGCTCTTAGCGTTGTGTTTAGGCTTCTTCGGATCATCCGTGTACTGAGCGCGAGCTTCCGTCGACGTTCTTCCAAGATAATACCAGATCTGGTTGTCCTTGTTGAAGTCCACTTTGGCTTGCGACTTGTTGTTAGTGTCACATGCATTAAACTCAGCCCAAGTGAATCCCTCCATGAATGGTGCACCCTGACGTGGAAGCTCTTCCGTAACCCTCTTCGTAGCGTTTATCAGATCTTTAGCTTTGCGTGATGTAGGCATGGGGATAGCATTGGCTGACGCTCTCTGCAGGTGGAAGTCTGCTGGATCCGGGAGAAGGAGCCATTTCCATTCCACTTCGACTCGATCCCTATGTGCTGTTAGTGATGGCTTGTTGTTATTTTGATTATAGCATCCATACCCATTGGGAATTATATCAAGCAGGAATGTTTGCTCATCAGTACGGTTTTCAACGAGAACACCCGCGAAAATATCCCCACGGTAATACTGTAGTTGACATATGTCGCCTTTCTTCAGAGCGGCTGCGGCTTGACGGGKCTTTTGACACTGATCCAGAGCTTCTCCATCCAGCTTTTTATCTCTCTTGGTTCTGTGGAAGCGACAGCTGAACTCGAAAGCTTGTTCCTTGTATTCAGTTCCATCCTCACTGAAGATTGGTACGTCGGCCTCCTCCACCAAAACTCCAGCCGCTGCAGCACAAGTGGCATGGTAGGATCGAGCGCATTTCTTCTGGGAACATTGGAAACAGGCTCCTCTCTTGGAGCGGCAATACAAGCACTTGAGCTCCAGGCGCGCTTTGCTTATGCCTTCAACATTAGCAACGACTTCGTCCCCTTCAACCGTCTCGATCCACGTCTCTGGTCCGTAGAGTGCACATATACGATGAGCCTTACGACCGTCGCTCGTTGGAAGCACATCCTGGCCTGGTATATCGTGAGGACATAGACAACATGGAGGCTCAACGTGGCTCTTGACACGAAGTCGTATCTTCTTGGCCTTCCGTTCACCTTTCTCAGTTGCTAGGCGCTTGCGTTTCCTTCCAGGCTGCTTAAATCTCACGACATGAGATGAGGTCGGTGTTGGTACGCCTGTATCAAGGTCATCTTCGTCTTCATCTTCCTCCTCCTCATCTTCAGTCTCTTCATAATCTGTTTCCTCTCCTCGCAACTTGCGCTCGATCTCGTAGACATCAACCCAAACGCTATCTTGAGCTTGGGCACATTCACACCTCTTGGCAATCTTCCCCATCGGTAACCAGGAGTCCAAAGCAAAATTGACAGCCTCGGCACAGTTGTAACCGAGATTATAACCCGAATGGTACCCATACGGATAAGTAACGACAAATTCCCCAGGATAGGAGACGCACTTATTAACCTTGATATTGAAGTATTGCGCTAAATGATTAGGTGAGATGAGGAACGCTTTATGTCGCAGGAACTGGTCACAGGCTTTAGCTTCCGTCGGCCAGATGCTCTTCATAGCAGCTTCGAACCGACGCGCGTCACCCTGCGAGATGCTGTACCACTGTTTCGGAGCCCCGAAATGCAGGTAGTTTATGCTGTATAGATCAACATCTTCGAGATGCCACGCAAAAGTCGCCTTCCACATGCCCAGATAAAGATACGCCGTGTTAACACCGGGCACTTTAGTACCGAGAACATCAAGGAGATTGGGAAGCTTATTGAGGTTCCAAGTGTCGCACTCGTCATCAAAAAGTGTTCCGGGAAGATCCGCGCCGTACAAGGGAGGTGCATAGGTGAGAGTCTTCCAATATATGCGCTCAAGGTCTTCACACCGTTCGGGGGTGTAGTCAGAGATGTCCATACGATAGTCGAAGTCCTTGAAAGCTTCCTCATCGACCCTAGCCGACGCCTCTCGCCGTGCGTACTTCCTTCGAGCAGATGTAGACTGCGTCTTGGGTTTAGCCTGCCTAGCGCCACCCATCCGACCAACAACGGAAGGACCATCGTCGTCATCCACATCAGCGCCTGGATCTTGCTCTACGGATTCAATAACTTCCTCGTTTGGCTTCGGGGATACAGGAGTCATTGGTCGATCTTCTGAGTCTCCTATACTATCCTTAGCGGCACCACGCTTTCCCCGACCTCTGGTAGATTGGCCTCGCCTCTTAGCATCGGTGGCAGCCGAGGAGGCTGGTTTGGACCTTGGGGGGGCCTGTGCACGTCTCTCGCCTCGTCTCGCAGGAGGCTGATGCTCGCTCTGGTCGCAGAGTTGTCGCCATTGGGGGATGTTATAAGATCGTTGGTGGAGAATGTTGACTTGCCGATAGGTGCCGTTGGATCCCATGATGTCCTGCTTGATAGGCTCTTTGACCCTGATTTGCTTGATCATATCGTCAAGCGGAGGACGCTTGTCCGTCCATTCCTTCGGAGGGATAATCTTGACAATACCAGACTTCATGCCGTAGCAGTCAATTTTAGTCATCTATGAAAGTAAGCAAGTTAGTCGTGTGGAAATCGGGCAGGCTGCGAAGGGATAGGCGGAAATCATACAAATTTCTTGAAGTCCTTAAATTGATTCATGTCCGGTTTGAAAACGGGGACGGTACCGGACCAATGATCGGGAAGGACGTCGCCTATGTCTTCTTCTTCTTCGTCCTCCTCCTCTTGCTTGACGGGATCCTGGTGTTGCTCCTGGTCCTGGTTCGTAGGTCCGGACGGCGCAGGAGTCGAGGGGTCGACGTCCATGTCGATGAGGGAGGGATCGTCCAAATCACTCAGTTCGGAGTCATCGCTACCGTCCAACTTCATGGCGCTGTTACTATCGGGCGGTGAGTGGAGGCCGGTAGGCTTGGTGTTGAGTGCATCGTTGTGGGACGGATCGCTTGCGACTTCAATCTCAACCATCTCAGTCTCGGGCGCGGGCGCAGACGCCAGTACGGCGGTCGCTTCGGCGGACATGGTTGGTAGTTGGTGGCTACATGCGATCGATTATTTAATACAGTAATTATCCCATCGACTTTGTCGTGCAGCCTCTTCCAAACCGCCCTTGTTCCGTTAGGTGGCTAAGTTCCTCGCCGGAGAAATTAAATTGGATTGATGGCGATGTGCAGCTAAAATCGACTCCTTGTTGGATGAATGGACGAAATGAGGTCGGTCGGTCGGTTGTAGCACTGTGGAGGTGTGAGATGCAACTGCCAAGTGGGTGCATCAAAGCTTTCCCTTGGCTCAAATGACCTCGCGGCTAATCTGCGGAGAGTCAGCAGTGGTACGTTAATGGTACGTTTTTGCGTTTTTAGGTGCCTTTTTGGGGGGTTCTGTTGCGGAGGCCCTTTTTTTCCAACTTTGCAGTGGAAGGAGCTGAGAGCACTGCCCGGTTAGCCAGTAGCCAGCAGCAGCCCCAGGTGAAGGCTAGGAAGTAACAGGATGGATCTCTTATCTCTCATCTAGGTACACCAATCCATACATGTACCTACCTCACGAACACAATCTGAATGAAAATTCTCTTCAATTGTGGCGACTAGCTACATTAGGTAGAGGTATCTTACCTATCAATGTATAAGTGTGTAGACTGTAAACATTGGAACTGGCTAGGCTTCGTTTCCCTGGGTCACCTATGTATCTCTGTACGCGTAGGTACCTGTATCTAAAGTTCCCTTAAAAACGCCAATGGGCAAGTGCGTTGTCTCCACAGTTTCCAAGTCGCCACAAGTTTGTGGATTGTGGATTGCACTGGTCAAGACTTGCACAAGTACCTATTTGTACCTGCCTTAGTTGTAAATAGATCTGTCCGGTTTAACGTTATCAGATGCTGCAGCGCAAGCCAATGAGGATGGATTGCTCTTCGAGGTCGGTGGTCGGAATTAACGAGCTGCAGCGTCGATGAGGCGATCATCTTCAAGAGCCGCTCCCGTACACCCCGTCCACCCCGTCATCCCCGTCATCCCCATCATCCCGTACTCGGTAGATACATCTTAGATCCAGCCCCGCAAACTCTGCAATCGTCTTCCCAACTACCTAACTACATGTAGGTAGTTCGCATACCAATGATCCAAGGATATCCCCATTCGTGCCCATTCCGATCCCACGGCAGCTACGAGATAATTAATACCAGCTGGAGGTTGATTAGAATTGACGTGACATTTAACGCACGTCACGGCTATGTCAACACTATCTACCTTTCGGCTGGGATAAACTTTCGAGGCAAGGACTCGCCCAACATCCTAATTTTACATCAAGAGCGGTTTGGGCATCCTTTTTCATTATCGGTTCTTGATCGTATCGTCCCGAGACGAGCTGATACCAAAAAGCTTATTGCCAGCCAAGACTAGCCGTTTCAAGCCCGAGATTCGTTTATGGCTGGKTTTACCCCTCTTAACTTCAAAAAGGTCCACGTAATACTGCGATGCATACTTTCAGAAAAATCAAGACAAGTGCGCAAGACCGTGTTACATACCTATATACATGTATACCTCAAAGAGTAGATATTATGTACATGTAAGTGTATGGCAAGATAATATCACAATATACAGGTGGGTGCCATATTCTGCCAAAGTACTCGAACGCCTATTTGTGTTCCTCTGATCGATTAGGTACCTAACATATAGAGACACGCATGAGCTTACTCAAGGTAGAAACTCGACCACCGAGACCTATCAGACGGCCTCGTTGTTAGTACAAAGACGAGATAGACAGGAACCTTGGATAATACTAATGGGTACTAACGTATCTCGACAGTAAGTTGGCAACGGAAATGAAGCCATGGACCTAAGATATTAGTGATTCCGAAAGTCGCTAGCATCATAGTTGTATGAATCTTACTGAATTTCATCATGAAGGGATGCCCCACTCTCGGCTCCTTGTAAAATGAACATACGTTGACACTCCTCAAGACGCTATGGCATACAGGCCGAGGATTTCCCCAGCGGTTGGTAATTGGTTGGTTACCTTGGATGGGTTACTAGCGGTAACAACTATCTTCTAGGCACATCGAAAGCCGTGGGTACGAGTCTTACAAGACCAACATCTGAATCAGGTAAAGAAAATCTTCCATAGACTCGAGTCATCCTCTTGATCTCAATTTTGAGACTTGTATCGAAACCTAAGGTTAATGGCCCACGGGGAGCTCACAACCTCAAATGTCCCAATACCATTCGTTTAACACGGCGACTGGGAAATAAGTAACTTCTTAAATCACCAATTCCCTGCCGAATAATTCACCTACATAGAAGTCTGGACTTTTAGATAGGATAAGGACATGGATTCTATACATCTTGGACAAAGTCTTTACACCCCTGTTTCAGTAGTGATACATCAGTCTTGAGTTTCATACCTAAGGTAACTTACTCACATCCGATTATATCATTTACACTTCAATACCAAGAGATAATTACCTGGTACCGAGGCAATATTCCTTGCCTTCAAAGCCAGTAAGATTAGCCAGTGGAATTTTCCCGTTTGCACTCCATACTGTATCTTCAGTGATTTGTGGCAAGTCAGCAGGAGCTTCTTTCTCCAAAGCGCCCTCTGGCTTTTCCAATGCTCTCCACTGCAGTAATAAGAATTAGCAATTGTTCTTCTCGGCTGGATACAGCACTGTTCAAGTGGTACCGAGTCTTTATTACAGGCTCGATAACGAATATACGCCGGAAAGAAGCTAGAAACGAGAAGGAATGAATTTGGGCTAGGCTTACGCGCTCCTCATGCTGAGGGTCTTTGTGTTTCTCGGACCACTCAAGCAAGTAGTCGAAATCTACGCACGTTTTCCGAATATTAAAGTCGGCGTACGGCTTCGCCTGGCCTACGCGCCAGTTGAAAGTGAATGGCTCAAGGTCGGCATGACACATCAGGTGCTGCCTCAACATATCGATGCAGTGATTGAGGTGGCGCTCGAAGACAGCCGGCGGCGCAAATCCATACCTCGAACCCCAATAATAATCATAGTTAAAGATGAGGCTCTTGCGTACCGCGTTTAGACAATGCAAAAGGTGGAAAGCTTCGATTCCCATCATCTTGCTCCCCGGTGGAAACCCCCACGATGCTGGCGCATCGACGGCCAGCTCTGGATCCTTGCCCGCGCGAGCTACATCTGACGCCGACATTGGATATACCCCGTCAGCTGTAGCTATACGGGTCCATGCTGCGTCGACTTCAGGGCTAGGGTCTAGCCGGTAGATGTGTCTTGGGTCTGAGGCATTGCGAGCTGGAGAGTGGTCGCTATACGTCGTTACTAATGGAATTTTTATCATGTCGTACAGCGGTGCTGTAGGGGTTAGCGCTGATTAACATTGAATGCTTCCATGTTTTGGGGAAGAGGAAAATGAATAGAGGGTAGCCTACAGAACGCTGGACGCCATCTAGGAGCATTGCTGCCTCTCCTTTCATACCAAATGGTACATTGAATAGTAACTAGAATGGCCACAATTATACATGCAGCTACCAATACGGAACCCGCGGCGTTACAGTGAACTCGGGGGATCCAAATAGATGGAGATTTGGCGCGCTTTTGGTCGCCACTGAGGAAGCTCTCGGTGCTCTCTGCTTCTGACAGGTATGCAGTCTCCTCGTCATCAACAGCAGTGTACTGTTTGGATTTCGACCGACCGGACATCATGAGCTAGCCACAATATGATATTACTAGGTTTCTAAATAGATACAACGCTTGAAAATCTTATATCCGCCTTGTGTACGAAAGCTCCGACAACGAACGTCTGAGAACTTTGCTCCTAAGTTCGAGAGTAGCTTAAGAAGAGTCGAAATTTCTGAATCATACGACTTTGTCCTTGTGATAGGAAAGTAAATTGAGAATCGAACGGCAATCCGGGGCGAAATCAAAGTGCCGGCCCTCTCGCTGTTGGTAGCCGAAGGAGTCTGTGCCATAACAATGCAGAATTTCCCCAAGTGTCAGCACTAACTAGCAGGGAGCAATCCATATCCTTGATCTATGAAGCCGTTCGTATCACTGACCATACAATTGACATTCTTGACCGGTGGAAAAAGCCGCAACCCCTATGATAGAGACAGGATCCAAGCGGTCACCATATCAAACTTTCCAGTCCAGCTACTCCGACTGCTACTACAAGCCATTATTGAATCGGCTGAGGGATTCCTGCTGTATTCATAGGCATCATAGTAGAGAAGCTAGGAGGAAGAAATATATTGTATTGCATATAGTCTTTCACTCCTATCTCGGTTACATACCTAAAGTTGATATTGGCGGATTGGCCGAGGTACTAAATCCTCTACCCTTATCTCTGCAGTCATCTTTAGCTCCCCGTCCAACACCAGAAAGCCAAGCCTTCTTCCATTGAAAGGAACCGTATGGGGTTTTCTGTTGTGGACCGCGGCCCTTGTTATCACCATATATGTGATGTTTTAAGTTTATTCTCTTTCTTCCGATTGGCCCAATGCATAAGTCCTAGATTTTATTGAAGCCAACACTCCTTCACTTGCATTGAGGAACTATGTTGGATTTCTCTTGCTGACCGCTGGTCCGTGTGACAAGTATGTGCCGGGTAATCCTCCAAACGCAGAACGACAACGTTATCATGCGTAATTCGTAGTGTCAACATCAATTTTGATGCCGGATGTGTGGCTCCTAGGCGTATATAAGAACCATCGTTTTTCCAGTTCTTCACTAATAAAATTCATCCGCATCTATTGACCATCCCAAGATTCAAGTCTCCAGTTACCTAAAGAAAACAATTTATCATCATTCTGAGTCAGAATCAAAGACATCATGAACTTCAAGTCTACCATCGTCCTCTTAGCTGTCTCTATTACAGCTGTGATTGCTGCTCCAGGTAAGACGCCTATTCCTTGTTCAAAGCCATAAATCCAATGTCAACATTTCTCTCATATACATTGTATCTAGCCCTCATGGAACGCGAGGATGCGCAGGAATGGTCGGTGGAATGCTGCGACGTTGGAGAAGGGAATTAAGTCTGTAAACCGACTTTATAATGGGGTTTGGGAATTCAGCTTGAGATGGACTACTAGCTATCCCCATAGCTCATATTTAGGAGTATCCATTCGTTTAAACGACAATCACTCCTTCAAATATAACGAAGAACCTATTTGGCCTTGTTATCCCAGCCAACAATTCAAGGCCCTCCATAATTAGTAGTGTCGAATATCTTAGAAGATGAGATTAGCATTAGTGGATGAATCCAACCATCTTTATGAGGTAGGTACCTGGGTATGTAACGGCACTGATTGATTTATAGTCTTATATAAATTGAAACTATTCTCTCGTGTCCGCTTTTCTATCAATTGTCTCCTACATGTATCTTCTATCTAGAAGACATATGCTGCCTTTTTATAGTGACGACTTTCCTTAACTGAGCAAGCTAAACCTGGCAAACGATCGCCAAACTCACTCAACTACGAATTTATCTCTCGAAATACGATGTTATTATTCAGGTCCATGTGGAATACTATCGGAGACATATTCGCCTTTCAAAGGGTCATATTGTAGGGCTTGAATAACGAATGACAACGCCTAGGATGGCGCAACAAGATGTCTAAACCACTACATGCCATTCATGACGCTAAATACCTATGTAAACATTAAAACCAACTTTTAAACAATATTGTACAAAGGTATATAGTCCCAGGGAAAGCATAATTGCACCCTCAACTCCTTCTACACGACCGCGGATAAAGTTCTATACATGAGGTTCTACCCAGCGCTCTAGGAAACGTGATGCTATGATGGTCCCATGCTCGCGTAAAATGCTCCGACGAAAAGAAAAGAGTAGGTATCATAATGTCATCAAAAGGGCTATTTAAGCCGCAATAAGGACGCGCGGGTTGTTGACTCGGTGAAAAAAACTGTCGCTGAAGGGGTCGTCCTTTTCATCTGTCCCTTCTCATGTCTACTCGAATGGAGCACAAGTGAAAGCACCCCGGACAGTACCGCTGTTATACTGGTCGATCTGCAGGATGTCAATGATGGTGTCCTCAAAGATAGGGAGAAGACCAATTGAGTGGCTGTGGAGGTACTTACGATATCGACGATACTAGCATATGTGCCACCAACTAACACAACTATTCCAATGATGAAGACCAAACCGTTGGTAATGCTCTTCAACAAGTTCTCCTTGGCATACCATTTGCCTTGCCGGATGAGCATGAACCAGAAGATAGCCGGGAAGTAAAAGGTGAACCCAGAGATGAATAGCGCGGAAGAGATGGCAAGAAGGTCGGAAAAGAATGGAATAGCCTCGGCAATGACCCACGCGATCAGTGTAATGAAGCTGATGAGCGCCAACCAAGTAACCCAGCCCTTAGTGGTGTTGATGAAACGCGTGACCGAGTTCTTGTAAACACGACCGTGGATGTATCGCGCCACGACTGTGCCGTTAATGGACCCAGAAATGAAGATGACGGGCAGGGCAATACCGAATGCGACCTTCGAGACCAGCGAACCGGCCGAGAGCAGAGACGGGGACTTGACGCCGGTTCCAACGAAGACGTAAATCAAGGCTCCGGTTAGGGTGTAAATCACAATTTCGATCAAGCCGAGGGCCCAGATTGATTTGACGAAGTGCTTCGGCGTGTGCATTTCATCCATGAACGAGAACTGGCAGATAGCGAAGCTGTAAGCGAAGACGATGTTGGTGATGGCGATGAAAGCCTTAGTGAAGGTAAGGTTCTCCTCCGGCCAGGCGGACCAGTCGGAAGCAACTCCCGCATCTGTTCGCTGGATACCTGTGGCGATGATGGTGATGAAGATGGCGGCCATGATAGAGACGAAGTCGATGTAACCTAGAATCGCTACCTCGGCAAAAGAGGGCGGAATAGCGAGGAGCAAGAGGATTATGGCCGACACAACGCCGAAAACCAAAGAGCAGGCGCCGTTGTTCGTGATGTTGAGGAAGGCAATGGTGCCCGTGAGACAATGCGAGCCGACGAGGAACGTCAACTGCAACACGAACATGGCACCGATCAGCTCGTAACCAAATTTACCCATTATCAAGCGACCCGCGTCCGCATAGTGCTGCACCTCCGGGTACTTCAGCTTGACTTGGCCGACGACGTAACTGGTGTAGATGGCGAGGAGACCTAGGCCGACACAGAGGATGGTTCCGGCCACCATGCCGAGAGTAGCGAACGCGGCAGGCATACTGAGACTTCCGAGAGCGATAGCTTCGACAATGAGCACTACGGTAAGTCGTTTCCATCCTAATCTATTGAAGTGGGCGCTGCCCAGTGCCGCCTTCTGCTCCTCGAATCCGGTGATGTCGCTGACCTGGCCGACCACCTCGGTGCTGGACCCCAGATCTTGCGTTGATGGCAAGTCCGAATCATCGAACAACTTCTCGTTCTTTTCCTTCTTCACGTCCGCCATTTTGTCCGTCAGGTCGGGAGAGCCGTCCGTCTCGTGTCGTAGATACAGAGAGTGCGTGGTTGATGCTGACGATGAGGTTGACGACGGAAGGTTTCGTCCAGAAAATTCAAAGCGCCGGAAGTACACTCACGGCCGAAAGTTTAATGCAAGGCGCTGGCTTAGGGTTTTATTATAAGTGGCCGAGGAACCTGCGAGACAAGCTGCACTAGGAAACTAGTCAGGTGGATAGGATTCTCTTCCACCGAATACCATTCCGGACGTACGAACCATACTATGCATATGGATGGGGTGAGCCCCATTGTGGGTAAGCCAATCACGCCGGCATCCCCGGTTCTCTATCGTGACGAAAAGCCCTAGTGATCGACGAGATTACATTACATTACGTGGTTGACGTCGTCCCCAGCTGCGGTAGACCCTCCACGATACCGAGATAGCATGGGAGGGGTCTCGCGCGGTCCAGCTGTGATGACGATCCCGTAAATAATTCAAAATCCAACGTTGCCTTCCGCAATAGGCATTTCCAAATTTGATCACAGAGTCACAGGAATTAGACGTGAAGGGACTGGTTCGCCAAGGAGCCAAGCTACGCCTCACCCAGCTACCGACGTTAGCGCCACCGAACCATGAACGTCACGACTCTACCCCTGGCCTACTGGCACAACCGTGGTCCTTCTAGAAGGAGAAGAGATTTCTTAGCTTTGCCGATCGAGGCGCATTCGGAGTTATTCTATTTGCTAACGCGTTCCACCTTGCGGCGACCCCTTACGACCCCTTGCGGCCCCTTCACCGCCGAGACAGGAACGGAAGCTTGTACTCTTGCTGAGACACTGCTTGTTGTTAATGTGCACCCCAACCCATTGTTGGAAATTCGATCCGAGCCGGCCACAAGTCTCCTCCACATCAGACCTGTTATTGTGGCTGACGCCGCATTCCCCAAGTCCCCTACATAGTACACACCCCCTCACCCTCTTCTGTTTTCAGCACGTTGTGAGTGGTGGAATGCTATGCGGTATGTCATCATCTGATTCTGCATCTCGGATCCCGGTAACGGGTTGTGGAGGGTAGCATCTACGCATGGAACCGCTCAATCCGATTGTTTTGTTATACAGTAAACAACATAGGGCAGATGCTCTTTTGAGGACCAGAATGTTGAAGGCGATGGTTTAGATCTGAGAATAAAAACTGGCCCCTTAATCCCGGGGAGGGCAATTTCTATTTCATCATGAATTTACCACACAATTACATAAAGGGACTGAATGGCTATGGCTGGAGATAAGAGCAGTGGCGCGGGACCAGCCAAGCAGCCAAAGTAGCACCGTGCGTATAAGAGTCCGAAGAGTGCCCAATCTCACTCCACAGTAGCCAGGATTATCTCCATCTCATCTCCATTTCCCCTCTGCACAGCGGTTTCACCTAACGTTTGCTGATGCTGCCAGACTGCGCGACGTGCGCACCACGAATCTACATATCCCAGTAACCCCAACGGGTTTTATGCAGAATAAAACCTGGAGCAAGATCTATGCACGGAATCTCGTATGTGCTAATCTAAAATAAAATGGCCTTGATCCTTTTCAAGACCGTGCTTGATCCTTGGCAACAGTACTAAAGGTAGGCCGGCCCCATTATGGTTGCTACGAAGGTAGGCGAGGGGTCTCGTGTACGGGGATCAGCCACTTTTCAATGGGGAAATCTCGCTCTACGCCAACGTCATCTATTAACCGTATCGTTTACCGTATTGCTCCGATTGTCGTATGAGCAAGTATGCTTTTGCATTGCATTACGGCGCTATATCTGCACATCGAGTCTAACCTAGAACTTATACCGACCGATGAGACGATGTGCTCTGGAGTAGTATTTCTTATTTTCTGTTTCACCCTTTGTCCCGGGCTTGGCCTTTAGACCGAAAAGTACGGCAAGAAAGTACAGCATACGGTAAAACACGAGATAGTTGCTCTATAACCTCATATTCGGAGAGGAGACATTCAGTTCAGCATTCTACAGTCGGGTCAAAACCTGCTGTTGTGTGGCCTGAGAAATATGACGAAAAATTCCCAGATCTCGCCCCTGGCGATGGAGAAACTCTCCTCTCGACGCCATGGAGATTCTGGGGCCGTCCCACCGACTAATTGTTAGTCTCCGAAATGCTCAGAAGCAAGGCTCCTAAATTACCCGATTTTGATCTGGCGAGGTTGGGATTTGACCGAGTAGCATTTCGCCGAAAGAGATCATTCAAGCGCCAGAAGTAACCGAACGGATATGTGACGCGGAGAAGACCACTTGGGCTCAGACGTACAGAAGACAGACGACTATCGTTCATGTTGATGCAGCATATCTCGGTTTATGATTCTGGATCCTGGCAGCAAGTGGGCCTAGGAGGTACCTGTATGGTGCGAAGTCTTGCGTCTAGTTTAGTCTCCAGCGTGTTGGTGTTCGAGCTGACATCAGATCTAGGCCCTGCTTCCGCATTATCAAATTCGCTGTCGCTAGTGAAACTATCGAATCGCGCAAACCAAAGAATTGCTGACTTGTTAGGCCTCGTTTTCTTTAGATGCGGCTCTCAAAACAATGGTTATAATTATAGTAGGTATCCATGTCCCGGCTATATTAAGATTCTATGGGATCGAGGCACCTGGTACTCTTGTCGAATTATACTACATATTCTTATCGGTATCCTTGGTGTCCTTGCCCTTCTTAAATTAGATCAAGCTACATATCCTAATAAGGTCATAAGGGTCTTTCCAATCAGGTAATATAGGAGTACCCATGGGGTAAAGGTGCATCACAAGTGGGTATGTGGAGGCGGCGAGGTAACAACTTCGACTAGGTATCTGCTCCCGTACGAAATTACGTTCTGACGACATCATTTCTGTGCCTGCTCCTTGAACATCACCATCAACGGCAATTCCACCACATTACGTAGAACCGACAAGCAGCGTCGCAGTCGAGCTCGATGCTGACGAACTCTGAATCGTACCGAAAAAGCATTTTAGCTAGGCAGGATGGCATCTCAAGATACGCGAAGGTAGACGGTGGATGAGGTCAGCCAACCTAGTCGTAGGAATCTTAACAATAGTGACACCTACCTACAGCCTATACAGGTTCGGTATCCAAGCAAGAAAGGCTGGCTAGCATGCTTGATGTCGTGACACTCTGGATCAAGCCGCTGTTCTGGCTTGAAGGTGTGCTTATGGAGGTTCTTGGGATCGTGCGTGAGCGTCTAAGAGCTAGCATAGACTTCTATATTCAAGTTAGTGGATACCCTTCTATACTACAGAGGATACAGGCACCAACCCCCTTTGGCGCCCAGAAGCCGTCAATCTCGCAGTCGGGAGACGCGCGGGAAGCATGTTGGCACGGGCGGGGGTGCGCGCAGTGATTCGTTGATCACGCATCGCAGAAGTGGCGTCGATGTCGTACCAAGTACAGATCTCGTTCATCAGCTTTTCCATCGTAATGGGAATCTTTTACATGTAGTATACAGCGACTGAAATGTACATCGCAACCATCTCGCTACCATCGAGGCTGCCCTTAACGTCAGCTTCTGAAGTCAGTAGAAGGTCCGGGGGAATTCTCACACCAACGTAGAAGTATGAGCTGTCATTCCTTCCTGTGACACCTCACCACTACTGTCTTGTAAGACGAGTGAGAAAGTCCTGCGGGGGCGCAGACGACGTCAGTGATGGAAGAAGCTGTTGTCCGATGGCTGCCACGGTTTTCATGCGTCTCAAGTTTTACCATAAACTGGCCTAAACGCCTTTGAACTGTAGGCACCTTCTCGGACAATGATTTGGCAGAGAAGGCATGCGTAAGGCTCTTCTTCTTGCGTGCTTGGACGGCTGGGTCGCACTACCGAGGACGTCGTAGAAATCACCCGCGACAAGCTGTTCAGCACTAGGTGATGGAACACTGTAGATGGTCTTCTAGGACTCGACTGACCTCAACGAAAGCCCATTTAGGGAAACACGGAATACAGGGCTTGTGTCTGTTACTCATTTTCCCATTCACATTCACCCTCCACAGCACGCACCGTATTTCTAGTACGTTTTCTCAGTGACATAAGGCGATCGGCCCCACATTGTATGCCAAAACTGACATATGTACCTCTCAGATATTTCAATATATTTACCTCTCTGGTTTATAAAACACATGTAAATGTTCTTATGAGTGAAGATCGTACCAGAAATGGACGGAGAAACCGTACCAACAGTTAGAAATAGAGATTATAAGTCATAGAAAACAACGATGGCGACCAAGAGGACCAAGGCCTCCCTCCAGGCCAGGCCCGCAGCCATTAGCTCAAGGTTCTAAAAACTCGTCATCTACCTCAGGTTCTCAAAGTCGATACTGGTGAATATATGGTTGAGCATCCCCTGCCAACCTGTCGTCGGGGTACCAGGGGTCGACCGCGCTATCTTAAATCACTTCAAAGAGTTAAAAAGATAGGGGAAACTTATGGCTTGGGGACTTATAGATCCTTAAAGCTATTGTAAGTTGACAAGAAAAGAAGGATCTTTGGTAGAATTATTGCACTATCTGTGGTGGCTATATGTTCGTTCTTCTTTCAGGATACGCGACCCTGCGTTGAAAGGCGTTCATTAAACCGCCTATCTCCACCAACCCCCTTTTCTTTTCTGATCAATCAATCAATTCTCAACCTAGGAACAGCAAAGCTCCTTAGACCTGAATTGTTATCAGTCGATGGTGACCCTGGTTATTCCACCTAGGCATCACACTGCCAAATGCACTGCATATCATGGCTCCTGGTAGAATTGCTAGCAGATAATTGTAGGCGCCTAACTGGTAGTGCTGCATTTGCGCTCTGACCATGAAGATTGTGCCAATGGTCGCCGCAGTCCGTCACCCACTCTACTGTCGGTGAAACCGATCATTATATTTGGATAAGAGATTGGTCCGGATGCCACAGGGCGTGTGATCCTTGTGATGGGCGGCAAGATCTTCCTTGCATTTGCTCTTTCCCTCCGTCTCTTAAGTAACATGCGGAGACCGACCCGATGCGCCAGCGGGATCGGGGCCGGGACGGTTGTGGGGCTGGTTAAATACAAACCGGACCGCATCTTCTTTACCAAGCGGAATGCCAATGGTCGCCGCGCCTATGGAAGTGTCAGGTTTCATTCGTTTCTTGCGATACGAGTGGCCTCGCTTTAGTTGGGGATGCCGCTAACAAGACTCTTACCAAAMCCTCCCGCCTCAACTTATTCCTGACTAATGCCGGTTTCATCTATCCTTTGGCATCACTCATGACATCGTACACACTAGCCAACCTATCAACAACCTCAAGCTGCATTCATCCACGCGAGCCAGCTAGGCAAGGTGATACCTTTATGTCTTTCGCTAGAACTCTTGTGTTGTGTGAAGTAAGGCTTAAGTAATGGAGAATTCGTAGGGACTAGACCAACACCAATGATTAACAATCCAGCAGATAATCAGTCTGTTAGCCCGAGCCCGTGGTATGTGGATCGTATGAGCTCTCGGAAGGGTAACGATATGCCTTCTTTAGCTCTCATTCCACATGTCGTAAATCAGCCGCAACGGCTCTTGTCTGCCGGTTAATAATGCAATGTGCCGCCAAGGTCCCTAATTTCGATGTTCCAACTCAACCCCAAGGCCCTTCTCCAACTATCCATTTAGCCAGAGTCGATCGCAGTTATCATCGCGGTTCTCTACACTATTGTTCTCGCATCTTATTCAATTATATTGGGCGTATCGCTGCTATCTACTCCGCACTCGAGAAGATAATGAAGTTGGGTCTCGACTTTCTCCAAGGAGCGATGCCGGTGCTCAGGGGTATTCACATCGTCACTATAAAGGGCTGTTTCTCCCTTCATATCTACCTTCGCCTCGGGACCGGCCAAAACTGCAACGATTACAAAACAAAGTGGCGATCCAAGGATCTATAATGGTGGGCCAACTCTTTACAGCAGGGCTGTTTGTGCTCACGAGAGCTATAGCGCAGGCAGCCTCTCCCTATGATTATGTCATCGTGGGATCGGGTCCTGGCGGTGCGCCACTCGCAGCCAACCTCGCCCGAGCGGGATACCCAACATTGCTCCTGGAAGCGGGCGATGACCTAGGCAATAATAAGAACTATTCGGAGATGGTCAACTTCAACCTCGCAGCGAACGATGAGAAATCGCGATGGGACTTCTTTGTCAAGCACTCCTCAGACGAAGAGCGCGAAGCAAAATACGAACACACAACATGGCGTAAGCCTGATGGCTCCTTTTATGTCGGGTTGGATCCTCCAGAGGGCTCAGAACGATTGGGTATCTATTACCCTCGCTCGGCTACACTTGGAGGTTGCGCGAGTATGTACAACGCAGGACTTTACCCTGTTTCCCTCTCCCAGGCAGTTACTAACTTGTTATTAAAGTGCACAATGGCGGGGKGTGCAATCTGCCCTCCGATGATGACTGGAACGCGATTGCCGAGAGCACCGGAGACGACACATGGTTAGCGAAGAATATGCGACAATACTTTGAAAGGATAGAGACGGCCCAGTATTTACCAGCTGGAACACCAGGGCACGGATACAATGGCTACCTCAACGTGACTATTAGTGATCCTGGCTTTATGCAGCAGTCATCCGATGTACAGCAGATCGCTAGTAGTATCATCAGCGTAGTTGGTGGGGATGTAACGCGAGACATCAACGCACCTGGTCCAGATAGAGATAATTCCACGGGTGTCTTCGGGCTCGCTAGCCATGCGGACCTTAATGGACATCGCGTGGGGACTAACACCTATGTCCGGTCGACTCTGGACGATCCAGCGAAATTCCCCCTCACTGTCCAGCTCCAAAGCCTCGTTACAAATGTATTATTCGCCGAAGATGCTGATGAGCCGACTGCGATCGGCGTCGAGGTTCTCCGCGGCCAATCTCTGTACAAAGCCGACCCGCGCCACAATGGAGCTAAGGGAAAAGTCGAACAGGTATTTGCCAATAAGGAAGTCATCATTGCTGGCGGAGCGTTCAACTCTCCTCAGATTCTGAAACTTAGCGGCATTGGCCCGGCTGAAGAGCTCAAGAAGTTTGATATTCCCATTGTCAAGGACCTTCCTGGCGTGGGCGAGAAACTAGCGGACAATTACGAGGGAGGCGTGCTCGCACTGGCCAGCAGGCCGCTGAACGGATCATCGGGGCCATTTGCGGTGCTGCTAAAGACGCCTACGGCTCGCAAAACACGCAACATTTATGGATGGTGCAAATCCTTCTCTTTTGAAGGATTTTGGCCTGGGTTCCCGACCGAGTACGGGCCGTCCGAATACGAGTGTGCGTTTGTACATATGAATCCCCGTTCGCAAGCCGGCTACGTCCATTTACGGTCGAATGATCCACAAGAGCCTCCAGAGATCAACTTCAACTTTTTCGAGCATGGCGAGGATGAGGATTTGACCGAGATGTTAGACGCTGCCAAAATATTCCGAAAAGCCATCACAGCGGTAGGCGAGCCTATAGGGCCCTTCAACGAGAAACACCCGTGCCCCGGTGTAAATCAGAACTGCACGGACGCGGCGCAGAAGGAGTTCCTGAAGCTACAAACCTACTCGCATCATGCTACAAGTACGTGCGGGATTGGTCCAGCTGAGGATAAACTAGCGGTCTTAGACTCGAAGTTCCGAGTCCATGGCGTTAAGAAGCTGCGTGTTGTTGATGCGTCTGCTTTCCCCTTCGTGCCTGGTGCGTTCCCGGTTTGTCCTGTCTTCATGCTCTCCGAGAAGGCGACGGATGATATTTTGAAGGACGCCAAGGCGGCTTCCGACTCGTAGGTGAGATAAAAGTATTGCATAAATATAGGTACCATATAGGGCAGTGAGATAGATGTACAGGGAAGGTTCTATATACACGTGTATATAGCAGAAGCGAATTGGTTGAGTTCCTGTAGATATGTAGCTTTATCAGAGACAGCGTTGGCATATGCTAATTCCAGTAAACGAGGCTCTGAATTGCCCTATCGACATCTAGTAACCTAGCTATCGTAGACTCTCTGGACGGTGATTTCATGGCCATCAAATCTTGGGGAATCTATACCTATGTCATGGGTATAATGTTGAAGGATTTAGGAAAAGGCGATAGAGAATCCGATAGTGTGTAATCGACGATAGCGTGGATAACTGGATGCCAATTCAGGGGACCTCGGTGCCCCGCAGAGAGTCGGATAGGTACCAGACTGCCCAACTACTGCCAGGTACTGTATGTACAGGGTGACCCACAAGTACCCGCATGATAAGATATTGATAGCGATAACCTTAAACTTTTCCCATTATTTTTCGGTTTGAATTCGCAGACCTTGCAACATCCAGCGACTGCACCAGCTATCGCAGTCGACTCCTCACCTCATATCACGCACAGCCGGCAGCACAATGGGGAAAAGAAAGGTCGCAGCGCTAGAGAAAATAGAGGCGGATCTTGCCGGCCTCCAGTACAAGATTCGGAAAGATCCAGAGTGTGTATAATCAAACTCTACCGCATCCATTGTCGATGTCTAACCAGTCCATCTCTAGGGCATACGAGAAGGAGTTCATAGAGAATTGGCAACAGTTCGATGCCGCACATGAAAAGTTCCTGGCAGCTCCCGTAGGCGCCGACTCCAACTCCCTCATCACCTTCCGTGAGCAGATAGACCTAAGTAGGTAACGTCCCCTTGCCTTATACCGTGCTTGAGCTCACAATGTCTGTAGTTGCCCACTGCGCCGAACTGTATCCTCAGATAACCGCGACCTTCCCCGATTCTCTGAAAGACGTCCTTACCAAGCACCATGCCGTGTTGGAACCAACCTTACGAGAGAAGATAGTGTCTAGTCTTACGCTTTTAAGGCGGAAAGATGTTATTGACAGCAACTATCTACTCACTACCTTATTTCCCATCCTCATCAGTACCCCGTCGAAATCCTTAAGGATGATCCTGTACCAAAAGATTCTTAGCGACATACGGAACACGAATACCAAGTCAACAAACCACCGAGTAAACCGGACCATGCAGACGGTTCTCTACAATCTTGTCACTTCCGATCGGTCATCGCCCAAAGCGTTATGGGCTGTGAAGCTGGTACGAGAATTATGGCGGCGCCAGATTTGGGCCGACGCTAAGACGGTTGATATCATGCGCCAGGCTTGCTTAGCCGATAACGAGAAGGTGATCGTGGGAGGCGTGAGATTTTTCCTCGGAGGCGACAAGGAGCGTGAAGAGTTTGAAGACGAGAGTAGTGACGAGGAAAACATTGACATTAAGAAAGTCAAGCACTCGATTGAGATTAACAAGAAGACGAAGAAGTCAAAAAAGGCTCTCGAAAGGGCTGTTGACCGGGTGAAGAAGCAGGAGCGCAAGAAGAATGCGCCGCACCCACTCAACTTCTCAGCCCTTCACCTCCTACAAGATCCTCAGGGCTTCAGCGAGAATTTGTTCGAGAAGCATCTACAGAATTCGAAATCTAAGCTAGCCCTTGAGAGCAAGCTTCTGGTGTTACAGCTTGTTACTCGCCTAGTTGGACTTCACAAGCTCACGGTTATCTCCCTCTACTCTTGGTTCATCAAATACTTAACTCCGAAGCAACAGTCGGCCTCGTCTTTCCTAGCGTCACTCGCTCAAGGGACTCATAATCTAGTGCCCCCGGATGCGATTGAGCCATTGATACAAAAGATCGCAAACGAATTTGTATCTGAAGCATCGGCGTCCGAAGTCTGCTCTGCGGGTCTCAATGCGATCCGTGAGATATGTGCTCGACAGCCACTGGCAATGAATGAAACGTTGTTACAAGACTTGGTAGAATATAGGAAGAGTAAAGACAAGGGAGTCATGATGGCTGCAAAGGGATTGCTTTCGCTGTATCGTGAAAAGGCTGCGGATATGTTGAGAAAGAAGGATCGTGGCAAGGAAGCGACCATGGGACTTAAGAGTGGCGACCTGAAACAGATCAGGTATGGCGAGGAACAGGTCGGCGAGATCGAAGGCCTCGAGCTTCTCGCCAAGTGGAAGGAAGAACAGAAAAAGCGGAAACGAACCGAACGGGCCGAAGGAGAAGACGCGGGAAAGACCGAGGATAAAGACGAAGAAGACGGATGGAATTCAGATGAATGGGAGGTTGCATCGACTGATAGCAGCGACTCTGGGGAATGGATCAGGGTGAGCGATTCGGAAGATGAAGCAGAGCCAGAACCGGATACGAAGAGGCAAAAAGTCGACTCAGAAGATGTTGAAGACAGAGAGAATGCAGAGAACGAGGCTGTGGATTTCATAAAATTGGCCACAACTCAAATCTTGACACCAGCCGACCTTGCCAAACTCCGCGAACTACGGATGGAGGCCAATATCGACAAGGCCATGGGTAGTCGAAAGCGCAAGCAAGAGATAGAAGCAAGGCATGTTGACGAAGGATTGACAGCGGAGCAAATTGAGGCACCTGCCAAACTACGCAAGAGCACCAAGGAAGAGCGCATAGCCTTGGCTAAAGAAGGCAAGCCGGATCGTGAAGAGCACAAGTCTACACAGGCCATACGCAAAGCCAAGAAGGAGGCCGAGGGCAAATCCACGACTAATAGGGAGAAGGCACGCAAGAAGAACTTCATGATGACACTCGGCAAGGCCAAGTCTAAGCAGAAGCGAAGCCTCGTGGCAACAAGGAATATTCTAAAGAATCACGTCGAGAGGAGCAAATCCGGTGGTAGAAGGAGGAATGGTATATCAAGATAATCGGTGAGATATATCATCAATACCAATGCTACTTGACCAATGGCAAGCTATGAATGACCTTCTGTTGGTTTCCATTTATCTGGTCTGACTCTTTAGAAGTTTGCATCGCCTTGCGTAATCCTAGTACCATAAGTGCCGCAACTCCAAGTGCTGTCATCAGACAGCCCATAAGTGACCCAAGCGCCGACATGTGGGCTCTTTTATGAGCCCCTCTGTATGTAGACTTCAACAGTTATTTCCACTGGTTTCTCAACCTAGCCCCTATGTTAGGTACGTATAATGGCATTCTGCACATTCGAAGCTTGTGTGGCGATCGAAGGGTGTCAGTGTGTTCATCTACGAAGATCGCGCTACACAATACTCGCTATGGCAAGAGACACCTCCTACCTCAGGTAGGTAGCCGAATATCTAAGTAGGCACCGCGGTAAGCAGGTACCTTAGGTAAGTAGTAAGTACCTATACAGCTATTCTTCTCTTAAGGGCTATTTGTTTATCAAAAATCCTATTTCACAATGCACATTTACAACCCCGAGCAGAAGGGAGAAACATCACCACCCCCAATAGATCGTAAGAAAAATTCGTCATGACCACAAAGACCATCTACAAGATATCAATTCTATGTATCTGTCTAGCTACGCCCGCATTTTCCTATATCAACCGCCTTTCATACAAGTGCTAATAAACTTGAAGATATGGAATATACGCTGCACCAACCACGTCTAGCAAATCGAATGAGTCTTTCCGTGCTTCCCTTGGATTGAATGTTTCTCTTTCTGTTGGTGGGAAGTCAGCTTATGAACGCGAATATACAAGTACTTCATGGCGTGAGAAATAACTTACGCGGAATCGGGGGTGGTTGTGCTTGGCCTCGTGGCTATTCACCGCATGCTTACGAATGAACTCTTCTTGTTTTCGGATGGACTCCTTGTCGAGCTGCTCGAGCAGCTGCTGGCAGTAGCGGATATCTGAGATGAGGGCGTCGCAGCGGTTCTTGGTGAAGTCCTCACGCACGACGACACGCAGCATCTTGAGGTCGTTGGTGTGTGGTGCCATGGTGTATGCGGGGACAACCCAACCACGAGCGCGCAGTCTGTGCGCCAGCGCGAACTCGTCGTAGCTGCGCTCCGTTTCACAGTCCGGTAGTCGGAATGCAACGAGGGGAAGACCCTCGCCGGACTTCTTGCTCATGATGACGAAGCCGAGCGCCGAGAGCGCTTCCGATAGGTAATCGGCGGTACGTGTGAGATTCGACATGATGGCACGGTAGCCCTTCTTACCCAGTCGGATCAGCTGGTAATATTGACCTATAACTTGACTAGCCCCTTTGGAGAAGTTGAGTGTGAAGGAGGATTGGTCAGCGCCCAGGTAGTTGATGTTGAAGACCAACTCCTGAGGTAGGTACTTGGCATCCCTCCATACGACCCAGCCAACACCTGGATACACCAGGCCATACTAGTGCGACTGTTAGTTGCGCCGACTAGAAGCCTATTGGAGTTAACATCTAACACAAAACTCACCTTGTGACCAGAGACGTTGATGGACACGACCTTCTCGCATCTGAAGTCCCATTCCAAGTCGGGAACGACGAACGGGGCGACGAAACCACCGCTAGCCGCGTCGACATGGATAGGGATGTCGAGGTCCCTTTCTACCAGTAGATCATTGACACCTTTGACATCTTCGTACTCGCCGGTGTAGGTTGTGCCTAGGATGACACAGATACCGATCGTGTTCTCGTCTACGAGGTCGACCGTCTCCTTGGGATCGATAACGAAGCGATCGGGAGTACAGTAGACTAACTTCTCGTCGACTTCGAAGTATCGCGTAGCCTTCTCCCAACATACCTGGACAGCCGAGGACATGATGATGTTGGGCTTGTCGGCAGGCAGGCCGGCGGCAATGCGCTTGTTCTTCCAGCGCTTCTTCATGGCCAGGACGGCCAGCATGATGGCTTCAGAGCTGCCGACGCAAGAAGTGCCGACGGCGCCGCCTTGGCCATTGTCCTCGCTCTCGGTAGGTGCATTGAAGAGGCGACCAATCATGGAAACACACCGGTTCTGGATGTCGGCCGATTGTGGGTACTCTTCGTAATCAATGAAGTTCTTGGAGAAACTCTCGGCCATAAGCTTTTCAGCCTCTTCTTCCTGATCGACGGGGTTAGGGTCAGCAGCTGCGGGTGATTTCCATGTGATGTAACGCCACTACCAGACCGGTAGTTGAGCCAAGCATTAAGGGGTGCCACGTACCATGTAAGTAGTAACGAACGAGGCGAGACTATAGTAGAGGGAATAAATCGTTAGCTCATCTGCCCATATCTGCCTCGTTTTCAGGGGAGATTTCTAGAAGGCTATATCGAAACACTGTCAGGAGATGTATACGTCACAACTTACTTCAGCATTGGGTTGCCGTCTAAGCTCAGCTCGTCTTTGATCATTCGGTATGCAATGTCCTTGGGCATCTCGCCCTCGGGCATTTCATGTTTAGGGAGGTCTTCGGCGGCAAATTTGGACCCATACACGCTGGTGGTGAAGCTGTCTTCATCGTTGCTCAGCTGCAGACTGATTTTCTTGACAGCCTCAGGCAGGTTGCTGATTTCTCCCTCGTGGGGTACCTTGGCCAGATGCACCATTTTGGTAGAAGGGCGAGGTCCGATGAATTATCTACCTCCTATGAACTTGTGTTACGAAAACAGAAAAATCTAAAAGGTTCAGAGCGAAGACAAAGGAGTAAGGAAGGGAGAGGACTCCGATTCTTTAAGTGTTTTATATCCTACGGGACTACCAATTGCGCAACCCCACGTTCCAGCGCGGCGTTTCTCTACAGGTAAGATGCCACAGCCTACACGGGAGGGATGGATGGGATGGGATGGGTTGTGATGCATCATGCGGGGTAGCTTAGTTGGTGAAGCATCTCATAACAGGTAGCTGACATAGCTTGTTGCCCGGGATTGTACATAATAGAGCTAGTGAATCACTGCCCTTGACCTGAACCTGAACCTGGAAGTAGCACACCGACATCATCTTGCCCATGACATGCAGGATAACGGGGCACGGGTCGTGGCGGTGAATACGATCGATMAAAAAGCCCCCCGCCACTTCCTTTCCGTAATGGCATACGTATCCTTACGCGATGAGCAGGTTTAGAGTACGAAGATGTGGACAAAGGGGTGATGAGGCGCGTGAAATTCAAATTAAGAAAACGGCCCAACCGTCCAACGAAGAAGCATATGTCGTAATCTACAGGAGACTCGTCCTCTCAGGGGAAGATTCAGGGGACTAGGGAGCAAGGGACAGGGGAGTAAGGATCTTCGGGTTCTCCAGTTCAACAAGCCCCAATATCACTGTGCCAAGGATTCGCAAAAAGCTTGGTTGAGATTGGGCAGGTCGCTTGTTCAGCTAACAGGGGCCAGGGGGCCGCGAGCCAGCGAATAGGAGAATAGACTGACTAGCAAGTTTTTGGGCTTTGTGAATTACGGATTAACCGCCGCAGAATCCGTCCGTAGTAGAACTCCACTAAAAGGCGGCCTCCAGCTCCTAAGATTTTCTGTTCGTGATAGAACGCACGACACCGTCGATCCATCCTTCCATGGGTTGGCAGACATGGACTATCAATCCATGGTCCAGAGTGGTGATCTTCCTCACACTCGTCCTCGTGTACCAGTGGACAGCATCGAGATCTAGTTGTGTACAATATCATCGTAGGCAAATAATTCCCAGATCTTTTGAGAAGCGGGATCGGGTATGGACGCGCCCAAACTAACTGCATCAAGTTCCTTACGTCAGTATAACCTTTTTCTTATAACGAGCTCGCGAGTGACATCGGGCTGCCACACGACGTACACGGCATATTCAGAAAGCGTGAATCATCGAGCGTTGCATTAGATACTGTCCTACCCAGACTTGACAGTCCACGTCATCCTAGATCCTTTCAGATTTCCTGCGTTAGGTATTGTCGAAGCCAGACTTCCGAAATTCGACTCCCTCGACGCAACATCGCACCCGAAATCAGAAGTTGGCGTCACCCAAGCTGCAGCCGCTCCCGAGTTTAATTACCTAATGTTTACATCCCGTCAGCATACGGATCTATTGCCGGGTCTAGCGACACTGCCTACAGCCATTGGGTTGACGGCTCGTCCTGGTAGGTTATCAATAGGTACACGTGGCTATTCTCCTCAAGCAGGACTTCTTCTGAAAGCCTACCTGAAGCGTTTACCCTTGCGTAGTGACTATACTGCATAGACATTGCAGGTTAGCTTCAAAACTTGGCGCGGTTTTCTGTTTCGAGTGCGCCGAGTAATATATTAGCTTCACCTCTACGTCGATGACCTATGCGAGTTTCGCCAAGACGATTCATTTTCCCTATTAATGCTTCAACATAGGTGTGATGGGGGAATGCTCCTCATCTGTTTGATCAACCAACGGTGCTGCTTTGGAAGTTATGTAAAACCCACCACCTTGTACACGCTATATCCGCGAGTGCATCATTGAATCCACATATGAAACCAATGATTCAGCAGAGAGAACTTCGAGTCCGCTGAATATAGGACGTGCAAGAGCGACAAGAGGTTCGCACTCCAGCCGAGTAACTGGTCTGACAGCACGGTATTCATTCAGCATTAAGCTCGTCTCCTAACCCATGTAGCCTATAGTTCTACTAAGTTAAACAGCATTGTGCGCCTTGTTGTGTAGGGGCGCAACCCCTTGGACTATAGCGCGATGAGTTGAGAGAACTGTACAAGCATTTCCCGGTGCCATCTAGCCGAGTGGCATTGGCAAATGACTTCTTGAAACATTAGGCTATGAGCTGTTGCAAAGACACCAGCACTTACCTCTTTGCCTGGCAGACATGATATGCTCATTTTGAGATAACTAGATCTGATTGCTAGTAGACGGGTGGACATGGCTCAGACTAAGGCCTCCCCAACCAAACTAATTGCTAGCCGCTATGTCATTGTCCTGAGTTTGCCAATGGTGCCTCTAGAGGCTCTTTTCGGCGTTCCAGGAGGAGATACCAAAAGGGATATTTACGATTGGTCCATGGCGAACGGGCGTTCATCTAAGTATCGGAGCCATGTCCATAGAGCGGAGGCTGTTTTTATGTAAAGGTTATCGAAGCCGAAACTCAATACCAAGGTCACGGTCCGTCGACTAAGCCAGCGAAAGTTAATACGCAATCAATGAGAAAAACTTAGAGCTCCAAGGTTGAGTTTGCCCCTTCCCCATCACTCGGGCCAACCCATAAGACGTGCTGCCCTGCMCCTACCATATTCGACCGTCTTTCCCTTTTTACCTCTCGAGCAACTTCTTGGAAGGAACGAAACATTAGATACCGATACCACATCTAATCATCTGTTGCCGCCGTGTATCCCTGGAGCAGACCTTCTCATCTCATACACCCCACTAACATCGCATTTTATTACCTTGATGTCCCTCTCTCTCTCTCTCTCTCTCTCTCACACACACACACACACACATCTCTATAAACATTCCCGCACCTTTCATACCGAAGGCGATTTTACCCTACATACCTAGATACTCGAGCGAAATAGAAGATACCCACCCATCTTGAGTTATTTCTATTCACCACCATCGTTACTCACCGCCACGATATAACTCAGAAGCAGAGATAGTCGCTGTGATTATGGAAGACCCTTGTGATTCAAGTCCGTCTACCACAGCGGCCATCTCGACCCCGTCGGAGGACTCTAAATCTTCAGAAACAATGTTGGGTGATGATCACGACGCTGTACTAGTCGACAATGATCACTACGCTTTGTCGGACGATGATGACGAGACGCCGAAAGTCCAGAAAGAGGATAAAGGAGTCGACAAGACGAGAAACCCTCGAGCATATCGACAGCCACGAGTCGGAAGCGTTAGAGATATTTTAGGAGGTATGCCAAACCCCAGAAGCATMCCTGCCTCCATACCAATTCTAAATGGTCACTGCTACGCCATGACCAATCCGTCAAGATATCTACCACCGATACCATGGGCTGTAAACCAAGGTATCAGATACAAGAAAGCGCAGGTTCCAAATGGAGGCCGTAAGGAGGGGAAGAATCAAGAGGTCAAGGAAGATCCTTGTAGCCCGGTAGAATCTGGGTTGGGACGACAGAGTTCTGTACGGCCTCCGCTGTCTAGTCACCGTAATGCACATAGACCCGACTATAGGTCTGGCGTGTCAAGGGAGATACCGACACGGCGAAATATCTTGCCTCCTCCTCCATGCACCTTGCCACAGCCCTGGCATTTAGAACGCCAGCTAGAAAGGGAGGGAGTCGGCGCTCAGGGAATGGCAGATTCGAACCCCACCTCAACGACCAAAGATGCCGTAACGCAGGAGCGTTTGGAACAGAGTATGAATACTGAGAAACCGCAGCAAAGTATCATTGAGGCTAGGAAACTTGAGACTATGCAGCCTGAGATTAAGCAACAACAGCAACCAGCATCAGGAGAAGATCCTAGTATTAAGGAGGGGGATGTTCTGGAAAGTGAACCTGCTGAAAGCGTGTCTGGAACAAGCCGGCGGCCTCAATTGGCTCAGAATTCTCAACAAAATCAGCAAAATCAGCCTCTCTGGAAGGCTAAGGCCTTGGAGAAGAAGAAGAAGAAGAAGGATAAAGGGAAGGCGGTCCAACAGCCACCACGTCAGGGGATTGACGCTCAACCTATTCAAAACTGCACGTTAGGAGCAAACGCTGCTTTACCCGGGGGGCGTCAGATCGTAGACGAGACAAAATCTTTAACATTGGATGAGAAGAGCACTCAAAGGAGTAATTAGAATGTACTCGTGGACGCTGCCGCATCGCGCAGAAACGAAGGCGAGGCGGCAAAAGTAGCAAATACTTCTATAGCTAATATCGAGGCCGCCCAGTCTATGATACTCAAAGAAGGAACTAGCACATCCTCGGCGGGTGCTAACTGGGAAGCCTGTCTTGCGAGCGCACGGCTGCTGGAATCCCTTGACAAGGCCAGTAAAAGATTGATAGAGGAACGAGATGAGAATATAGCCAGGCTGGAAAAGCTAGCTAAGATACTGGAAGAAGACCAAGAAAGGGCAATACAATCGACACAAGCGACAAAGGCAGCACTAGCAGCGCAGGAAGCAGAGGCATCAGAGGCAGCACGGGTGGCGCAGGCAGCTCTGGCAACACAGGTAATGCCCCTGGGATCAACCGACAACCGGGATCCGGATTCAGAGCCGGATTCAGATTCAGAGGTTGAAGATGGAAGTAATGCAGAAGAAGCTGTTGGATCCAAAGTCAGCGAGGAGAACAAGATCGGTGCCGAGGAGAGAAAAGCCCAGAGGAAGGAAAAGAAAAGAAGGAAGCATGCCAGAGAGCGGGAGAAGAGGAAAAAGGCGGAACAAGCCAGACAAGAGCTGAAGGAGGCGAGAAGGAAAGAGCAGGAAGAGGCTCTGCAGCGGAAGATCCAGAAGGCCAAGGAGAAAGAAGCTGTCGAACTTCAGATACATGAACAGAGAGTCCGGGAAAAGATCCAGAAGGCCAAGGAGGAAAAGGAGGCCTTTGAATTTGGATTGCAGGAACGGAGGCTCCAAGATGAACTGCAGAAGCTGAGAGATGAGAACCAGAATCTGAAGAATGAGATGGGAACGGCCAACCCTAAGAATGAAATAGCCCAATATGACAAGGATACTAACCAAGATTCCCACCATGAGATAACCCAGGACAAATCGAAGCAGGTTGGTCACGGTAGGGAAACCGAGCGAGATTCTCGTCGCCAGACAACACAAGATAAACTAGGACGGGCTGGATGCCCCGACGGTCATAGCGAGGTTGAAAATAAGCAACCCCAGCAGAACAAGCAGCCGCTGCCGGAGAGCAGATGGGTTAAACGGATCGAATGTCCTAAGAACCCTCGAGGTCAAGTACAAGCAAAAAAAGGCCCCGAAGAAAAATATGGCGAGGCAGCCAGGCGGCAGGCTAAGGTAGCATCAAATACTCACGTTGCGAATGAGAGTAAGCCTAAGCATTTAGAGGGGGCGATAGGGGTGATCGAGGAAAGTCCTCAACTCGGAAGCAATGTGGACGGCGTCAAGTACTCGGCAGGCGATACACCGGACACTCAACCGCAGCAAGCCCCCAAGGGCCAACTTCCTTCTCCAAAGGAACTCCCTAGGGCACAATCGGCCCAACCACTAGTTGACCCCGAAGAGCAAGCTAAGCGTGAAGCATTGTACCCAGTAGTTCGTCGACGAGCAAGCTCCGCACCTACTAACCCCACCGCCGAGCTGCCAATTCGGATCACTCAGCTTAAATGGGTAACGCCATCTCCGGTCAAGCATGTAGATAAGGAGAAGGATACCGCCCAAGCACCGCCGGCGAGCGCGACTGAACCACCTCGAGCAACCAATTCTCAGACGCAACCTTCCAGCGCACAAAATCAGCAATCTCAACGCCAGAATGAGTCTTGGGTGCCTGTGGCCCAAGCACAACCGGCCCCCTCTCAAGCGTCTCGACCACCGCCTCCGCAGAGATCTGACATAGCGGGTAACTATGGGGCTCTTTGGAACTTAGAGACCCCTCAAGTATATCAATCGCCGCCTCCCCTGGAACCTAATGTGACCGGATATAACGGGGCTCAATAGGAACCGGGTCCCTATCAAGCGTCTCAACCACAAGTTCCACAAGGATATAACATGCCTGGAGGTTTTAGGAATTCCGAGAACCAGTCCACACCCCTGTTTCCTCAAATGATGAGCATGGGCGTAGTTCAGCAGGTATACCCCCCTTTTCAAATGCAGAGTTATAATATGAGTGCAAGCCACGGGACTTGGGAAGGATCATTCGTGTCAGGACCACAGTCAATACCACCTCCACAACCACCGCAACTACCTCTACTTCCTCCACCTTCTCCGCCTCCTCCACAAGCTCCTTGCAACTACCAGTACGGGCCATCAATGCAAGGATATGGCCAAACGCATTATGAACCCCATCCAACGGGATCACACGGGTACCAAGAGACGTATTATAATCCCTCTTGGCAAGGATCATACAACGCTCAAAACTGGGGGTCTGGGCAAATGGGCTATAGCGCCTCTCCACAGAGTCCGGTACGACCTCGGCCACAATACCCGCCGGAGCCTCCGCGGGCCTCTTCATGGACTCCTCCGCAACCTCCTCTACCAACGGCCCCAGCAGCCATGCTCTCTCCCAGTACCGAGAGCGGTTTTAGTCGTTAGAAGCGGATGAACGTGTCGGATACAACTCCTAACCGATGGCCCCAAACTGATTTATCACACTATAGTCGTGGTGGAACCGGCCAACAAGGGTGTATTAGAAACAATAGGTCGACAGGTCGGGAAGCGTTTACTAACCGACTGGGAACACCCGGCCAGGCACCTCAAGTCAACAAAGGCAAAGAGAAAGAAACACCTAAAAGCTCAGGTAATTTACAGGGTCATCAACAACGTCAGAATGTTAATAGTCAGACCAATGGTCATGCTTCAGATGGGAAAGGTAATCAGGCGGCTGAAGCGAGCTCACAGCAGCCAGAAACAGCACCCGACGCGGTTCCCATTCCGAGATCTGCCATGCTTCGGACACTAGAAGGAATCGAACAACAAATACGTGCTATTCGGCAGCAGGTGATGCCTGGGAGTCCAGAGAAAAAGAAGAAACCTAAACAAGAATCTAAAGAGCGCAAAGGGGGGTGAAGAATGGGGTTAAAGATTATTGGTTCTTGTGATATTAGATAACAGCGTATGGGGTTCTAGACAGAATGTGTGTTGTTCACTCTTTTTTCGGATAGGATATGGTAGGTAGTAAGTTTATTAGCGAATGGATATGTATATTCCTGAGATACTCGACTATTAAGGTGGTATATGTATTCATAATGTTGAAGTTGTAGGAGGGGAGAGATTCCAGTCTCCCCAGTCTCCTTGTAGGGAAGAGTACATGACGATACGTACCTACATACATGTATGTAGTAGTGGGGCAACATTGATAGGTACGGTGGATTATCGGCTAATCATGGATGATGACGCGCCGATAACGCTAGATAATGCCTGATAATGCCCGATAACGATAAGAAACGCGCTGCAAGTAATGAAATTATGGAGACGAGAGGCATGGAGAAGGAATGCATGGAATCCATAATAATATTACATACAAATGTATTGGGCATGCCACCTGCGTCGTCTCCATAGCGGCATTCTTGCATAAACCATATCCATGTCCATGTCCATGTCCATATTCATGTTCATGTTCACGTCTGTATCATCACCACGAATGCATCATCACTGTCGCTTTTGAATTTGTCCCGCTTTTCTCTTTTCGCGCCACGTTACTGAGAAGCAGAGTGAACGAAAGGCACACAGAGAGACCATGATTTCTAGGAAGACAGCATGGATCCCGAGTCAAATGCGCCCCTGGAGCGATCGACGTCACAGCTCTCTGCGGCCTCAGCGTCCACAAGGCTTACCCGAGGCCACTCAACTCGCGCAAAGTCCAAGTCTAGGAAATTAGTCTCACAGCCCTCAAGCTCAGCTTCGTCCATCGCTGCGTCCGACAAGTCCCTCACTTCATTTCCCTCCTTTTCCCCCCAATCTCTGCAACAAGACCACTCTTTCACCMCCCCCGAGTCTAACGCTTCCATGGTTAACGTCGAGAGGAAGCCATCCGAGGCCCCCACTAGGACCTCCATCGTCGAAAGCCTAACCTCGTCCGAGACCCAGAAGACGGCGCGCAATGCGCTATTCGACGACACCCCGTTAACAACGCAGAAGATACCTGGCGCTCTTCACCATGCCAACGACGAGCATATCGAACGCCTAATCGCAAAGCATGGAGCCGTTAACCTTGTGCGCCAGATCGCCGAGGACCTCGCACATCGTGATCTCCAGATTGCCAAACTGCGAAGAAGAGCTGATGAAAGAGAGAGAGCGTTAAGAAAGATAATACGGGGGTGTGGTCTATCAAGCCTAGACCTTGAGACAAAGCTCCGATCGGTGGAGGCGGAACTCCAAGCACAGGACAAGATTAAATGTGCATTAAACGGCGACGTTTCTGACATGATGAGCGATGCGATGCACGACTCCATGTCCTATAGTGCGTTGGGCATTAATGACGTAAACGATGCCACAGTCCGAGCGAGCAGTCCGTCCGTTCCGAGGGACAACAATACGAGTAAAGGCACCATGAAAGCCTGGAAGGAATATCTCTGGGGCGGCTCAAGCAGAAAGGCTAGCAGAGCAGGCAGTATTAACGAAGAGGCGTCAAGGACAGTCATTCGTGCATCAACGCCTGGAGATCGCCGACCTACCCTCCAGGAAGATCTATTCGTCCCGCCGGATGCAGATTCTGTACGAAGCTCTAGCCGCGCTTCAAGCATTTACTCCGGACATGCGACTAGAAAACCCTCTACGTCCTTTGCCAGTATGGCTTTGCAATTAGTAGCTGGGAAGCCGTCCTCGATCCGCGATTCGGATTCTACTAGGGGAAGATCAAATTCGGCGGGCCACGGCGGTTCCGTAAGATCATCATCAAACGCTAGCAATTCAAACCGAGCCGTGTCCACGCAAGGAGGCCCCAAAGCCCTCATGTCGATGCGACGAGCAACTCCAAAGCCTACAAACTTGCAATCTTCACGACCGCGTGATAGATGGGAAGGCATAGGCGCAAACTCGGAGAGTTCGCCGGTAGGGAGACCTGACAACTATGGCCCTGTCGAGATGGATACCATCTTTTCTCCTGAGGGCCAACCACCCGCCCTATCGCAACTATACAGTAGCTATGATGGCGAGCACTTAATCGATCGTTTTGGATTCATCTACGATCAACGTCGAAAGAAGAGACAGCGCGAAGCTACCCAGGTCGCTCTCCAGATGAAGAAGGGTCATGAGATGCTTTCCGGTGGAAGATCTGGTATCTCTCCTAACCTCCTCGACGATGAGTCTGGTTCGTTTGAGGATACCGGAAATGATGATCGCCCAGAGAGCCCAACTTCGATCGAGGGCCCTGTGGACCAAACCAAGGCGAAGAGATGGCAGGACTATCTCAAGATTGCCACTTTCCCGACAGAGCTGCTGTCGCATACACCCTCCATCACAGCCTCGAATATAGAGGTTTTGGAAGGGAGTGAGCAGCCCAAGTCACCAACACTCATTAGCCCAGATGAACGTGGCTTCGTCCCATCTGCGAGAACCACGACTTCGGCTCTAGGTAGAGAGGCAAGCCCAAAACAGGAGGAAGAAGCTGCAACTGCTACACTCGTGCATGAGGACGTCGAGCCGGTGAAGCTTCTATTAAAGCAGTTGAGCGATGTCCATGATAATCTGCAGAGGGAGAAGTCTGTTCGCTGGAACGAATTTCTACGAAAAGTGCGTGCCGAACGCCGACGCGAGGGTGAGGCTGCGGCTGCCACTGCCGCCGCCGCAGCTGAAGCTCGTTTCCAGTCGGCGCCTGTCATGATTCCCGAAGCCAAGCTTACAGATGGTGAAACCATCGGTATCGCAGATCTAGGGTTCAAGGGAAAAGTTGGGCGAGCGAAGTGGAACGAATTCAGGAATCTGGTACTTGGCGGTATCCCCGTAGTGAACCGTCCTAAGATCTGGGCAGAATGCTCTGGTGCCCTTTCTAGGCGAACACCTGGCTACTACAAAGATCTTGTCTCACGACCCAGCGAGGCAGATGATGCGGTTGTGATCTCGCAGATCGAGATGGACATCAACCGCACGCTTACAGACAACATATTCTTCCGCAAGGGTCCTGGTGTTGCCAGGCTTAACGAAGTCCTCCGGGCGTATGCTAGACACAACCCCGAAGTTGGATACTGTCAGGGCATGAATCTGATTGTCGCGAATTTACTGCTCATCATGCCGTCCGCCGAGGACGCTTTCTGGGTCTTTGTATCTATCGTAGAACGTATCTTACCCCAAGGATACTACGACCATAGTTTGATGGCATCGCGCGCAGACCAGCACGTCTTGCGCCATTATGTCAGACAGGTCCTCCCGAAGCTATCACAGCATCTCGACGAGCTAAGCATCGAGCTCGAGGCCTTGACTTTTCAATGGTTCCTCAGCGTTTTCACCGACTGCCTGTCAGCCGAAGCGCTTTTCCGCGTCTGGGACGTGGTGCTCTGTATAAATGATGGAAGCACTTTTCTATTCCAGGTCGCGCTGGCTCTTCTCAAGCTCAACGAGCGGCAACTTCTACAATGCGACACTCCGGCGGCCGTCTACACTTACATCAACCATCAGATGACTAATCATGCTATCAGTATTGACGGACTAATCCAGGCCTCCGAGGGGCTCAGACGTGTCGTTCGGAGAGAGGATGTTGAGGAGAGGAGGGCCAAGGCTATCGAGGCAGACAAGCAGATGATGAGAGAACGCGAGGAGCGCAACGCATTGAGGCAGAGCCAGAAGGCTTTATCGGCGCCCGCGCTTGTGACGGAAGCTAGTGCCTCTGCACTCCCGAGCCCGGCACCGCGTCCCACGGTGCACGACGATAGCGAGAGCGGTAGTGTCGCCGACTTGAGCGCCTTGGACAACGGAGACGAAGATGGCAATGCGGTGAACGTCGGGACCTCCACACCCGCTGAAGAGGAAACATCGTTCGGACTAGGCTAGAAGGCACATGTCGCAATGATTGAGTGGGAGAGTGAACCCCACGAAGTGAAGAAACATCTGCCTTTGAAGCGCAGAGTATTGAACAGAGAAGCATTATTACCATAGCGGTTGGCGCCCTGCATGCATTCATATCATTGATATCCCTCTCATGAGACGGTTGGCTTCTTGTCTTCCGTTTTCCCCTTTGTTTATTAGAGATTGGGCCATGATMCCCCCCTTCCAGTACTATTTCTCTTTTCTTTTTATGCATACTTAGTTGGTCGAGTCGAAGAAGACGGAGGAAATGTCGAGTGAGTGGACGTTGGTCTAGGAGAGCAAGCCAGAGAGGACAAGAGAAAATATCACAATGCTCTGTGAATTCGTCCACCTGAGGTGCCTATGCATATACTTGGTTCCGTGGGAAGCATAATTATCAGCTAATGTTCGGTGAAGTGAGAGAGGTTCGACGATGGAATGAATAGCTCGATGAATGTCTGGCCAAGGTAGCCACCTGAGCTGTTGCAAAGCTAAAATCCAGAGCTAACTACATCATGCGTCTTGTCGATGAGTGATTCTGTGCTTGTGGGATGTTATGAATCAGTAATATGCATTTTTATTCGCGTTTAACCTCCTAATGCTAATCACCTACAAGCATTATGTTTCGACTAAGGCTGGCAGGATATGAGGGCTAGCTCCCCTCTGCTAACGAACCCATGGATAATGGATAATGTCCAATGCCCACCGATGCCTTCACCTTGCCCAACTTAAGTCGGGCCTGAGGAGAAATAGACACAAAAAAGAAAAGAAAAAGAAAAAGAAAGAAAGAAAGAAAGAAAGAAAGAGACGAGTTAGGCTAACGATATGTCTATCATGTATTCAACACCTACGTATATTCACGATAACCTCAGGCAAAACACTAAAATAAACTCCGAATCGGGGAATCGAACCCCGGGCTTGACGGATCTAATGGTTTTAGTCATGAGAGCGTCAAATGTTAGCCACTACACCAATTCGGATTTAAGCTCATTGGATGGAATTCGGTGCTGCTAAAATGCTCTATATCTAAGGCTGACGCTAACATATCCGGCACGCTGAAATATCGGATGTTACATCCCGCATATATGTCGGGATGCTGACCTTGCATTTGATTCTGATATGCAGCACAATGTGCAAGAGCTCTTGCACATGTGCTGGAGTTCTAGCACATGTGTAAGAGCTGCAACACATTGTGCTGCATATGTGTAAATGAGCGAAGCAAGTTGATAACGCAACTCTTGAGTCGTCTTCAGCCACTTAGCTTGCCTCCCGAGAGGTTGCCTTGTTCGATGTACTCGAGTAATTCAGAAGTATTCTTCATACGGCGTTGCAATCGATGCCCGGCTCGGGGAGAAGCAGCTTGTATACCTAGGTATCCATCCACACCCGGCGAACTTGTCGCTCACGCCCCTCTACTGGAACGATTGGTTTCCCGACCTGTCAATCTAATTGCACACACCCTCCTATTTAGGAAATTCCAGGTAACGCACACACCCTCTCATCACGAGTGTCCCTCACCGTCAATTTCCTTGACCAGGCCCTGACGATTCAACCGCATCCTATCGATTTACCTAGCTCCAACGCCTCTTCCGCCGCTCATGGCCTAGCATAAACCCCTGCTTTTACAACACGTCAGACGACGCAACGTCGGGTTTCTCTTCGTGATAGGGGGTCGTTCTAGAATGAGACAGGCCGTCTTCCCGGGGATCAAAAATTTTCATGGAAGAATGCAACGGGGGTTTCAATAATTTTACATGAAAGTGCTGGGGGGCGTTCCGCGAGCACTAAACAGGTAAGCAAGTAAGCCAGCCAGCGTGTGCTGATATCTACATGTTAAGAATTCCGCAGCTCCTTCTGATCTTCCCCGAGTTCCCGATCTCTCTGTCAGTCCTCCACAGGCCCATATGGGTCCAGATCGCCAATCGTACCTCAAAAGAATTAGACAGCTTTCTAGACTATCCTGGCCTCTCGGTGATGGGGGCGTAGATCCACAGCAATCCTGCAATCGTACGGCATACACAACGCCGCCCCCCCCCCCCCCCCTCATTATGCTGAAATTTCATAATTTTTTATACACGAGTCTCTCGACCGTGGACTCGGAAACATAACTGCAAGTGTAAACCCCGTTAACATGCATTGATCTGTTGCTGCAAAACCTTGGTGTCCCGGAGAGGTAGGGAGATAGGTAGGTAAGCAATAGTCGAGCGTATCGTGATAGGATCATTCGTCTAGTGAAATACTTTCTTTCGCAGAACACTTCCACCAACTCCTCAGCTAGGTGCATGTCATTACCAAAAACTTTCTTTCGTGTTTCCCATAAACGTCTTCAGTTAGTGAGCGTTACCGTGCGAAGACCTTAACAACTCCGTCCCCTCCACCACTAACAACCCATCGGCCATCTTGACTCCAGACAACGGAGCATACACCCTCTCCCCGCATAATTCGGTGACTGGTAATCTCTTGAGTGCAGGTTCGCTTCTCTAGAGACCAGAATCGAAGGCTTGCATCGTGACCGGCAGATACGAGCTCGCGCCCATCAGGGCTCAGGGAAAGGGACGATATCGATGCTGGATGAGCGAGCATGTTGTATGTACATTGACCTTTCAAGGACGTTAGTGATATATAGACATAGGATGGATGAAGTCTGAAAGGGACTTACCGCTGTTTGCATCGAAGAACCTGATAAAGCGGTCTTCGTGCCCGGATATAATGACGCCTTCGATTCCGCTGCCGGCTGTACCACTACCGCCAGTAGGACCACTTGGATCTTCGTCGCCCAAACCTGTTCCGGAACTCTGGTCGAGACCCGCCGTGGTCGCAACAACAGCATTGACACTTGTATTAATGGTATTATCGTAGGTCTCGAGGCTAGCCATGGAGCCTATTTCCTCGCCAGTTTTTGTATCGAAGACGATAATAGCGGCGTCCGAGTAACTGACTACAAATGTTTCTCCACTAGGTGATAGTGGGGTAATGCACGTCGGCGACGCTTGTGACCCGTTGGAGCGGCGGATGGAATGGATCAGAGTATAATGGAAAGGCGAATTGGAAGCCGTGTTGGGTTGAGGTGAACTTGGGAATTGAGATCCGGAGCTCATCGAGTTGCCCCGAACTCGGCCACTTCCGGTGCCGCGTCGGGGCGGTCCTGGCTGCGGCGATGTAAGTTGCGGCGGGGCACTGACAGCCCAGATCTTCACCGCACCATCAGCCGCCCCAGAAACAACAAGGATGCGGTCCGGGCTTCCGTAGGGATTAGATTGACCAAAGACGGCGCCCAGAGTCGCAGGTAAGACACAGATAGCCCACACCGCATCACTATTGCCGTCGAATGTAGCTTTAGGATCTACTCTACCGCGTTCCCATACTCTGATGGTCGCATCCTGCCCACCTGAGAAGATCCAGCCGTCGCCTTGTGCACGGCCACCGGTAGAGAAATTGGGAGATGGTGACCATGATGCTAGCGACAATACAGCGCCGGTGTGTCCACGGTGGGTGAAGTCTGCAGGTACATCCAGATCGGATGATATACTACCAAGATGGCTTGGATTCTCGCGCGGAATGTGGAAGCGCTTGATCAATCCATCATCGCCGGCTGTGCAGATCTCTGGTTCACCAGGACTTCCGCCCCCGGAAAATATCACGGTGCGGACAGCATTGAGGTGGCCACGCAATCCGTATCGCAACTTGAAACTGCCATTCTCTGCTTTCTGCGACATGCCGTTAAGGGAGAGCTCCTGCTCCGCACTTTTCCTGCGGGACATGGACGTCTTTCGTCTGTGCGAGGTAGGGCCACGATGAGGTGACTTAGGGAGGTTTTCGGCATTAGGGAAAGCATCGGTGTCTGGGCGATGTGTAACAGGTTGAAGTTGCTGCATAGATGTTGGATCGGGGAAGTTGCCTTCGCCAAAGTCCCAACCGTCGGCATCAGTCAACCCTCGCCTCTCCAATGAACCTTCACCAAACTCGGTACGCGCGGACTCGTTCGAGTGGTTGAGCTTTGCATTCATATCTTCCTGCATACGGGCCATAGGTTGTCCAGAGGCAGCCCACTCACCGGGATGCGAATATTTCGGAGCAGGACCTTCCCCTGAGCGGACCATGGGTGCGGATTGTAAGTCTGCGTTCTTGGGCGGTAAGTTCATGGAGGGATTTGAATTTGGCTGTGGCATCGATTGTGCGTGGTGAATATTCGTATTCGCTGCGCCGGAGCGGGCACCTGAGTCATTAACATGGTTCTGGTTGAGTCTCAACGCCTGGAAAGCCGCGTCTAGGGGCTGTTGGGCCATGGGTAGTCCGAATTCTCCCTCCCTCAGATCGTCAATCAAAGGCAATGGCGGAGATTCCCGAGGGGGGATTGGATTAGCAGGAGTGACCATGAGATAGGTGAATTCGGCTTGGCACTGATCCAGAAAGACCCTAAGGTTCTCGCGTTCCTCGTCCTCCTGCACACGTTCGCCCAAGAGACCCTCTAGGCCGGGTACCGACTCTTTTGGCTTCTCGCTTGACGCTATGGATAAAGTTAGTGCTATCTCCTTTTGGGCGCTCTAGCATAGCAATAAGCAATCATCTGATATTATACGCACATTTCAACTTCTCTTGTATCAAAGCGGCCCTGTCGATTTTCTGGGGCTGCTTCACGGAATGATCCGTGGTGGAAGGCGTCGAAGAGGCAGCCTCTAGCTTGGCGGCCTGGTCTTTGACCTTTTTCTCCAGAATCGTGACATATCTCTTGAGCGCTTTCTGCGTAGCATCTGCCCTTCTGGCGGAACCTTCAAGAGCGGCTATTCGACCTTTCATTTCCTGGCGTTCGATCTCCCAGGCGTTCCTATCTCGCTCATGTCGATGCCATTCGGTTTGAAGAAAGCGCATAACGCCTGTGGAGCACGGTCGAGTTAGCCAAGCCGGGACCGAACATGAAGCTATTCTAGTCCAAGAATCTAACCATACCTTGTAACGTATACTCGGTGGCATGCGGCTGATTTGACGGGTTGCCGGATGGCCCCCCTCCGGACATATCCTGCCCGCCTGGCATACCAGACCCATTCCCACCGGCCATGGCGGAGACCTGTTGCCAGCTCATGGGTAGTTATTATCCGATTCACCAGATTGACGGTATTCAGCCCTCACTGCCGTCTTCACCGTATTGGTTGAGGCCGGGTTCTCGACATGCGCATTTGCGTTGCAAGTATCTCGACAAGATACGAGGTTGTATCTGAGATGGACGGTGTAAAAGGCGGATAATCAATTGCCTTGATGCTTCATAAATTGGATCTGTGGGATCGCGGGGGTTATAGATACTGATGTCGTTTGCGAAATGCTAAAAGACCGAATCGTCGCGATATTGAAGTAGGAAAAGAGCTCCTTGTTCGTGGCTGATTAAAAAAAAAGATTAAATAGGGCGAATAATGAGCGAAGAGAATCGAGATAAGTTCGAAGAATTACCTGACCCGAAGACACAAATTCGATGCGGCGCCAGATATTGAACTGACCGGCGGCGTGATTCCGTTTCGTGTCGTGACGCGTGATATGATATCTCGACGTTTCGCTGGCGTTCTGTCCAGATGGCAGAAGTTGGGAGTTTTTGAGACGTGATGGATTTGGAAAGCTGTTAGGTCCAAGTCTAGGTCCAGTCGGCACACCTTGCTGCTGGCTTAGGAGAGAAGGGCGGTACGTACCCCCATACTTCTGCTAAATTAGGTCATTGCCGCCGCGAGCCACTGCTAACCCACCAATCAGAGCCGCAGTGCCACACATGGCTAAGTCAAAACTTCCCCCTGAAGCTGTGCACCGTCGCTATCGAACGCTTGGGCCACCTTCTATTTAAGCTTCCAACTTTATGTATGTAGCTCATGTACTACGCAGTACATGCACGTAGGGCAACTCTACATACGTTACCGCCAGCAGTGCAAGCTAAGGTTATCTCTCAATCCAAACTCTTCAACACCCATATGCATGTCTTTAAGTCGCTGATTCCCTAGAACCATTAACATTATAATCACCTAACCCAAGTTGCGATTATTCGCGGCACAGAAAACTTATAATGAGCTAAGCATTCATTCCGACCGTAAGGTCTTAACTTTTTCTGCTTCGCTTATCTCGGTAAACCCATCTTGCCCGTCGAGCTTTGACACCACATCTCGCCGTCTTTCAAGACTAGATCATTGCATAGGACCTAAAGAGAGACCACCAGATCAACAGACAGTATGGAACACAGAGGCAAGAGTCAATGCGTGAACTCTTCAAATAAGATTTGCTAATGGGAAAGCCACCTAATTTCGGCGATTAGGGATTGGGGATTGGGGATTGTTGAAGCAAGACTTGCTTCTTCCAAGGTATAACTCCTCCCTCCATTATCTCCACGTCGATGTGCTTGATATGCAATATGCAATAATGCGATAAACTTCAAGATAGCCGCTGCAGAGAACTGCTCAAAGCCGCCAACCGAGGTCTGTTTAGGCTCTCCAAGATTCCCAAATCCCCGTCTCCTGGATCGCAGCCATGTGGCTATCTTACATAGGTATCCTCGTCTTTCGTAATGGTTCCTGCAGTTACCCACATAGCTTTTGATCTTATAAGGGACATGGATCTTGCCGATTGTCAATTTCTCAAGCGATCTAATCTCTCATCTTAAATTATAACCCAACCGCCTATGCTTTATTACAGTTGTTGGCCGCATTCACGTTTCCCAAAGCTTGAATTACAATACCCTAGTTCGACTGCTAGCCACACGCAATGCCTCGATCTTCTAAAGATAAAGATCTGCCCCTGGGATTGGTTTTCTTAGAGAGGATTAAATCACTTCAAGGCATCGAAAAAGCTGAGGCCTATCTGAAATGGTGTCTGGAATCCTACAAGGACCCTAAAAACCACGTAAGCTCATCTACACAAGTCTCTGTTCTACCTACACGATGCCTAGTGGAAATGTCCATATCTGTATCAACCAGGAGACCCTAAACCGTCCAATTCTGGTAGAAGCTTTCACCTAGGGTACATTACTAGATGATCTCAAACACACCGGCATGAATAAACCGGAAGCTAGAACTGAATAATCTACAAGGAACCCTAAGCCTGCAGCCACGGAAAGAAGTTACCCTCTTTTCCATTGTCAAGGAGCTCACCTGTTCTTTATCTACCATCATACTCTCCTTCATATCTGTCGCTACCCTCTAACAATGCCGTAGGAATGGATGACGAGCATATCGCCTTACCTCTCCATCGTCTCTTACTCGTCCTCTCCGCCGCACCCCAGCATTACCTTCAAGTTTACGGTGCAGCCGATTCATGACAACAGTATTGGTAATTTACACGGGGGGTGTGCTTCAACCATATTCGACGTGTGCACGTCACAGGCACTCCACCTCATATCGAGACCGGGATATTGGCAATGGTACGTAACCCGAGCCTCATTTCCCCGAATCCCTCTTTACCGTCTAGTAGGCCTGGGCTGACACTTAGCAGTATGTAAACAAAATTCTATCCTCTCGATTTCTCGTTCCAAGCTCGGCATGCGCCGCCAGAGGAACCAAGAATCCTCTGAAATACTATTTTGAGTTAGGGACTAACAGACATGATTTGATTGATATGGATTAGATACGGGAGTAAGCCGGACTCTTAATGTCACATATCTCCGACCCGTCCCCGTGGGTACGGTAGTACATATCAAATGCGAGGTCCTTCATGCCGGCCGCAACCTGTGCGCCCTGAGAGGGGAGATGAGAGCGGTCACTGAGGACGGCCGAGAGGGCCCCCTGTTAGTGGTATGCGAGCATGGAAAGGTTAATACCGATCCGCCAGCTGAGAGGTTATAACATTGTTTACTCTGTTGAGAGGGATCGTTCCGCTTCTTCATAGTCTCTACCTAAAATTGGCCTGATACCATTCCGCGGGTGATAACTGACAATGCTACGACAGTCTAGACCCCGGATAGGTTGAGGTTTTATTTGCATGCGTCTATATTAAAAACCGGGCTTGTGAGCAACCCGCCTACCTATTTGAGCCACAAAGCATGCGGACAGGGTCCTTCAGCGTGACTCTTGCATCATCGCCAGCCGCCTACATACCTACACAGTGCGTGACCAGATGCAGATCTGCTTCTTTACGTTGACACGTTTCTCAAGCTATATCTAAATGAGTGGCACTTGGATTTATGAATCTGTCGTGCTACAGTGTGCACCTGGGATCTTCCCGCCGTGTCACCAGGATTCATTATCCGGGCATTGATAGCTGAACAATGTGTGTTGGGCATTGAGATGATGTCGGCGCGCTGAAGAGGTTATTTCCTGGGAAATGCGTCCGATGGTAGCGAGTTGAACTCGGATGCGACGCGGTAAACAACAGTAAAACAATTGTAATTGAGTCAATGGGAGGTCGGTGTACAGAAGGATGACAGGTTTTTCTCACCTCATCATACATCGCATCTTCCGCTGCCCTTGTATGCGTGGAGATTCTAATCCACCTGGAACGTCTCGACATCCGAGTATCATATAAAGGAACTAAGCGCCGACAGGGCTGAAGAATGACCAGTGCATTGTAAGCCGGCTATCTAACTTCGGAATGCGATATCCACCGAGATGGATTATCATGAAGTATCCAATCCAGCGTATGAGTTTCATATATGCAAGCTGAGCTCTCTCCAGGAGAGCTGTACAGCGACAGAGACATATTCTAGCCTATCAGTTATGCTCAATGTGTTATAAAGAGCAGAGCGGACCCCAAGAGCAAGTGTCCTATGTAGGGCTGAGGTAGGCAGGTGAATTTTTGCTGACCCAATTATGGTCTAAACATAGCGCATACGGCAACTTCAACGCAAGGAGAATATCTCTGATAGTACCCATTTTGGAGGGCATGCTAGAGCATGTACGGGTTGATGACTTATCGTAGCCAAATTAAGAATCTTACTATGGCTTACCTCAACAGTCGCCCCTCAGGGGATCATGAAGTCCAGGACCTATTTGACAGGCTCCGATTCTATACGTACCTATGTTTGAACCTAAATGATATAGGGATGTCCCGACGTTAGACTCAATGAGGTGATAGCCGGGCGTGTCAACCTTTCTTTGCATTTCTGATGCATCATGTGTCTATATCTACAGCAGCTACTATGTTGCGCACCATGCGGACCGGTTACATTCAGGCAACCGTTCGCCATCAATTGTCTCCGGTTCTTTCCCCTGTTTCCCCCTTGTTTTTTTTTTCCCACACGCTCTCCTACCGAATATGCATATTATGGATGTACTCTATGTATTTACACTGTATGGTGAATTACATGCGGATGTGCGAACCATTTCTAAGGCAACCACCACGACCGTCCAGATGGATTTGTACATAAGTTGTATACTTAGCTATCGCACTGTGCTCGGCCGTCGCGTATCCATGGATGTGTATCTAAGACTCTGGCGAACCCGCGTCCGCTTAATACCGGTGCAATTGGGATGACCCTCGCAATGCTATTCGTCAATCAAGCTGTCTTTTGTACATATGGGTATGCTTGCATACGTAGGAATCACGCTAGAGGCGCCTTTTCTTTTTTCTATATGCACACCAGAGTAAGCGAATCAATAACCATGTCTTGATATTGCCTACGATTGTCACTGGAAAGATATGAGCTACTGCGGTGGTGGCCCGGATGCCCAACGCGAAACACCTTGTAGACGCAATGTGATTGCGCACATATAGCCATGAGGCTCCGCGAAGACTGGCGTGGCGGTGGCCCTTGGGCCAGACGGTGCTGGTCCCCCATAAAAGACAATCCCCTCCGCTTTCTCTCTAGGTAGAGGAAAAGAAGCCAAGCTTCCCGGTCGAAGACATCAACTTTTAATCTTCTACCGCTATTTGTTGCTCGCGTTGCAATCTTGCAGCCTACTTCCTCTTCCCACCTAACGCAGCCATGACCAATTCATCTCATGAGTGTGTAAACGGGTAAGAACCAAGCACGTCCTTTCGAGTCTAATACCGTCATCCACTTCTTGTCTCCCGAGATAGAGGGCCATCATTAAGTATGGCACCGAGGTTATGACCAGTCGTCACATAATGCCTTGTATTACCTTGAGCTCTTCCCCAGTAACCACAATTTTGGTGGCTTTTAATCCTTCCTGTCTATGTAAAGACAATCCCAACTAATAGCTCTTCGACCCAGCTCGATGCCCTCCAAGAATACCGTTACCGGCACCCATACACAGGCCGGCCGAGTCCCATCCACGCCCCAGAGCATTCTCGCATACATTACTGCCGTAGCGAATGGTGACGCCCCTGTCATGACCCTTCTTCAGCAGCAAAGCGCCGAAGAAGAGGTAGCAGCTCGAGGCACGAGGGTTCAGCGCGAGGTTCACGACGCCATGAAAAAGTATGAGGAGGCGTCGACGAAGTATGTCTCGTTTCTATTTCTTGTCCGAAAGGAGCCCACGGCTTGCCTTTAGGAGCCCAACTCGTCGATGGCCAAGGTGTCCAACAACATGGGTGTTTCCATGATGACATGGACTTCATGGAACAGCTCATTAAATACCATAGTGGTTGAACTTGGCTGTCGTCTCAATTGACAATACACATATCTGTTTTCGTGGATGAATTAGAGACATGCTAACACGATAGTAGGTAGGATCTGTTACTCGACCGAGACGAAAGATGCGACATACCTCAAGGCGCAAGGCCAGTCGTTGGTAATGGGAGTGCGGCATCCCCTTGTGGTTGCTTGACGGGGATGAATATTTTGGGTCGTGTTAGGTTACGTCTGAGATTGAGGTCAACGTCCTGTGTTCAGTAGCACCTTGTGGCCGAGTGCATGTTGGGGAACACGACACATACTTGTACAATAGTGCTGACGTAAAACGGACATAACCTAGGAATGAAAAATTACATTAGACAATATCAAAGGTTCATATACAAACCATTCCCAACGCCGCCCAAATGCGGCCGCCCCTTTCCCCGATTCCCTCTATCCCGACCCGTTCTATGTTACAAGTTTAAAAAGACTCCCCGATTCGCAGTACATACGGCAAGTCGCCGCGGTCCTCCCTCGTCGCAAGGCGAATAACCGACGCTTGGGAGGCGGACCTTAGACTTGAGCTCGATGCTTGGCTAATAGCGTATGGCCGCCGTGTCTGTGCGAAGCTACTGCTGCTCTTCGAGCTGGACGAGTCTGATAGTCCTCTACCGCCGGTTTTGCTCCGTGGAGTCGTCGGCGCAGTGCGATACTGGTGCCAGGTGTTGGCCGATGAATTGCGAACAGGGATGTTTGGCCTTCCAGCACGTGACCGCGTGCTACTGCTAAAGCTAAGGGAAATAGATGCGCTTCGCGCCGGCGTGGTAGGCGTAGTATCCCGCGGCGCGTCGTCGTCGATGTGCCCTTCGCTCTCGAAGGAAGCATCATCAGCACGTTGTGACTCGTATATGGAACCAGAGTCTAACGGCTGCATCGAACGTAGGAGTTCCGCAAAGAGATGCATTAGTTCCCGAAAGTGTGCATTAGACAAGGGCCGAGTGGAGAAGCGGGCACGTTCGTAGCTATCGAGGAACTCAAATGCAACTTGGGAGCCTGGAAGCACGCCGATGCTTATGAGATGGACGACGTAGTCTCTCATCGTCATACTAGGGGAACGCTGAAGCAGCGCAACAGCGTCAGCATCAAGCGTCGGCGGGTCCGTGGCGGAGTCTGGATCTGGAGGCGCCTGGGAAACTGCCTTAGCTTCAATGAGATTTGGTAGCTCGGACAGGACGGTGCTGTATTGAACATTGGGCAGGTCCGGTGAACATGGAGAGCCCCAGCCATCATGTTCAATTTCACCCCAGACAGGTCGCAAAGGTGGAAAGGAAATACCCATCAGCTCCTCCGCAGTTTTAGGCGTTGCCGGCCTAAACAGCTGGAGAGACTTCCTATGCTCCTTCGCATGGCCTTCGGCCATAGCTGTCTCTCCTCCCCTGTCTTGTAGAGACGAGGCTCTAGTTGCCGGCGCTATAACCTTTGGGTGCGCAGCCCATGCAATGGCAGCACTCCGGCCAAGGTCGGTAACGACCATTTTGCGAACATCTTTGGGAATATCTCCTTTCCCAATAGGTATCCAGGTCTTGGGTATCGAAGCTAGCACAGTGCGGGTGACGTAAAGCCTCAGCGCATAAATAAAGAAAATAATAAGAACAGTGATGACGAAGACAATCGCAAGTACGATGAGGTTGATGTATTTATGGTTGAGAAAAATAACCTGGCGGATAAAGTCGCCAGGCACGACAAGAAGTAAGGCGGCGAGAAGAAGACATAGAAGGCCGTAGACCGAATTATAGGCAATGCGATATGCAAGTTTGGTGTTCGTCATGGTAGTGCTGTAGTAGTACAAGGGGGTTTAGAGTGGAAGGGTACCTAGGCAGGACATTCTTGTGCCGCACAGTACAACCCTGTTAAGGCTCCGGCTGTTGCGCGACCGCGGTGGAATTGAAAAGGCGTGATCGAGGGTCATATTAGGAGACGGGTATCCATGGCGTTATCTAGGTTGCGTGCATGGCTGAATTAGGGAATGTCGATGTTAAGATCCATGGAGGGCGGCAAGAAGAGCATCCGAAAGGGATGATGAAGGGGGGATGAAGGGCGATGAAGGGCGAGAAAGGGTGATGTTGACGTTATCGCGGTGGTCCTTCGTAATATCCCTGATAAGATTGTGTGATGCCATTTGAGGAATAGATCCCGGCTTGGCCATGCGCTTCCCCACTTCGATCGGCAGGCCTGGTTGGTCGCCTTACGACGCCACTTCCAGCCGCCTTGTTCTCAGCCTTACTCGGAATACGAACCGTACAAACTATACAAACTAAGTATCGTCTGAAGTGTGACAGCTCATGACTACCCTAAGGTCTGAGTAATAGAATAATTTCACTCGAGCACCTACCTATCCCCTTATGTGTACGGCGGCAAAACGTAACCATTCTGTTAAAAAAGAGTTTCATTACAATAACTTTCTATTATCATACTCGTAGCTAAATCTTGTAGCTACCACTACTTTTAAGGCTCACCTACGGAACCTACCGCGTGCGAACTCGAATACGCCCCAGATTATGCCCCCGAGTTTCCGCACGAGTTTCCATACAAGCAACTGCCGCACCTAGCGTAGTTCTTCCATGTCTGATGGTGAATCCGATGTGCTCCAACTTGAAATTGTTGCTCCACTGGATAGTGAGCCTACCGGTGGTGATTGTGTCTGCCTCTTCTCAGTGGCCTCCCGCGCTAATCTCATGTCCGCTCGGGTAAGCCTCAAGTCACTGCTGTACTGCCCAAATGCCGTAATAAGCTCACTCAGTCCGTCCTTCAACGCATCCAATAATTCATCCACCTCAGGGCACTCCCTCGTCCTCTGGAGATCTGTCCAGTGCATCGGCAGATTGTCCCTGAACTTCTCTAGTTTCTTGATGACCACTGTGAAAGTCCGTATGATAGCTGGCACATCTCTCTGAACGTTGCCGTATTGATCCTCCGTCAAGCTGCAAACTGCGAGTCTCGATAGGGCGTAGGCTGCATTGGTATATATGCTGAGTTCGCCGTATGGCCGGCCAAGTACGACGGTTGTTAGTCGCCGGGGGAAGAGCTGCTGAAATAGCAAGCCGATGGTAGGGATGCTCAAAACACGATATAATAATGCGCGGGCGACATCGTTCGCATGCTCAGGCGTGAGCGCCTCTCTTTGCTCCTTCGTAAGTAAGTGCTCCGTGGCCTCGAGTGCTTTCTTCTTAGCTTCCGGCAAGTAGACCTCGGCTGGTGTCTTCCCAGGCGAAGTAGTCACATTGCTGACAAGTTTGCCTATAGAATCCCGGAGACCCTTTGGTTGTGGTGCTGGCGCCCAGACATTATCGGTCTTCGGTGGCTGGACAATCCGTGCTGGTGGTTTGGGGGGAGCCGCTGCCGCTTCGATAGCAGGTGGAGCAGGCGGCTTTTCGTAGGCGTCGATCCTCTGCTCTATTGCTTTAATAGTATTAAAGCACGTGACATATATTTGTGACCACATTGGGCCATCCTTTCGATCGATGTCTTCAAAGATACTGCGCCTCCTTACATCGAAGTCTCTTGCGATTAAGGCCAACTCCCACATGGCAAAAGCCTGGTCCGTTAGCAGGAACATCAACGACACGGCTAGGGAATAGACTTACTGCTATGCGTGGCTTCTTGCTCTTCAACCCGTTCACCAAGCTCCCATTAGGATCCTTAGATTCGGCGCTGAGCGGCTGGTTGTTCTTAAGAGGTGCCCTTCCGAGCTGTAGTTTAAATGCTATGTCCCCAAAGTACCACAGAAGACACAGCAAGAATCCTGCCCACATAGATCGCCCTAGCATCCAGATGCTCCATGGCGCCTGGCTAGGTGGGATATTGGATTTCGGAAGATTGTAGAACAATCGGAAAAAGGACAGAGCCCAGCCCCAGGCCACGCCTCTCACGAAGTGGTAGAGTAGGATGTAGTTGACCAGCGCAACACCGATCGAGAGCATGCCAGCGCGAACGAAAAGGACGGGAGCCCATTCCCCTAGTTTCTCCCAGCCGCCTGTTGCCTGAGTGTTGGCTTCTCCTTCGCGCCGGGGCTTCACCGTCTTCAAATGAATCCGATCATAATCTAAGGAGGTATGCAGAACTCCCTGCACAATTCCTAGAATGATAAGATTGACAGTGTAGAATAGAGCACGTTCGTTCAGTCGAGCACGATCTCCGCTGTAATACGTGATCCAGCTGAGGTTTGCGCCTGCAGGGGTTGAGAATAGATATATCTGGCTGAACAACCACGCGGAGATGGCAAACGTGACTATCGTCTCGATGGTCGCAAAAGAGATAGCGTGTTGGCGTAGAGTCTCGAAGGGCGAGTTAGAAGTTCGAATGCCGACGTGGGAATGAGCAATTCGCAGTACGATGATGGGGAGGATACTGGTAAATATGGCTAGCGTGCGTATACCTGGAAGCCCAACTGGAAACCATGGCCAGAACACTGTGGTAATAAGAGGTTAGTAGCGAGAATAAGCAGAAGCGTGAGGTAGAATTCCCAACGTACGATGGCCCCAGTTGGACAGAGTGAGAGCCTCTACGTAGGAGATCGTGAGCAACAGCCCTGCAGTCGAGGCGAATCGTCTCTGTAAGGCAGGCTGCAGGAAATCCTTGTAAGGCGCTCGGCGCGCAGCTGCGGGAGGCATTTTCGCAACTCTGAAGAAATGAAATATTCAGATTAGCGCATCGTCTGAATGTAAGAGTAAGGAGAAAGGAATTGTGTACGCGCGATGCGCGATGCTGGGCTTGTGGAAAAGGAATGACAGCACCAAAAACGGTTGCCCTGCAAAGGATGGCTAGCTATCAGACAGCTGAATGTAAATAAAAAAACTTACAGGGCATCGATCCACTGAGGAGAATGTCTTCGGGTCTCAAGCTATTCGCTGTGCGTTAGCTTGACATACCAGCCACAGATGCATCCATAGATGGGTGGGTACCTTGACTAAAGCGGATCTTGCGTGGGGTACATTCGTACATGTACCTTCAATGTTCTGCATGTATCCCGCGCATTCTGTGGCTTACATAGGCTGCTATGTAACACTGAAGGTCAAGCCTAACTGACGTAAGCAGATGCATCCATGTGCAACTGGTGCAATCCCCAATTCAGTTGCCTTGTCGTTACGTACTTGTAACCGCAGGTCCGTCTAGGTGCTGGTGACCCTGCCGAACATCGAACTTGGAACTTACCCAGACAACTTTATCCACCTTACTCACCTAACTGTTCCAACTCCCTCAACGTCCAGTCTTTCAGACGGCCATCTTTCCTTTTATTTCATCAAGGTTTAACGTATTGCGCATCGTCCTTCGCTCGATTGAAAAGTCGTCCAGCTCCAGCCATGTCTTTTGATCAGTTATCTTCGATAGAGTCGGGCAGCGGAGGCGGTCGTCGCCAGAACAATGGCGCCTACTCGGATGATCCGGAGTTCTCTCGATTATCGCAGGGTCTTATGAACAAGCTCTTCCATCTGCAAGGCAACATATCGAAGCTCAGGACGGACATAGGCCTCCTCGGCACGAAACGGGACAATCCTCGATTGCGAGAACGGGTTCATGTCGTAATTGAGGAGTCCACAGAGCAGTTCAAGGATGTTGGTGAGGGTATCAAGAAGATCCAGACATGGGAAGAGCCTACGGTAAGTAATCAAACTATACCGTTTACCCCATTTTCCTAGTATGGCGCACCGCTAATACTCGTCCGTTGTAAAGCCTACCCAGAAGTACTCCCAGCAGAAACTGTCGCGCGAGTTTAAATCCGCCCTTGGTGAATTCCAATCCCTGCAGCGCACCGCCATCGAAAAGCAACGAGCTTCCGTAACTGCAGCTAAGGCCGCGCTCGACCATGAAACCCCCGAAGGTGCCCCATCTGGAGTCGAGGGTGAGCAGCTACAACTTCAGCAGCAGGAACAGGTGCACTTGGCCCCTCAGGACGAGGTTGACTTCCAAGAGGCATTGATCACCGAACGGGAAGAGGAGATTCGCCAGATCGAGGAGGGTGTTGGCGATCTTAATGTACTCTTCCAGCAGGTGGCGCAGATTGTCAGTGAGCAGGGCGAGGTACTCGAGACGATCGAAAGCAACGCCGTTAATATTCGCGATGATACGCGCGGTGCCGATTATGAGTTGAGGAGCGCGGCTCGGTATCAGAAGAACGCTAGAAGCAAGGCATGCTGCTTGCTGCTAGTTCTAGCCATCATCATGGCTATCGTCTTATTGGCTGTCTTCCTCGGCTGAATCGAGTCTTCGAGTTGTTTAGAAGTGTACGAGCGGCACCTTGGGCGTTTCGGAGTTGACGTGGACATATTTGCACGTACTCAATACGGTTGTTCAGTAAAGCAGGATTGTGCTGGCCATAATATGAACTGGCTGTCTGTCCTTTTGTCTAAGGTTTCCATACACATGTACTCTCTCGACCTAAGTTCTTTTGAGATGGCGGGTATCCCGCATTCCTACCAAGACTGCCTCAACAAGAGAGATCTAGATTACTTGGGTTGCGACAGATATCTAACTACCGGTCTATGAAGACTAATTCGTATGGTTTATATTTACAAAACATCCCCGGCGAATGATACAAATTCGCTTCTCCTGCTATGTGCCATATGATTTATATGGGGAGACTTGTCTGCGGTCAAATATCTTCCAAGTTATGTATCCCGTCGAACCGTATCTCAGTCCATAATCGCCTCATTTCTTGGTAATATTCTGACTAGTTGACGGGGAGGTTCCCCCGGTTTGTTTTGGTCGAATAACATTCGCCTCGGCCCCTTTACACCTCTCAACGACCTTCGTTTCAATCGGCATGAAACGCGATAATATTCTGCCCGTTGCCCAGTGGGTGACAGACGATGATAACCAGTAAAGGTGCAGGGCGGCTGGAAGGTCTGCGGTCATAGGACCAACCATCGAAGCTAAGAGGATTAGGCTACGACGAAGCTTAAGTTGTCTCTGCGCAGCTGCTGTTTGTACCGCTGATCCGTCGTCGTGCTTGAGTCCAAGTAATTTCTGAAGTCCCACTCTGGTTTTCGGGAGAAGATTTGCGACTATCACGATGGATAGTGCAAGGGGAAGAACGTGATAAGGGTCGGCGGTAGACAGATCGGGAAACCAGAGGCAGCCTTGTACTGCAATGCTTGGATCTGGTAGATGCCTAGCTTGCTCCGCGAGGAGAGAAGCTGTGGATGGATCAACCGTAGCAACTTGATCGGCAGCCGCCGTGGAGGATATAGCGGCAGCAACCCCCTCTTGTGTGCTTGAAGCTGCAGCCGCATCTTCACCGCGCCCCATGATGAATGACCCGAGCACTCCCCTTGGACCGCCACATATCCGCCTAACGCTTTCGATTCCGGCAAGCCAGAAGGGGAAGCCGAGGAAGCTAAAATATAGCCTCCAGTCTTGCAAACCCATTTTGCGATATACCCTAGATACCGCCTTTTTATACCTTTTCGCTGTTTCTTTCTCGTGTTGAGCTATCGGGACCCCTTCTCGATAGATATCTCGTTGGACACGCCAACTCCATCCCTGGAGGACCAGGCCAAGTTTGTTTCGAGCTTGTTTGATTCTGTGCGTGTAAACGGTGAATGGAAGTCTAGAGACGACATTGATCCCGATTGACACACATGGGATCATTAAAAACCATGGTATATGTGTTATAGTATGGAGATTAATGATTGCATCTTGAGTTGCTTGTACTACGGCGATAGCGGCCGGTGCAAAATGGAAAGATCTCACTCTAGGCTGGTGCCCGTATCGATGAGGTAGCAGTCGACTCGGTTGGGTAAGTGAAAATTGGTTCCTAGTCCTAGATAGTAGGCCAAGCGGCCTAGCAACCCGGAGAGGACGAGACCAAGGAGCTGAGCTCATGATGGATCATGTTGGGCCTCTATATGTCCTATATGAGGTATGATTCGAATGGGTTGATATGAGTGTAAGTGAACTTCATAGAGGGGCAGGCATTGCGTCTTGAGAGCAATCTTTCAGCTACGATACCGTCTGATACACAAGATTGTGTCCTATCAGCGTATCAAAAAGCGTCAAATGCGAATTCGAGCAAACATTGACCTATGGTCAGGTCTTGGATGAGATGAGCAGATGGACACGATCGTAAGTGAATCGGTCAATATATGTAATTCCGAAGACTGAAAATTGGCGATAACCTTAGAGGGTACCTCTCTATCGATAAACACTGTGCTATGACGTACTGTGTGGCTGCTGCACGGGGTACGAAGATGTACCTAGGTACCTAATCTACCTGGTACCTTTTTTGGTGGAGTGGCCCTTTAATGGAACACCTTGTTCTTGTCCGACTCTTGTCCTTTGGTCACACGCTGGGTTCTCAGCATCCACGAGCGCGACTTACACCACCACCGCCGCCGCCCGAGTCATATCAATGGGTCAACTGGACTGGTTTGCGCGCAGCCTGGCAAGGCCCGAACGATATTCTTTTCCTGACACGTACGCCTAGATTTGCATAGGTATCGGTCCTCGTATATTCTTCTACGTATATTTAGACGCCTGTCTTTAGGCAAATGTCAGACTTCTTGGAAGCTTCCCACGGGTCAAGTTCGAGCTGCTCGGTCCATCCACAAGGCGGCGCCCCCTTCTCCTTCGGTATGGAGCCCAAGACTCTGGCCTTCACGGCCATCGCGATCGCTTGTACACCCTTTGCGATATTGATATGCTGGAACTTCTTCCTGCCCTTCCTGTTTCGCATCTTCTCCCTCACGGTTGGATCTCTACTCGGCTGGATCCTGAGAAAGGGAGCCGAAGGTCGCCGCTCTTTGCTTATCCGCGCTACCGCCGAGAACGAAGCCTTATTTAGAGAGAGCAAGGCACGGGAAAAGGATAGCGCTAGTGCTAGCAGTGACGATGAGAGTTGGGAGAACATTGAAGGTTCTATAATCGGATCCTCTGGTAATGGAGAGAAGGGCAGCCGTGATTGGGATGGTATCGTCGGCTTCTTCCACCCTTTCTGCAATGCCGGAGGKGGTGGTGAGCGAGTTCTGTGGGCTGCAGTTCGTGCTACCCAGAAGAGATGGCCTAACGCCAAGATCGTCGTATACACTGGCGACCACGATGTGTCCAAGGAAAACATGCTTTCTCGCGTCAAGGTTTGGGCTTCCAGTACAGGGAGCATGGGATTGGGGTTGCTAACATCGCTCTAGAACACCTTCAGTATCGACATTCACCCACCCACAATTCACTTTATCTACCTATCAACTCGACACTGGGTTCTCTCTTCCACATGGCCGCACATGACACTGTTGGGACAGTCTGTTGGGTCGTTATTCATGGGACTGGATGCTTTCTCTCTTCTGGTACCTGACATCTTCGTCGATACTATGGGCTACGCTTTCGTACTTGGTCTTTGCAAGATCCTATTCCCAGACATGCCGACTGCTGCTTACGTGCATTMCCCCACCATATCCACCGATATGCTCGACTCCCTCGACCCCAAGACTCCAGTTGGGAGCCAAGGTGTCAATGCTGGAAAGGGAGTTGGTTTCAAAGGCGCCCTTAAGAAACATTATTGGAAGCTATTCGCTTCCATATACTCGTGGATGGGCGCATCTGTGGATGTTGTCATGACAAATTCTTCTTGGACTCAGGCCCATATCCAATCTCTATGGGGACCACGTCGAAAGCAGAGAGGCAGAGAAAATCCCATTGCGGTAGTGTATCCACCATGTGCTGTCAACGAGATCGAGCGAGCGGTTGAGATTTCAGAGAGCGAGAAGAGGCGCCAGAAGTACTTAGTGTACATTGCCCAGTTCCGACCCGAGAAAAACCACCAGCTTATTCTACAATCATTCGCGGAATTCGTCAAAACTGGCMCCCCCTCGGCAAAAGAGGCCAAGTTGGTTCTCCTAGGAAGTGTTAGGGATGACAACGATTCAAGACGTGTTTACAAGCTTCGTCTGCTGGTCAACGAACTTCACATCAAAGACCAGGTCATATTCCAACTCGACGCTCCCTGGTCTGAGATCCTCCAGTGGCTTGGCAAGGCTTTCGTAGGAGTGAACGGCATGTGGAACGAGCATTTCGGAATCGGTGTAGTCGAGTACCTCGCTGCTGGTCTCATCTCCGTCGTCCATAACAGCGGGGGCCCAAAATTGGACATTGTCACTGATGTAGACGGCGAGCCCACAGGTTTCCTTGCCTCAACCCCATCAGAATTTGCTGAGGGCTTCGAAAAAGCTCTCTCACACCCTGATCCCCTCTCAGTTAGACGCAGAGCTCGCTTATCTTCCAAACGATTCACGGAAGAGGAGTTCGCCAGGAAATGGCTATCAGAACTCGAGAAGCTCGTTGCCATGAAGTTGTGAATGCTTTACTACCTATTTCGACAACTCACATCGATTACTACCCTACCCTACCCTACTCTTACATAGATATAGATTTACATCCGATACCCCCAGGATCGCGCGGAATACACGGTGGGAGTCCGGCTCGGAGTTGCATTGCTTTTCATTGCGTTGAGCTGCGTTAATCTGCCTTGCGTAGGGAGTGAGGAGATACTGCCTTGCGGTTGGTCGGTGTCGCCTAAGTACATACAAGCCTGTGTATCCCATGAATAAACATAATTTTCAAGTTTAATTTTGCCTGCCTATGCTCATATCCTATTTCTCCTTGATTGGTAACCAATTGAAATCCACTCGCATTGTAATTCAGTATAAGATTACCTGCAGAAGCCACCCAGGCGATGTGGCAGTTATTGCCGATCGAGGGATGCGTGAGATCGCTTACTGCGACCCTAACAACAATGATGCGGATAGTGGTACAAGACCAAGCACATATATATTCTATTCTATTCAATTCTATTCGCAATGCATACACACTATCCAGCATATACAAGTTGGTGCCTATCCATCTACAAAGTCAATCCAGCACTACTCTTCTGCCTCGTCTCGCCAGCGGCCTCAAATGTGCCGTCATTGAGTACGCGGATGGCTTGCACAGCGCTGAACCCCTCGCGCACCCAAGTTGTATTATGTCCCTTCTCCCTCATGCTGGCTACAGTCGAATTATCAAAAGTGTACTCGAACGTCACTACATTCGGCATCAACTGGTCGTGGAACCGGGGTTCCGCAACGGCGTCCTCAGCCGAGAGTCCGCGCTCGAGCATGTGCCATACGACTTGCGTCGTAGAGCTAATGATGCGGGACCCGCCAGCTGCACCAGCCACCGCGACCAGCAGGGGAGGGCTGCTAGAATTAGGATCGGGATTAGGCCGCTCGACGATGACGGGCGTGATGGACGACAGCGGGCGCTTTCCCGCGCGCACGTAGTTTGCGGGACTGGGCGCATACCCGAACTCGTTGTGGAAGCCCGGGATCGAGAAGTCGTTCATCTCGTCGTTCAGCACGACGCCCGTCTCGGGGACCATGAGCAAGCTACCAAACAGCAAATTAACCGTCGTGGTAGAAGACACAGCCATGCCCGAACCGTCCGCCGTCGAAATATGCGAGGTACCGTGGTCCTCGGGAGTGTAGACGCGCTTCGGATCGTAATTCTCGACGGGCTGGGTGCGGTCGTCGCGGATGCGCTTGCGGATCGACTCCGCGTTCTCGGGGTCCAGCATCGCGGCTTCTAGGCGCGGCGTATCGCGTACGAAGGCCGGATCACCGAGGGCCTGATGTGCGCCATATGCGAAGCGCATCGACTCGTCAAAGCGGTGGAGCGTCAGATTCGTGTCGGTCGCGAGCTCGGAGGTGGAATATCCTTCCATCGTCTTGAGCGTGCTGAGGCAGACCGCACCACTACTGGGCACGCCGGACGAGTACAGCGTGTACCCGCGGTACGAGATTTTCACAGGCTCACGGATGATGGCCTCGTAACTGGACATATCCTCTAGGGTCATCGTACCGTTGTTCTGCTGGACGTACCTGATAGTTGCCTCGGCTTGGAGKGGATTAGTATGGCACATCCCCAGGAGAGCAGGATGTACGAACCGATTGGGCCAGTATAGAATGCGTCAGCGCCATGCTCGGCTACCTGCTGAAGGGTTCTAGGTTGGGATGTCAATAAGTCTCAGGGCTCCGCTATCATTACGGATTTTCCACATACTCCGCATAGCGTTTCCTAGTCATGGTATCACCTAACTTTACCAAGGTCCCTAATTCATGAGATTAGCCATCACCGATGCCGCAGGAAGCACATCATGACTCCAATAAATAAAAAGGCAGTTCTCACCATCCGGTGCAAAATCTTGAGCCCATGAGGGATCATCAATCAAGAAATTAGAGCCAATCATCATGATGGCGGCTTCCATATATCTCACCGTGTCCTCCGTGACGGTGAATCCACGGCGGGCTACGGCGGCGGCAGGTTGCACGACGTCTTTCCAAGGCAATGTGCCAAACTTCTTATGCGCATACTCGAGACCTCGCAATTCGCCCGGTACGCCAACGGACAACCCGCCAAAAACGCTGCCTATTATGTTGCCCCTATACATATCTTCAAAGGCGGCACTGGGCGCAGCTTCGCGATAGTCAATAACGGTATAATTGCCTGTGCTATCTCGGATAAGAGCGAAACCCCCACCACCGAGACCTGAATGGTACATGCCGATCACGCCTACGCATAGCTGAGTACCGACCCAAGCGTCGACAGCATTGCCCTACGATACGATGATGAGTAGTCCGACGAGGAATTTCTTCTATTAGGGGTGCTACTTACACCTTGAGTCAGAAGGTCAATTCCGATTTGACTGCATACTTTGCTCTCTGAGGCGACAGCGCCTCGCCTCCCTGAGCTGGAGCTGGGCTGTTGTAACACAAATTGCCCGTTTGGTTGCCATTGCGAAGGGACCGCGATTGAGGGCGCGGCAGCTAGAACTAGCAAAAGAAGACTCCGCGGCAGTGTCGCAAGAGATTCTAAGAATCTAGGTTAGTTGCATGGTGATTGAGGGTGGTATGGCAGCGAGAAAAGCGTGTACTCACTCATCGTCTCTGTAAGTCGGCTGGATGTTGTAATCTGGATTCAGTATGTTGTAATCGACCCAGCAGACGCTAACTTCCTAACACGAGGTACTCGCAAGCAACAGCATATCCCAAGGAGGAAGAGTCGGTACTCTATACCAGCGACACAGCTTTACCTTGACAACTCACATCCAAATGTGAACTACAACGCATTGGGGGTGATAGGATAATGATGATTGGAATAACGAGAGTGAAACGGCTAGGAATGATGGCGATGACGGGAAGACAATCGGCTCCCGTTAGCGTACCTATCGGGTACTTTGAGGTAATCTCGGACAGATCGGGCTGCTGAAGATTATAAAGCAACCTTGGAAGATAAGCCCCGAACGAACCTAGTGGCAACCTATAGTAATTCTGGTAAGACTCCTAGGCCCCACTCTCCCCTTTTTAGTATCTTCCGAAGCTTGTACCTGTTGTAACCTTGGAACCGAAAGTGTCTCTTTGAAGTTTGTTCTAATTGAGTCTTTACAACCGGCAAGTTGTTTACTTTCTTCAATTTCGACTTCTTCACGGGCTCAACCTGCTAGTATAGGTAAGTTCTCAAGCGATATTAATTGCGCAACATCCAGCACAACAAGACAGAATTAGACCCCAAACTTAATACCGACTAAGGAACATGAATGAATACCTCATGTAGTTCCTGACTGGTCGCCCACATGCCTGAATCCGCAGAGTCAGAGTTGCGAAGAATGGCCTGGTGCTGGTAATGAATGGTATCTTGTGGCTCCGACGACGACTGATATCGATGGATGATAAAACAAATGATTCTCCAGAAACGACTTCGGGAAGTCCTGTCAGGGACGAAACCTGGAACAGCTAGGACGGGAGGCAACCTCCTATATTAAATGGCCGTCATAGACAGAACGGTTAGGCTCTTTGTGCAACAACATCTGTTCTATTTCCACAGCTCAGTATCATGATATTTTCCCTTGGATCGCCCATGGACGCTCAAACCGTCAATTCACTTAAAAATCTCCTGTTACAAGATTTTATTGTTGGTCGTGTGTATAAGTTTAGTATGGCATATGTTCGGTCTCCTGTATACCTACTATATCTATGGATGTAAGAGAGCCCTACTTGTAAGGTTACGAATCACCCGGAGGGTATCTACCTTATAAGGCTATGACTTGAGACATCACGTCTGTGGCGGCGTCTATTTACCACAGCCATTTATGCTGGACTACTAAGAATGAAACGGTCAATACCGCCGTGGCTGCTCCAAGTAAACCCGTGCCGCAGCATGAGTCCGTACCTTGAGAGTCTTGTTCTTCGAGACATTACCTGGCAGACACATTGAATAAGATAGGTAGGCTTCTTAAATACCTAGATACAAATCGACCCAAGGTACCTACGTCATCTTGCCTTGACACAAAAAGAGCATAATAACCTAAAGCGAGAATATTGTCCGATAATGTTTGCGCAATACATGATGATTATATTCTAGCGGTAAATATGCATTGAACCCTTCCGGCTCTGTCACCTTTAGATATATGACGGCGTATAATTGAGGGTGCCTGCGCTTTTCTCGAGGTGTGTAATAAATATTGCTTGAACAGCGTCTAAAACTGCCGGCGGTGCTAATGCAAGCCTCAGCCGAATCTGGCCTTGTGGCGATATCGCATCTTGGCGGAGCAAGTTTTGAATTAACCGGTTAGATCCTCTCAGGATTCGGATACCTCGGATCTTGTAAGGGATACTTAGAACAAAGAGATTTCTTGTATGTATMCCCAGCCCTCCAGCCGTTAGGTTATAGTTCTTCGCGCAACAACATAGTTCTTCCCCTCATCCGATGGCCAGCCTTATGACAGATCCCATCTATTTTCGAGACCGACGAGACCGCCAACGGGTGGATACACTTCGAGGAACTGGCACGTAGTACTGTCGAGGCTAATGGAAAGTGAAATAAGGTAGGTGCCTATAGAGGCGCCCTCTGGAAGCGTAGTCAGGGGTCAGCTGTTCATTTTAGAGATGCTTGGGAGATTTTTAGTTAAAGGCTAACGGGATCTACTACCAAACTGGGTGCACTAGTCTAGGACATAGACGCGATTTTTTCAGCTCAATTTCGTCCGCGCGAGGCGCACATATTAGCCTCGCCAAATTCCGGTTGTAAGTCATATTGGACACCGAGCTGAGTCGTAGGATTTGGCACGTCATTGCTGCGGCTCTCATGAACTCCGTGACCGACGGGAGGCTGTGTTCAGCACCATCGGACTACATAGAATAGTGCAAAGGAGCCAATACAGATTATTTAGATATAAGTATGTCTTACTCCTTGTGTAATAATATCGAGCCGTCTCCTAAAGGAAAGGATTCGAGTATCTCACAACATGTGCTTCGGGGTAAGCGTTCCGTGTCTCAGTTACATACCTACCTCCTAAACAGTGTATTTTTACTGAACCTGCACTGAGATAAATCGTTACTAACAGTGCGTTGGTTCGTTTAGTCGAGAAAGAAACAGCTAAAGGAAAAGCCTGCAAGGGCTCCGAGGCCCGTGAAGTCCATCCAGGCATCTGGACCGGCGAATGGAACGACTAATGGGGGGAGCGTAGCACAGCCCGTCGACACAAGCTGGGTGGGCTATGACGCATGCGACAACGGGCTAAATGGTGGCCACCACAACAATCATCACGGTGGCTATTCGGGGGGGTACACAGGCAGCTATTCTGGCGGCTATTCCGGTGGGCATCACGGAGGACATCACGGAGGACACCACGGAGGCGGAGGCTATAGCGGAGGCTATAGCGGAGGCGGTGATAGCGGAGGATACAGCGGAGGCGGTGATAGTGGAGGATATAGTGGAGGGGGGGACAGCGGCGGTGGTGGCGGAGGAGGAGATTCAGGCGGTGGGGGTTGTTGACCGGCTCCCAATGTCTTGAACACCGACTGTACCTACATAGGTACCTAGGTACCTAATGTATCTGGGCTGTGACTGGAGGGGAAGGGGAAGGGGAATGAAATGAAATGATCTTGCCTCTATTTCCTAATTATCGCCTTGTATCCAGCCACTTGTGTTCTACTAGGTACTTTGCATAAAATGTACATGTCTCTTATGAAGAAGAAAATATGGAGGTCTTACCTAATGTATTGTATGTACATAACCTACAGTAGGTGCGGGGACAGCACGGTATCTAATCACGATAAGATAAGATACGGTATGGTACCGAAATCTTTGATCCAATGAAAATTCGTCACTTTCCAATTTCAAATATTATTCTCTAGCCAAAAAAAAAAAAAAATGGCGAACTCGAAAATCTAATGACCTTGAAAATATCAAAACCAATGCGGTTGTATACCACAGTGGTCCCGCGACTATTTAACAAGAAGAGAATCACAAGTTCCTTCATTCCCACTTCGTCAGTGTTTCCACTCCAGCCCATCATCTTTGCATCCGGAGGGATAAGAGGCGTGTCTAAATGGGACAAGGTGAGATCTAAAAAAGGCAAGTATCACCATAGGGGCAGGTGGAAACCCAAAAAAAGCGTGCATCACCATAGCAAGAAAAAGGTCGAACCCGAAGGACACGAACATCGCAGCAGGGGCAGGGTCAGAACCGAATATCACCTTTACGGTTTTCATAAGAGCGAGGGCAAGGGCAACCCCAAAAGAGGCGCCTCGGATATCTTGAGCGCTGAGGAGGTGACACGTATGATCAAAGGTCAAAGTCCATCACAGATGGCTTCGTCGGAAGGCGGAGTGATAACGCGAGGTCCTCAGCACCGAGAAGGACCAAACCCTAGCAATGGGAAAAGGCCTTTTGCTCGGGACAAGTTTAAATTCGAGTTCACGGGGTTCAAGGGGGGAAATAAGATGAAGAAGAAGAGGGCCCGCCAGAGGGAAATGGATAGGATAACTGGCTCCACGGAGGAAGTCTTGGCTATCGATGTGCAAAATCTAATTGAGTCGCTCAATCGGGATGAGGACGGCGGGTCAGAGGGCGATGAGGCGACAGCAGAAAATGATGTGAAGGAGCCTGTGGCTGAGACCCTGCCGGAAGAAGGCTCCGAGATTGATGTCGAAGTCGTCGAGCTCTCATCTACAGGGGAAGGCTTAGCTTTACAGAAGGGCTCTAAGCGAGTCTACGTCGTGCCCTTCGCGGTGCCAGGTGATACCGTCAAAGTCAAAGTATACCGCCACCTACAAGACGAAGGGTACACAGTCGCAGACTTCATCTCAGTCGTCACTCCATCGCCCTCTCGCGACGACAGCCGTATCCAATGCAAGTACTTCGCGAAGTGTGCGGGATGTCAATTTCAGATGCTGGACTACGACGAGCAGCTCCGGCTCAAGAAGCGCATCGTCGAGAAGGCCTACCGACACTTCTCCCAGCTACCGCCTGAGCTCATCCCTGCTATCCAGGACACTATTGGCAGCCCACTGCAGTACGGCTACCGCACAAAGCTGACGCCGCATTTTGACGGCCCCAAGGGCTGGCGCAAGGCCAAGTACCCTTTTGAAGAGTGTCCTCCTATTGGGTTCATGGCCAAGGGAAAGTACAACACAATAGATATCGAGGATTGCCCCATCGGCACTGATGCCGTACGTATTGGCTTGAAACTCGAGCGTGGGCGTATGGCTGTCGAGTATGGCGAGTACCAGCGCGGCGCCACGATTCTCCTCCGCGAAAGCACCGAGCGCTTCCCAAAGGCAAAAGTAGACGACCCGTCGTCGCCCATCGAAGCAAATAAGCACTCCTCGCTTCCGTTTCGCAAAAACGCAGTGGTGGGTGCCGAAACAGACGAGTACATAGAGCTTAAGACCTGCGTGACAGATAACAAGAGCACGACAACCGAGTACGTCGGGCCGTACGTCTTCCACAACCCAGCAGGGGCCTTCTTCCAGAACAACAACTCCATTCTCCCAGTCTTCACCGACTACATCCGGCAGCAAGTTATCCCCCCCGCTTCCCCTGAAACTTCAAAGCGCTCCCCGACAATCAAATACCTAATAGACGCCTACTCGGGCTCCGGCCTCTTCACCATAACCCTATCCTCGCTCCTCCAAGGCGGCAGCGTCGGCATCGACATCTCCGATGCCTCGATCAAGTACGCCTCGATCAACGCGCGCGCCAATCACCTGCCCCAAGAGCGTACCAAATTCATTACCGCCAATGCGCTTGACCTATTTACGCCCGAGGTGCGCCGAAATTACCCGGCCGACGAGGCGGTCGTCGTGCTGGATCCGCCGAGGAAGGGATGCGATGTGGCTTTCCTGGAGCAGCTGCAGCAATTTGCGCCGCGGAGGGTGATCTACGTGAGCTGCAATGTGCATACGCAGGCGCGGGATGTGGGCGTGCTTGTGCGGGGAACAAAGAGGACGAAGTATGCTATCGAGAGTCTGCGTGGCTTTGACTTTTTCCCGCAGACGGCACATGTCGAGGGTGTTGCCGTTTTGAACCGGGTTGAATGAAGAGGTCGAATTAGATGATTCCGTCTGGGAGGCCGAGGAGTTTACCATGAAGAAAGGGATTGTTGCTTCTGAGGTGGCCTTAAAAGATATGAGTTACCGTACTACCATAGAAACAATGATCACTTGCACGATACACACTTGAAGGTGACAGCAGCAAAAAGTCATAATGAATCGTAACGTGCTTAGCATTAGATATAAGAGGTAAAAAAAATCCGCCAAATACTTTTGAGCTGAATGAGAGCTACACATAGGGCCGCCCAACAACATCCCATCAACTAATTTGTGCAATTTTCGCGAGACTCATCAACTTAAACATGCTCCTCCCTTTTTTAATACCTCGAAGCCTTAGTCTTGCTCAAGTAGAACTTTCAAAGCCTGAATCGTGACTTCAACAACTTCGGCTCTCCTACTACTCTTCGCGCATTCCTTAAGGATCTCAATGCCGTTTTTTTCCCGTATTGCTTTTCGTGCCCTCTTTCCTGCCTCTCCCTCGCACGCGACCATGTTGTAGACGACGAATACGCCTCGATGGCGCAGGTCCTCGTTTTCCTCTTTGCATAGTCCTAGCACTACTTCCACACCGCGATTTCTCTTAAGGATGCCGCTAACAATAGGTTCATAACCTGTGAGAGATGCTAGCGCGCCACCAGCCGCACTTCGAGTCCCTTCGTCCTCAGCATCAGCTAAAGCGAGCAAGATGTGCAACCGGTTAGCGGCTTGTGGGTTGTCCGCGGCATACAGAGCAACGCCCTCCACACATTGCACTAGATTGCAGACCAATTCCACGGCCGCCTTGGAAATAAGATTGTTCGAGGATAACATTTGCTCTTCAATCTCCGACCATGCATTACGGATGATGGTCGCACGCGTATCGTTATCGGTCGATGCCAGATTAGTAAGCGCCATTAACGCCTCAAATGTTGGTAGGAGATCCCGGGTTTCAGCTGCAGGGTCGGGGGAAAGTATATAGATGAGAGGTCGAATAGCCGAGTTCTGCGGACGAGCCCGTGTCCCACCAAACACAAGAGCCGGATTCGTGCTGATTAAGATACGTGCGAGTGCTTGAGCAGCTGTCCGCTTGGCCTGTGATTCCGAGTCTGGTAAAGCTGTCCAGGCGGCGATGAGAAGGTTGACGGCTCCTTGTTGGGCAAGCTGACCTCGTAGGCTAGTCGTGACTGATAGGGCAGAGATAATAGATACGATCAGACTCAGTGAAGCAACAGACCCGTGCCGACTGTGGGTTACCAAAACTGGTACGATGCCGGCTTCAAAAACCCGTTTACATCGTTCCGAAACGTGTTTATCATCATTCAATGGATTCGCCGGCGCCAGCTTTCCGCTGGCATTAGCATAAGCTTTGAGCTGTGTCATTTTCTTTTCTTCCTCGGATTGCGCTGGTTGATATCGAGTGAGATTCATGAAGATGCTTAGAGCGCCATACGTGAGTGGTGATTTTGCGGGCGCGTCCCCCAAAATCTTCACCAGCGTCTTCAAAAGTTCCTTGTTGCCTGCAACTTCCTCCTTTACCGTAGGTTGGATAGTCGCGTAAGCCAAGCCCTCTACCGAGAGCTTCTTGTCGCTCTCCAGATTTTCCTTAAGTATCATTGAACTAAACTTCTTGGATAAGTCTTCAATACTGGTGGTCGCTTGCTGTATTCTAGGTTCTGATCCTTCCGTTGTTTGTTGCGCCGACGAGGGCACTGCCTGAAGCCTTCAGGTCAGCCCAGCTCCATTCCTCGCGGCGCCGAATCACTGCCACTGAAGATTTTCGAATGTGGGTGGTGATGCGAGCGGAAGCTTTAAAGTGCCTACCCTCAATTTTGCTAGGATGACCGCGGCCATATTCTGAACCGCCACGGAATGTCTTCTCATGGCAATCGAACCCTCTGTGACTTGGACCTCGGGATCCGCCGAGTGGATGGCCTTAGACAGCTCATTCGGATCTTGATCAACGACCTCTTCTAACCAGTCAGTACAATACTTTTGGATGGCTTCGCGGCACTGCGAATTCATGGAAGCGGCGTTGAGCATTTCCAGACATGCAGTCTCGACCTTTCGACTCTTCCATTTCCGTCGCATTAGGGGATCGAGACTCGGCAAAAAGCCTTCGCTGAGGAATATGTCAGTTGTGATATCCGGAGCAATCGGGAAGACGGCGGCGGCGACACAGAATGCGACGATGTAGTCGTCATATGTTCCCCTCTTGACACGGTCGAAGAAGAATTTTCGTAGAGCTTCGTTGCCCTTGTCCCCGGCCGCCTTAAGGTACGCAGAAGCAGTCAAGGCTGCATGGCCGCGGACCAAATCAGCCTGTCTCATGTCGAGATAGCCGAGTATGGTATCGACACATACATCATCGATCACGTCACAGATGGATTGCTTTTTGTTTTTGTTTTCGATGTCGTCGTTCAAGAGCTTGGTGAGGTGGTCAAGTTCTCGGCATGTATCATCGTCTTCCTGGCCGCCTTCCATTAATCGCGCAAGAATGAGCTGCGTTTGCTCGATGTCGCTCAACTTGGCCATCTCCTCGCGATTGGAGGTGACATCAATAGGCGACTCGTCCATTGTTTCCTGAGAACGAATACCAGCTAGTATGCAAAGTCCGGTTGGCGAAAAGTATTAGATGTAGTGAAAGAGTGGAGTGAATAAAAGACGAGCTTTGATGGAAATGGATAATAGAGTCAAAATGAAGAAAGGTGGCGCTGTGGTGGCGTATAAATAAGGTCTACGCCCCGTCAGTGGTGAAATACCGAATCGTTAGTGACATTCAAGTTGACACTTCGGGGTGCTTAGACAAGTGCAGAAAACTAATATCTATATAGAAGAGAAGAGGGTAACATTGTAAACCCGTAAATCGATGAAACAACTTGGTCGTCGCTTGGAGTGGCTTTTATGACGAGTTTCGGGGATACGTAAGGTAGATACGAGTAATGAGTCTGGTGTTGGCGCGTGACAGACATGAAAGAGGCTTGGATACAAAGAAGAGAGAGACACACACACCTTTTCTTACCTATGAAGGCCTGTATCCGACTGGCAGAATGGCGAACCCTGGTTAGCTGCAATGGCAATCACGAAGGATTTCCCTAGTTTCCGGGTCGTTTATCCAAGGCTGTTTCAAGGTAGGAGGTGATCCGCTTGCAAATTCACTCACATGAGCTAAATTGACTGGGTGTTAGTCGCTGCAACCTAACCTAACCTTATATAACATGCGAGACAATGCGGAGAAGAAGCGAGCTGGCTGGACTGGTCTGTCCAGATGCAGCGTTGCTCGCAAGGGAATGCTATAGAAAGAATGTGGGGGACCAACCACATACATGCGTCTGCTGGTACAGGGCGTGATGGAGGTAAGATAGAGGTCTGTCACATGTGTATTGGTTTAATATGTAGCTTGACCACGGGAAGTTTAGGCGGGAGAGAAGTTGTACGATTGCTGAAAGTGAATCATGAGGTGATGATGTAGAAATAATACGGAAGCTCCAAGCTTCAATTCGTCCAGAAGACCATCACTGAAATTACCCCGCCAAAATTCATCGGCGCCAATAGAGTTATCTAGTCCTTGCGCGCCTGATAAAGTGGCAGTAGCAGCTGCAGGGGGGGGGTCCCGTAAGATCTGCCCAGCAATGACGTCTAGCTTTTCATCATGTGAACTGGCGTCTTTATTAGTGGGTGATCTGTGCTACAACCCCCGGCTCAGCGCGGCATTCAGTGCAGGCGCGCTAAAGCATGGTTGCCTGGGCTGGCCGGGTCGAGCTTAGGTACCTGGTGCGGGTCTTTGCTCGGTGAGGTACGGTGAAAGAGACCTAATTAAATCTTATCGCTATCGGCTTCTTACTCCAAGCTTCGCAAATTCGATGCCCGTTCCATCGTTCCATCTCAATGCGTGCCTACCATTACTGACTGTGCGTAGCTCCCCGAATATCGCATCGGACGGAGCTATTCGGGGCATTTTTTATTCTCTTGAGTTCTTTTATCCCTATCATAACTTCTGAAACCCTAGAAGATAGAGCGTCGTGTACATCTCTACAAGGAAAACGACCTTGGGCCCTTTCGTACAACGGCACGATGAACCGCATCGACGCCTCGGAACACTACAACGAGTCTCCATCCGCCACAAATCAGATCCCCTCTCTCCTCACCATCATAATCGATACAAACCCGCGTGCCTGGGCAGCTATCGCCGACCACCTCCCCATCTCTAAGGCCGTCGCCAACCTCCTTGTCTTTGTCAATGCTCACCTTGCATTCGGCAATGATAACCATGTCGCCATCCTAGCAGCACATCCCAACCGCGCCGTGTGGTTATATCCTAAGTCTCCGAATCTAGATCGCTACTCTAGGGGCAGCAACGGCGATGGGCAAGATGTGGAAATGACGGATGTTGACGGGCAGCGGGATGGGGATGCGGCAGAACTAGGCGGCTCTGCAAACAAGTATCCCCAGTTCGCACAGGTTGAGACCTCGATCCTGACCTCGCTGCGCTCCCTAATCGACAGCACGACTCCCTCAGACCTCAACCCCACAACTCTCATATCGGGGGCTCTGACTCTAGCATTGTCCTACATCCACAAGATGGCGCACGCCTTCGAGCCCGCCAAAACATCCTCCGACCCTGCGAACCCAACATCCGCGCCTACCACCTCTGATCCGACGGCAGCCTCCGCCGCAACGTTGCACTCACGCATCTTCGTGCTCTCCGTCTCGGACAGCGAGCCCGCGCAGTACATACCTACTATGAACGCTGTCTTTGCGGCCTCGCACGCACGAATACCGGTTGACACTCTCTCACTCTACGGAACTCCGACTTTTCTCCAACAAGCTGCTTTTATTACAGGTGGCACTTTCCTCTCCGCAGCTTCGAATCCTCGCGGCTTACTTTCGTACCTCATGTTCGGCTTCCTGGCCGACGCAGAAGCGCGCAAGTCGTTGATCATACCAACGCAAGACTCCGTGGATTTCCGCGCGGCGTGCTTCTGCCACCGCAACGTCGTCGACACGGGCTTTGTTTGCAGCATCTGTTTGAGTATCTTCTGCGAGGTGCCCGAAAACGCCGAGTGCCTGACCTGCGGCACCAAGCTAGCCCTCGGGAGTTACGGGGCTAAACCCGCCGTGGTCCCAAGGAAAAAGAAGAAAAAGAAGGGCCGCGTCAACGGCGTTGGTGGGAGAGAGGAGACGGGTAGTGCGACGGGAACGCCTGTGCCTGGATAAGGTGAGAAATGGTTTCGGATGCATTTCCATGTCTACTGTGTACTATTGCAGAGGTCATATGAACATGGCAGGGGGCGGGGCGTACATCATGCTGGCTTTGGAGTTGCATACTCAGGGGCGGCGTTCGGTTTAGGATGAAAACATTACGAATCAAAAAGCGTAGAAATCGGCCGACTTTAGGATTGGTTTAAATCTTCGTATTATGTTCTATCTAAGTCGCCTAGGCAGTCCCACTATCGTCGTTAGTGAGCCGATTGTTTTCATTGGGTGACCACACTCAGCAATGCCTCTATTCTTGCGTTCAAACTCTATAGTCGTTGCCTAATATGAAAAGGGCCACCCAAGGGTATCTCAAGAACACCGGCACCAATGTAATGCAACGCGTACGAATCTAGGTATACGAATAGGAAAGGTAGACTAAGCTCAAGGATGAACCAGGTAGGAGGATGGATCGAATAACGGATGAGTGCCTGCAGACGGTAGAGCTGAATAGAATTCTCGCTCTATCTATCATAGTCGGGGGTTGGTGTCAATGTGACCGGGTTATATGTGAATTTTCCGAGCTCCTTGAGCAATACCGGAACCTCCTTCCTTGACGCGTGACATGACGCACGCTGGTTCACGGTCATTGGAGCCCATGGAAGCGAGGGCGAACGAGTCGGTGTTATGCGCGAAATATAAGTAATAGCCCGTGGGGCCCTTCTTTACAGCCATGACACCGATGGCTCCAGCTGAGGAAGAGTATTTAACGCCCGGATGTTCCTGGAAGTCGTTGACGATAAAGCCCTCGAGTACGACGCTCTCGTCATCCTCGGGTACATCTTTTCCACCTGGCCCACGACGTGTACCCTGAAATATGCGCTCTGCACATTTCTGGGACGCCATGGTAGTAGCCATATGTTCGCCTGTGCCGCTAGTTACAGCGGCGACGGCGACGCCATCCTGGTCCTGTTCGTCAGCTGGGATGACAGCCGTCCCAATCCCCACTAAGGCCGCTGGTCCAATCCGTCCTCGGTGTTTCATGCCAATGCCACCTGAAGATGACCCTGCGGCAATCTTTCCGGATTGGTCGATTGCAATCGCGCCTACGGTATCGGTGATCTTATCGCTATCATCATCGTTTTTACTATGAGCGATAGTATAGGATGATTGCGGTTTAGCAAGACCTAGCAGTGCGCGATTGCTGACAGGAGTCTGTCTCATTGGAGATACGAAATGCTTCGGAAAGACATTTGAATCAGCACCATCGTGAAGCGAAGCCCCAGCTGCATCGTTGGATGCTGACGTGCTAGAGTTCGACTTCAAAGATTCGTTACTGGGAGCGGAAACGAAGTGTATGGGTTGCGGAGGTGGCGACGATACATCTCTAGGGACATTTTTGGGGCCTAAAAGAGATGAGCCCAGCAAATTCAAGGGGCTACGTGCGAGCGGAGTTTTGGGCGAAACCTGTGGCGTAATGTCGACATTCATTAACTCTGGGAAACTGGACATAGGTGTCCCGCTTCCCCACGGCGAACCTGGTGAGTCCGGTTGGCCCTCATTCCAAGTACCAGTTAATATGGCGCTTGTGTGGTCTCGATGTGCGGTCTGACGAGCCTCAATATCATATACGCTGTTGACGGTGCGGTCATAAGCACCGGGTACTGGAGATGGAGATCCTATGCCCTCAGCCCGCCTCAGATCTTCTCGCCATCTGACATAGCGATCTCTGGCATTTCTTGATACTAGCCACTCATTGGGGACCAGCGGCATACCCGACTCCCGGGCAAACTCTTTAGCGCCGTCTCCGATAAGCAGGTTCGGAGGAACGCGGCGTAAAGAGAGGGGCTTGCTACTGCACTGTAGGATGACCTTTGCTAAAGTTATGGGATTCTTGATGTCTATAAAACTCCGTGGTAAGCAAGTCAAAATGCCAACCCGTCGAGCCTTGATTTACTTACTAGGAACTGCACCACAAGCTCCGCTTCGACCAAGATGGTCGACAAGGGTAGCATCACATTCCACCGTCCCATCGATTGCTAGATTGCTTCCGTACCCGGCATTGGTGATCTCTTTGTCCTCGAGAACTTTGATAGCAGCTTCTACAGCGTCGATAGCCGAATGACCTGAGCGAAGGAGTTTTATGCTCAGACGAGCAGCCCTACCGAGAATTAGAATCATTCGTCGAAGACTTCAATGTTCACATAAGGAATACACCTACTCATTGCAGGCTTCCAAATGTATCCGCTCATTGACGGTGCTATGGTATCCGGCCCCAGCATGAATGAAAATGGCTGACACCGGTAATTTCCTACGTTTTCCCCAGCGATCTGCCGCTCCGTCTACGGATGGGATGTTATTGTTGCTATCTATCGGGGAAGGAGATCTGAGGCGCTTTGTAACCCAAGGTAGGCCGTCAATGATATCGTCGCTTCCATCTTCTTTGCCATGCGGGTTTAGGTCGCCAGAGGCTTGCAAATCTTCAGAATCCATTGCAGATATTGCAGAAGACATCTACCTATTTCTCAGGCTTCCTCGTATCCTAGAATGGGCAGAACTGACAGCCGTTCGCCTCGTCACAACTTGAACGAGCTGCTGTAATCCTTCGGATTGCGTACGGGTTTCTGTTTGTGCACGTAAAGATGGTTTGCCTAATCTCTTGGCTATAACGATTGTGGAAGTAATGAATATCCCAAGGTTTGCCCAATTAGTATGACAATCGCGGCTACTCTAGCTGGGACGCAATTGGGGACACTCATGAAGTTCTTGTAGGGAATTGTCGAGGTGTCTGGCTCTTGGCACTGGAACGGAGGGTTGGATGCTCAGAATATCATGAAATCGAAGAAACCGAGCACGAGGCGAGAATACCGGTTTTACGTATGGAGAAACGTGGACGATGACTAATGCACAAGATCGAAACGTGGACTCGAAGACTCTGTGGCGGTCAACCTTTACGGGAAATTGGCGAATTTGGGTATCGAGACACCGTCTTGAGGGATGAAATGCGCCGCGGGCAAAATAGAAGAATCGATACCAAGTAGCCAGTGATTAGAATGGAGGAAAAGAGAAATTTATACAGTTCTTATTAAGAGGATACGTTATGATATCCCTACTAGACGCGGTGGTGTGAGTAGAAGTATATGTAGGAAGATTTCAAGGAGATGGATGGGAGTGGAGGGAGACTGGTAAGTCATAAGAAGTAGATACCTCTACAGCGATGTCCTTATGAAGATGACGTTTGATAATACAGGGCAGCAATTTGGGACATGGAAGTCAACGCCTTGGTAAGGTTGATTTTAGTTGGGGGTATCTTTCTAGCTGGAGTGGTCGGAAGAGTGAGAAATAGGCGGGTTGGGTGGAAAATAGGATGGTATACTCTTTCCGTGGTCATCAAGGATATGACGATATACAGGCAGATGTCGTACCTTCATTAGCCGTAAAGTTAAAGCMCTCCGTTCGATCTTTCTTGATCTCGAGTCTTTCAAGGAAGCGAAGCGTCACTGCCTTGGATCATATCCAATTGACGGAGAGATGCTGGGCAATACAGTTTCTCATAGTACTATTCATGTTGAGATATAACGGAAGTCCACTGATATCGATAATAATACAATAAGACGTATGATTCAGCGTGGATGAGTGTATGTATAGGTATACTTTGAGCGACGAAGGTGCGAGTATGATAGACTATCAGATGAGTTGGAATTGTCCCTCAAATTGGAATGCAGGTGCCAGACAGCTGGGACCTCCATTTTCTGCTTGGACCCACATGTACCTTACCTAATCCTACATACGTAACCATGTAACACCGAACAGCCAGCCCAGCCGCATTCACGGTCAGGTAGACCCCACCTGTCCCGCCCAACCGCCCAGCTAGCGTGCACAGCCACATTTTGCCGGGCACCTAAACTCGCGATAGGCACGTAATTTCGACTTTCAAGGCCGCATCATCMCCAGCCAATTCCAATAGCTACCCCGCGGGTCTCCCTTTCACCACCACGATTTCACTCCTCCCCTTCTGCTGCACTAGCTTCTACTTCACACTCTAGGCAGCTCGGTGCGGCTCCTACCCGTACAAGATGGCGAACCAGACCCCTGCCGTTGTCATGGACAAGTACGTCTCCCGACCCCGCAGTCAAGAGCTGCTCCCCTGAGCTGTATACATTTTGAAATAGGACGGCAATGCTAACTTCATATATGAATGTAGCGGCACGGGATTCTCGAAGCTTGGTAAGCGAGATTTTCAAGTTGGGCTGTGATATATGGCTGTGAGCCTTGCTATTTGGAGTCCAACTAACCCACCGCTCCTTTCCGACAATAGGTTTCGCCGGTAACGATTCTCCCTCCTTCGTTTTCCCGACCGCGATAGCGACGAAAGGTGCAGCAGGGACCGGAGGAACCGGATCAGGTCGTCCTGCTGTTGCAAACAAGCCGTCCTTCCTAACAGGAGGCGCTGGTCCTACTGGTCATCTATCGACAAAACGAGGTACCGAAGACTTAGACTTCTTCATTGGTGACGAAGCTATTGCTGCCGCGAACGGACCAGGTCAGCCCTTCACAATATTACATCGAATACAACCGAAATATTGATGTTGGTATAGGTTATGGTCTACACTACCCAATCCGACATGGTCAAATAGAGAACTGGGTATGAATTCCGATCCCACTACCCTTTGATTCAATACTGACGAGTTGTACCAGGATCATATGGAAAGATTCTGGTCGAACTCTATCTTCAAGTACCTACGCGTCGAACCCGAAGATCACTACTTCCTCTTAACCGAACCCGTATGCAGCAGCCACCAGACTATTATAATGCGCAACTAACACACCGTAGCCTTTGAACCCACCTGAGAATCGAGAAAACACCGCCGAGATTTTCTTCGAATCCTTCAACTGTGCCGGCCTCTACATTGCGGTTCAAGCTGTCCTCGCCCTTGCTGCGTCTTGGACGTCAGCGAAAGTGTCGGATCGATCTCTCACCGGCACCGTCATTGACTCGGGTGATGGTGTTACACACGTCATTCCTGTTGCCGAAGGTTACGTGATTGGATCCTCCATCAAGTCTATTCCAATTGCTGGTCGAGACATCACCTATTTCGTCCAGTCCCTACTACGTGATCGAGGCGAACCCGACAGCTCGTTGAAAACGGCTCAGGAAATCAAGGAAGAGTACTGCTACGTATGCCCGGACATTGTCAAGGAGTTTTCAAAGTTCGACCGAGACCGCAGTCGATTCGCCAAGCATGTGGTTTCGCAGCCGGGCGGTCGTCAAGTCACCGTTGACGTTGGATACGAGCGATTCCTTGCCCCTGAGATATTCTTCAACCCGGAAATCTACTCGTCAGATTTCCTCACGCCACTTCCCGTTGTCGTTGACGGTGTTATCCAATCCAGTCCGATCGATGTCCGACGAGGATTGTATAAAAACATTGTGTTGTCAGGAGGTAGCACATTATACAAAGATTTCGGGCGAAGGTTACAACGAGACATCAAGCACTTGGTAGACGCACGAATCCGTGCCAGTGAGGTCCGCAGTGGAGGAGCGAAGAGCGGTGGTTTGGAAGTTCAAGTCATTACACACAAGCGACAACGACATGGGCCGTGGTTTGGCGGTAGTTTATTGGGACAGACTCCTGAGTTCCGATCTTATTGTCACACAAAGGCTGAGGTGAGTTATTCCCAAGTATAGAAGTCGTGGCTATTTAATGCTAACTTGGTGTAGTACCAGGAATACGGACCCGGAATTGTGCGAAGATTCGCTCTCCTTGGTGGACCGGGTGGTTCGTAAGTTGATATTGACAGTTGTACGACGATACCAGATAGAGGGAAAGGGGTGCAAAAGCTGAATATGTATCCAAAAGAGTAGCAGGCTGATATTAAAATTTACGATCAATTCCACCATCTTACATATTTTATCATTTGCTTGCTAATGTTCACTAGATACCGTAATAACCTAGGCGCTACTTCGTTTCAGCATTCTATTGTTCTAATGCAAGATGAGCCCCTGTCACTTAGCCGCGAAAGTCGAACGACCTACATATGTTCTGCGATGGACGATCATCTGGTTACGATATTGGTAGTGATTGTGAAACTGACCCTCTCGCTCGGACTCCCAAACGCGCAGCCAAGATCTTGGCCGTGACTGTTGTTTCCCCTCAATGCGATACTTGATTCAAATACGATTATTGAGATATGAGAAATTAAATCAGAACAAATTAGAATATCAAATCAAGCGATTCGATCCTCTTCATATTTTGTGGCTTCTGACCTCCGTGAAGATCAATCTTACTAGAGCTTCGGAACAGCACTAAGAACTCAGACACACTAGCAGGAACATTAACTTCAACAGAAGGAATTGTAGCCGCACACCAGGCATCAATTTCGCAGCTAGTCTCTTACACTTGGTAAATGCAATTAAACCGGCCCCGAGGAATTGCAACACTTTTATCGGTGGTATTGCCGAACCCCATATCAGCCTAATCACTCCACAGGATATTTGAAAGGCACCGGAGACGTCGAGATTTCACATTTGAGAACAATTCTCGTGCCCGGATCCCTGACAAAAAAACTCGTCCGCCATCCCATGTTCAACTCTTGAGCTTGAAACAGTACTGGTCTCGACCCTAGCCTTTTACATTTGACTCGAAATCTTGGGATCTCACACCCGATGGATATGAACACCATCACCCCGACAAGCGGGATCGACTTCTTAGTCCGGCAAGGCATAGAGCACCTCCGGGAGAAAACTGCGAGTCCGACCCAAGAGAATGACTTGGGCCCCACATCACTCCGATCTAACCGGTCTAGAGCCCGGAGCGGCGACTACTCATGCTTTCAGGTTGATCTTTCCAACTCCGAAGCATCATCCGTTACTGAAGCCCGCTCTCGGCTTCTGGAGCTGCCGAACGAGTTGCAGTATATGATCGCTACGTACCTGGGCTTCGGTGACATGGAGCGCCTACGCCGGACCTGTCGCCACTTCCGCGTCCTACTTAATCCGGACTTCGTTCGAGCCCACTTCGGCGGTGACCAGCTGTTCATACGACAATTAACCTCGCACTGCCAGTCGTGCCTCTCACGACCAGGACGCCACAGCCTGGTGATGTACCCCGCAACTAGCGGCCGGCCACCAAGCTCCAAGTGTTTCCGGTGCTCAGTTCAAGAGCGCGATCTGCGTGTAGGTACGCACCTACAGCTAGCCAATACCCGGTCAGCATGGGTGTGCCGCTGGTGTGGATGGCCCATTGCCGGGTCCGCTGCGCCAAGCTGGGCTCATGAGCAGTTCCACGCTGGCTGCTACGACCGATACTACCGAGTATTGTGGGGGTTCTTGTGGCTCGGGTTCGCGCAGTTCGCGGTCGGAGTCGTGGCTGCGGTGCTATCGCTGATTTATTTCCGAAGCGACACGCTGGTCTTCCCGCCGGTTATTGCGTCATTCGTGCTGCTATGGCTGTGCATGGCGTTCCTTATGTTCAGGGGCAACCGTATAAGGACGTATCACTGGGTTGGTGCGCTGGAGCTTGTCATACTTGGGTTGTGGGTTCCGCCCATATATGCAGTTGCCAGGCGTATAGAAGACGGACCTCCTGAACGGAGTGCTGTCGCGGCGCTTGTGTTTTACGGTGTTAATGCGTAAGTCAAGGTCGTTTTCTGTAGTCCGGCAATCGCTAGCATACACTCGACGACTTCATCCCATCCTCGACTTGGCTATTCTAAGCCGGCTTAGCTAACCATAAGCACAGGATATTCAGACTACTGAACTTCATCGGCAATGTCATACTGATGTGTGAATACGATATGACGAAACATTATGTACTGCAGCAGTCTCTCAAAAGGAGACTACTCAACGCACTTATGGCAGGACTGGTCTATTGGACATATCCCCAGTGTGTCGAACAGAGGTACCCACCGGATTATAATTAAGAGGTATGGCATCACATTGTCAGTAGGCACCCGATGGCTTAACCTATTTTACTTGAACCTCACGACGTAAACGCCTCCAGTACTGGAAGCTTTAGGATCTGGAAAGGGCATCCCCTATGCCAACATGCTGCCTCACACGACTCCCAATGTCAGGATTCGGATACTTCGGGTCTCGTAAGGGATGCTTAGAACAAAGAAGTATCTAGTATGTATACCCGGCCTTCGGCCGGYTAGTTTAGAGCTCTTCGCGCAACAACGTTGTTTTATCCATCATCCTATGGTCGGCCTTATGACACCCAAAGGCAGCCATGCAGGCGGAACAGAGGCGACGGAAGAGCCAGGTGTTACCCGGTGCTTTGCTCAACAGCATTTTTTTACTAGACGATTTCGTAATTCATAGATTGCTGCGTTGGGTCAATGAGGATTTAGTAACACATGGGTTTGAGCCACTTCAGGGGCCAGACCGTGTGTGGTGGGAAGCCTTTAAGACAGAGAGGGAGAATGCTCGACCGCTGTTAAGGGTTCTGCAGGATAACTTCTTGAGCACTTATGGCACGGTCTGGGATAAGTTGGTTGATTTTAACTGAATTTTAAGGCTCATTCGACCCTAGTGCCCGCAAGCACGAAAGGGGTTTGAAGATACCCAGGCACTCTATCAGTACTGCTAAAGAGCCATTAATTGCCCAGATTGAGGTAGCGAAGTCTCCGAAACCAACGTTTGTCAACGTGAAGCTAGAAATACAACCGTTACCACGGAGCATTGGTCCCATCATACTGGTTCCTTCCCGGGGCATTTTCCCAGCCTTTAATGAGAACCTTTGGCATCTTCCCATTGAGCTCCTGCCCCGGTCTAAGAATGATATCCAGCGAAGCCTTGGCGGCCTCCTCTGGTGTCAAATCTGCCATGTCACCGCCGCCCAGATCGGTTTTCATCCACTAGGTTAAACAATTTCAGTGTCTAATATCAGAGAAACATGGGGTTAGACTACTTACGCCGGGGCAGAGCGCCATGAATGTGAACCCTTCCTTTTCATGGTCGAGAGCGTACTGGACAGTAAGAGAGTTCATGGCTGCTTTGGAGATCTTGTAGGCGGGGGCAGGGAAGTAATGGGCGTTGCTGGCTAAGGTAATGGAGGCAAGGGTTGTTGAACTTGGTCTTGTTAGAACTAAGGTGAGGTTAAAGGGTGAAGGATCGTCTCACATATTAGCAACTTTCTTCAGGGTGCCCTTTTGCAGAAGTGGGAGAAATGCTCGAGTCACCCAGTGGACACCAAGAACATTGATCTTGATGCTACTTTCGAGGTTATCCCTGGGTAGATGTTTTAGTCGACCGGATTCATCACATGTTTAAGCACTTGCAAGCTTACATAGATTTAACACCATCAGGTGCATATTCGCATACTCCTGCATTGTTAATCAAGACGTCTAGTCCCTTGCCTTCTAATTTCCGTTCAACTTCGACCACTGCCTGTTTTATAGATTTTTCATTGGTTACGTCGAGTCTTACAACAATGACCCGACCAGATGACTCCTTGGCAAGGTCGTCTAACGCACTGGAATCTCCTCGTGCAGATGCGAAGACTTTGCTGACCTCTGAGGCGGGGAGAGAAGCAAGTTGGCGAGCAATTGCGAGTCCAAAGCCTCTTGAAGCTCCAGTGATGAGAAATGAAGCCATACTCAAAGATGGAGGGGTTTTCGAAGCTACGGTACTAGTTCAGGGGTTGATGATGATAGGGTAGTTCTTGATTCTAGCAGTTCTAAGCTACTATGTAGGTAGGCACCGAAATCCGGTACGCCTCTCTTTTACTTTGCCAGCTGACAAATACAGACAGAGGCATATCTTCTATTCTATTCCAGATGTACCTGGCGCTCTCAACAGGTGGAGTGGAAGAGCGATGCCCGTCGCCATTAACGGATTTAATGGAGTTAATATTGCCCACGTTAGATTGAGTTCTGCGGAGATTACAAGGAGATTGTGATTAGTCAGCTTGATCGAGCTCGGTGTCGGTCCTTCGACGCTTAGGCGTGGATGAGTGGCTGTTTTACTCCTCATCCGTGGCTGTAAGAATAACAAATTCATGCTAGTTGCCCTAGAGGAAATGTTTTAATTCACATCCCTCTACTCACTCGACTTCCGGGTCGAGTTTGACAACACGTCCATCCGCATAAGCCATTGATATGATTTCTGAAATGCGTAAAAGCCGATACTATCAGCCGTTGTGGTGCTGGCATTACATGAATTCTACGAAAATTCTCTAACGAGATGCACTGTGTCACGTAACACAGAGCCGAAGGGGATAAGATATCGTCCATATGACTACCTAGGTACCTATTCGGACACAACATCAACTAATTTGATATGGACCCCGCTACTGTTGAATACGCGCGTCTCCTCCGTCCCAAGTATCACGAGCATTGTTATTAGCCAACGTCTCGAAACGTATGTCACAAAAATAGCCTCGGATTCTCAGCCGGCATTGCCACTTGTGCCAATGAAATTAGCCGGAGCGGATCGCCTTGAAAACGACCGCGATGATTCGTAAAAATAGTATTATCGCGAACTTCGAGATAGAACGGCATAAGAGGTATGTATGTTAGTTGCAGGTTTATCGGGTCACGATCTGCGAGGGGGCTTGTGTGATACCCATGTGGCGAAGATATTCACTGTACACCAATAAGGATACAAGTCCTCATCCGCTACACACATTCCCTGTTATGCGCCATCTTAGTGATATTGAGGGCTAGACTGCGCACCTCCAGTGGTATGCTCCTCGCCGCCAACACACTGCTGTCCGAATTCCCGGCCAACATTAATACAATTCGTAATCGGATATGTATCTTAACCTATGGTTGGTTCAACAAGAAATTAATATTTCCTCGCCCGCGAGGATTAGTTAGGACGTTGCATGAATCCTCACGGCGGCTAGATTGAGGCATATGCATGTTGGAATGTCTCAAACTCACTGACACTGTCCCAAAACGGTGCTATTCATCAATGCTATGGTACCATCCACACGAGGTGCATCAGGATAACTTATTTTTCCACAGCCAGTGTGCCGAATAAGCGGCAAGTCCAATAGCAGAGAAAATACCGAGCCAGACCTTTGCGACCCCAAGCAGAACTTTGGTAGCGTATTCATCTGCTGCTTTGGCATCATTTGCCCTAGGGAACGGCTCGTCGGGAACAGGCACACCCAAGAATTTACAAAGAGGKTCCCATCCCTCACTCAAGTCCATCTCTAGAAGCTGGCCCTTGGGGACGAGAGATCTGACCTTGTCATTATGAGCTGTGAGAATATCTAAATGCCATCGTTAGCAGTTGAACTAAGAATTGTACCAGTCGAGACCTACGAGGGCCGCCCTTCTCAATAAGTTCGGTTGGACTGGCGTCCCTTTTATCCAGGCCAGCAAGTCGCAAAGTTGAACGACTATAGTAACTTGCAAATTTGGCAAGGTACCTCCATCCTGGGATAGGCGCAAGTACGACACCAAGCCACGATGGTGTAGTCCTGCTGGTCAAAGTCGCGATGCTATTCCACCACTTTTCCGGATCTCTTCGGACCAAGACAACCTTTGCATCTGGATACAATTCCATCATCTCAGGCATGAAGTCAGATGGGGGCAGATCCGATGTTGCTACGAAACCAGCGGTTGCCTTACGGACGAGCTTTAAAGTCAGGTCTTTGTCGCCCGCCTCTCTAGCCTCGTACGCCTTGATCCAAGTAGAACAATAGTCTGGAATATGTTAGGTATCATAGACAATTGCCATCATCAAACTCACCGTCATCGCGGATCAAGATTTGTGTGCCACCATGGAGTACCGGACCGTCGACTAACTTTGCTAAGGCTAGGGACATGGACACAGTTCCGGTTCGCGAGTAACCTGCCGAAATGACCTGAACCGTCTTGGAAGGATCGGTTGGTATAGACGCCACCCCTCCCATGGTAGCGACTATTGAGTCTCAATTTGGAGATTTCCGTTGATCAATAAGTCGAAGGGGAGATAATAGTGTAATGGAGGAAGAAACCCATCCGAAAGCATACGGCACGACTATTAACCTAGGGATTAATCACAAGATATGCATGTAAGATATAAGACCGAAAACGCGATATGATTTTACTTATGTATAATTAAATAATATTATTCATTAAAACGCATAACCCCGATAATGAATGAGGGCGCTTCTTAAAAATACAGTGTTGGTCTTCTGCGCATAGCCCCCAATCCATTTCTCTATTCCCTTCCAACGTTCTGCCCCTTGCAATACCACAGAGCAACATAACAATGCTAGAAATCCCCCGATTAGGTACACCTTGGCGGAGGCTTTTTGACCCTCACGCATATACGACAACTTTAGGATTCCTATCTAGTGGCATCCGCTCCAATGCCAGTGATACCTTGGCATGCCAGTTGCAAGGTAGGTTGCAGCTGTAACTGTAACGCTCTTATACCTCGTCTTGCTCCAACCTGGGTTCTTGGATCCCAGCGTTTCCTAATCCTGAATTCCACACTTCCACAAACAGGAGCTTGGCAACATTGTGTAACCGAAAACAGATCATCGAATGTTATTAGACTAGCTGTGCCGTAGACTGACCTATTCACAGGGGTCGCCGTTCACCTTATGTGAAGCAGCCAATAGGAGAGAAAGGACCGACATAATCACCGATGCACTCAATTTACTGGTGTAACACCTGGCTGACGACAGCGGTAGCACTAGCATGATAACCACACATTCGACAGCTTGCGTGGTACGGCCGTAGGTTCTGAGTGGCCGCATCCCGTGGCGCATACGACCCAATCACGTGTATCCATTATACAGGTCTGACGGTGTCTATAGTGATTACCTTACCTAATAGCTGAGAGCAGATCTCGACTTACCTGGGTAGCGTAGCAGTATAGTTTGATAAACAGGGCTTGTTTTCGTACGGGTATAGCGACGATCTTTAGATCGTCCCGTTATCACATTTTGGGCTAGAGCTTAATAAGCACTTAAACTGACGACTTGGACTTATCTAAAAGCCGAAAAAGCACCCACCAATAACAGCAAGAGATGCTTAGTCACTCGGCACGTCGTATCAGTCTCTCACCACCGCCGCCAGCTTGCAACTTCATTCGACATGCTTGGGGACCATTCCGAATTGATCAATACTAGTTCGGGACTAACGCGAGAGGAGCGGGAGCGGGTTCGGGTTCGGAAACTTATGTGATCCTTCCATCCACTGGCCGTTGTAAAAGGATCCACAGCTGATTGGGAGCCTGCTGACTCAGAATTCGGAACGCCTTGCCGGTAGCTTCAGGCGGCAAATGGATTCTGGGGAATTACTAACGGACACCCTAACGAACCTATAAGTCTCGATATCGAGGACAGTAGATGCTCCAGACAAGATTCCCGATGTAACTCAGAAGCACGGCTTCCAGGTAAGCCCGAAGGTCGCGAGACAAGGAGAAGTCGTTCCTCGTCTCCTCCAACGTCTGGCAATACGTCGAAATGGCCTTGATGGTCTCCTCACGGCACACTTCTTTCGCTTCCTCCTCATCGATGGACCTTTCCTTCATGATAACCCAGACAGCGTTGAATACATAGTCTTGACCCGCCCGAATGGCTGCACTCCGCTCTTTTCCCCACGAATACAAGTCATTTGCGAGTCCTAAGGCTACGTACGCCGGTCTAGCCAGCTTCATACACAAATCAAGCTCATGATCCGGAATGGTCAGAGCCATACCAAAAGTCAGCGTACCAAACCAGATACTAGAATCGCGTAAGCTTTAATGGACGGATGCCACTCTGATGGTTTTGGACTCACAGCTCGCCAGCATCAACCGCTCGTGCTGGCATATACTCGTCCAAAGTCTCGAACGGCGCCGACCTCGTCTTAGCAGCTGACTGGACAAATCGTGCCCACGCCTTCATTGTGGTGATAGCTCTTTTGGGATCTTTGGCCATCATCTCAGAAAGAAGCTGTGCCTGGAGTCTTTTTTCGGGTCGAGCTTTAGGGTCGATCTTCGAGTCGAGAGCCCCGGCTCCAAACGTCTCTAGAAACCCAGTAGTCTCACTCGAGTCATGCTTCAAGTCAAAGGTTTCCATCCAATCTATTATCAACTTAGCCTTCCATACGTAGTTGTTCCCCTTGGGAAATAAATACCTACCGTCGTAGAGAAAGGCATATTCGTTTGCGTAAGAAATGAGCTCGAGCCTGTCAGGTAGACACTCTGGGACCGTGACACATAAGAAGCTATAAGGGTCGCCGAGATTTCCATGATAACCATGGACGGGTTGAACATATTTAGTCCAGTCTCTTTGTGCCCGAAGCGTACCCTTGATCTCCTCGCCTTGGTCCTTATGCATGCGAAGTGGTATGCCGTAGCCAAGCCCGTCTGTCTCGTAGACATTGGGATCGATCTCTTCAGAATATTGGAATTCCATTTTCGAAGTCAGACGGGTACGTAATAGAGTACGAGTCTCCGGATGTCAGCCCAGCCATTGGGGGCCATATTCCCAGTGCCGGCTGCACCGAAATATATGAGGGGAACCAAATCTGACCTGGCATGGCTCCCCCACAATCGTGGCCACTCTGATATCCAAGGTGTAAAGTTTAGCCAACCGTAGAAGGATGATATTCTAGGATCAGCGGTGTACCTATCTTGAATGCGGCAATGCCAATACGCTACTTCGGTCTTAGCTTAGGGTCGCTACAGGGGATGTGATCCTTAAAGAGGAATCTTGGGCCGAAAGAATATGCTTATCTGGATCCGCGATGCATAATGCCCAAATTGCCGCTGAGCGGGCCGCTCTCACATGAATCGGCACAGTTATTCTAAATTGGACCACGTGTGAAGGCCTTGAGAGACCAACTCTCGATAACATCCTAAGCTTTTCCAATGACGCCCTGCTCCTGCATTTTACTTACGCATCTAATTTTGAGCACCTAACCGATTCCCGGAAATCAGGATGGCCCTGCAAGATCTTGCTGACAGTCTCCCAGTACGGGTAACAGCGACATTAGTCCTAGCCCAATGCATCTACTTCGTCTTCCTTGTCATTTACCGGCTCTACTTCTCACCACTCTCCAAGTTTCCTGGTCCCAAGATCGCTGCTGCGACTGGCTGGKATGAGTTCTATTATCAGTGTTGGCTCAATGGCAAATACATATTTGAAATTGAAAAAATGCACAAGAAATATGGTAAATAAAGCTTCATTAATACGGAACATATTAAGCCAGGCAGCTAAATGTATTCAAGGTCCAATTGTCCGAGTAAATCCATATGAACTTTCAATACATGATCCCGAATTTTACACTGAGCTGTATGTCACGGAGAGTCGGCGTCGGACAGACCACTACGACGCCTTTGGCAAAGGAATTGGCTTTGAAGGTTAGTATGACCATTCCTGAGAACGTTCATGTGCAATAACAACCCTTACCTAGATTCCCMCCTTTTTACAAAGGAACATGACCTACATCGTATAAGGCGAAAGGCTCTGGAGCCATTTTTCTCTAAGCTGGGTATCAATCGCTTGCTGCCAGTCATTGCAGAGGTAGCTTTGCACTTGGAATCTCGTATTAGAGAGTTCTCTGGCACCGGGAAAGTCATCCGACTTGACCACTCCTTCTCTGCATATGCCGGTGATGTCGTGGGGAGAATGTGCCTTGATACCAAAGATCGACGCGACCGCTTTTTGAATGAACCGAATTTCTCACCTGACTGGTATGACATCCTGCAACGAACTAGGTAAACAATACTAAACAGACGTTGAGGTTTGATGCTATGCTCATGATCATCCGCTCTATACCAATAGCTACAGCGTTCCCATTACTTGTCCTGTATGTTGAAATTCATGATAGCCATTGTAAACCACATCATGTCTAACATAACGCAGGATGTTCAGCTATCTTCCCGAGAACGTCTTCGTATGGGCGTATCCTCGCGGCCAAGGAATACGCAAGTTGAGACATGTCAGCAAGACTCCTATCCATACTCAAATCGTATCCGAAGGTTAATATATGCTACAGAAAGCAAGAGAAAACATCCGCAAGGTTCTCACGACTGATTCCATAAAAGACGAGAACGTTTCATCCCTGTTCCACCATGTGGTGAACAGCGATATGCCGGAATCAGAGAAAACTGAGCAACGTCTCGTGATGGAAGCCATGTTGATCCTTGCGGGAGGGACGTGGACCAGTGGTCGTACAATTGGGGTCTGCGCATATCACATTCTGTCCAAACCCCATCTACGAAGCGGAGTCGAGGCGGAGCTGCGAGATATCATGGCTGCTTGGCCCCAATATGTGCCTACATGGGCGGAGCTCGAGAAGCTAACCCTGCTGCAGGCCATTATCAAAGAAGCTTTGCGGTAAGACATTCCTATCGTCCCCACTCAAGTGATAAGTCATACTCAGATTCGGGACTTCAGTATCAGTTATGGGGTTATGCACAGACTGCCTCGGATCTCGCCCGATGTCCCCATTCAATACAAGCAGTATACCATCCCAACAGGGGTATGTGACCCCTGAACGATCCTCGGGTACCTATCCACAATTAACCAACCTTTCAGGCCCCGGTAGGGATGTCGTCATATCTCATGCACACAGATCCTTCCGTCTACGAAAAGCCCTTCGAATTCATCCCTGAACGATGGATCGGAGATGTTGACCCGGCCATGAACCGAAACTATGTGCCGTTTGCCAGGGGTTCGAGGAACTGCCTTGGGCTCCAGTAAGCGTTCCTGATTTTCTTTTTTTTCCCTCTATACTACTTTCAGAGGTGCTGATACTATTATGTACTGTTTAAGTCTAGCCATGGCGGAGGTCACCTACGCCTTGGCGGTACTTTTTCGCCCCAATGGTCCTAAGTTGGAGTTATTCGAGACAGACGAAAGCGACGTGACACAAGTACACGACTTCATGGTTGCGACGCCAAAACTGAACACTAAAGGTATACGGGCACGCGTTCTCTAACTTAGCGTAGTAGACAGTTAACAAGGCAGAGAGAAAAATGGGTAATAAGGCATATATGATTAATCGACTTGGAAGCGTATCAAAAGCGAATACGTTCGACGTTGGGAGTTGAGACTTCACAGCATGCATAGCGGCGTAGCAGAGTACTGCATTGCCGTCCCATGTCATGTACGAAGGTAGCAATGAAGATAAATTATGAAAGTCGTCTTCACGTGGGATTAGGTCGCATCCTCTAAAATCGGTCCCGACTAAAGGGATCTCGGGACGACTGTGGGAACAAATCTCATGTCTATCTCATGTTTACTGTATTGAATAAATGAGGGATTTCTACAACCGCAATCTACTGGGTCTAACGGTGGGGGCCGAATGCGAGAGGGTTTTCTCTTGTTCCCTATACGAAACTCGCCTCACAACCCAATCCAGCCACTGGTGTGGGCGTACGGTGCCTCAGTAAGACTCCAACACGTGGCTTAATGTAGTCTAGTGTAAAGGAATGTCGAATTTTGAATAGTTAATCCCCCTTTGGCCTGCATAGTTCAGTAGTATTAATCCGATCCTTCGACTGGGCTTACGTTGGAGGAAGCATGCATTGCAACCACATGCTCCCCTAGCCGAAGGGGTCGTCAGCATGCGTTGCAACCATATCGTCGTGATGGAGGGGTGGGTATCCACTACCCAAACTGGAATTGTGAGCAGATCTGTCGAAGATGCGGCCGAAATACTGGCTGGTCGCCGTTCACGCCCGCAATATTTGTCAGACGCCATTCCACGAGATCTAACGTTCTCTTCCTTCTCGCTTCGTTGATATCACGAATCTCCAGAGGAAGCTTCAGAGCCATCATGTCGTCCCAGTGGTCGCAAGGCGTCGTTCCGCCCCCCGAAGGCGTCACCCCCAACTTCGTCGACCCTCCGAACCAGATGTCGGGGAACATCGCGGTCCATACGATCTTTCTCACCATAAGCACGCTGTCCGTTATTATGCGGATATATACGCGCCTATATGTTTCTCGAGTGAAGCTAGGCGTCGATGATTGTGAGTCCATCTTAACGCTCAGCGGTGATGTGTGAGTTAAATACAACAATTACTGATGCTCGCGAACTACAGATCTCTGTCTAGTGGCATATGCAAGTCGCTACCAAGCCTCTAATATCTACCTAGGCTATAAACTAACCCTCGCTTGGTAGGCTGCGACGGTGACTTATTCAGGACTATTACTTGAGTGTATGTAGGGTAAATTCGCGCCTTCTCTTCCTGAACTACGTGCTAACTCGGCCAAAGGTTTCCATTGGGGAATTGGGCGGCATATCTGGGATGAGCCAGTTGTTTGGCTAATTCCAGCTTTAAAGGTTCGTTTTCAAGGCGCTGGCAATATCATCGATGCTGACAAGCACTACGCAGTATCAAACCATTGCGGCACAGATATACTTCATAGCAACCACTATTATCAAACTCAGCCTCCTGTTCTTGTACCGCCGGATATTCAACCTCCAGAAAACGGCCAAGATATTTGTTAACGGCGGTATTATCGTCGTTACTCTTATGGGCATAGCAATCTTACTTGCTATCATCTTCTTCTGCTTCCCAGTCGCGAAAGCGTGGGATGACTCGATCCCTGGCCACTGCTCGTCACCTGCCCCCGTGTCCTATCTCTCGGGTGTCTGGAATGCAGTCGTGGATATCTACGTGCTCATTCTTCCTGCTCCTCTCCTCTGGGGGTTGAATATGGGACCAAGGAGAAAGATAAGACTCGGTGCTGTTTTTGGAATCGGTATCTTGTAAGTCATCCTAGTGCCTTAGGTACCTGGGAGTTACCTTTGCTGATATTCTTCCTACCAGTGCCTGTGTGGCTAGTCTTGTCCGTTTGGGAATGACACCACTTCTGCAAAGTGATCTGGATTCTACTTATAACATCGCTCGAGTTTCGGTCTGGGCGTAAGTTCTACACAAGCAAACTCCAAAACCATACTGATGGCCTAACAACTACCTAGAACGCTGGAAATAAACGTCGGTCTAATCTGCTCCTGTCTCATGCTACTACCAGCCTTCCTTAGACACCATCTACCGGAGTCGGCCAAGTCCTATTTCCGCTCTATTATTTCTTCGAAAGCATCGCGATCTGGGAAGAACTCAAGCGGCGGTAAGTCGCATCAGTGGGTAGGATACCAGCACAAAGTGAGCTCGGATTCCCAAAATCTGGTTACGATGAAGGACGAAAACAAGATTTTGAGGACAAATACCTTCACTCTTGAGACTGTTCGCGCGCCACCAGCAGACTTAGAGCGCGGTACGATGACTCCTAACGTAAACCGCTTCTAAGGTACCACAACAAAACAGGACCTTGGTGAACCTATCTTTAGGTTTGCCTCCTTGCAGTAATGTCTGCGCGGCAGCGGCGCAACTCAATATGCATTCGGAAAACCTTCTCAACCTCCACACCAGATCACCTCAGCTGATTGGGGTGGGACTATTACCGCCTTACGCCCTATGTCAGCATTAAATATCTTAGCCGACTCCTACTCATTCGCCACCAATAACACTGCCGGATTACGTCTGCCGTTGATCCGTCTTACTACCGGGCACATTCATCGGCACTCATGAGGATATATGAGAACAATGAGCGGAGTCCACTTCTTACGCATGCATATGCTGTCATGAATAGACGCACATACTATGATAGTACCCATGGTCCCGGTTACGTGTTATGTATTATATCAGTTAATTGTATCATGTATATACGTTATAGCCCGTTTCTTATCGACTCGTGTGGCTAAGCCGGTAATGATGTGTCGCGGTATCTACGCTTGGCCGGCGCTAGTTTGTCCATGAAGTGACTCAGTCAGATGTGATGCAGAGCCCGTCTCCTCCCTTTCGGAGAACGCGTGTGCACTTCAAGGGAATAAGAGAGAACGGTCTAGACTAGGTGATCGGAGAACTGTTCGGATGTGTTATTAGGAGGAAGAATCTATTAAGAACAACGAGTCCTGAAAAGGGAGGAAAGCCGTGCCCCAATGTTGTATTAATAAGAACCCACACATCCATACATAGTTACGTTGTCGGCTACAGGAGAAAGATTGATGGTGCATTCATCGACTCGTCGACTGTAGACAACTGAGAGTGTGCTAAGAAATCGATAGTCCTTAGAGCTCGCAGGCAGCAGGTGAACGAACCACCCCGAGAATACCTAATTAGATGTTAAAAATACCTAGTTACATCGACAGTAGAATATGCATCTTCCCCATTTTGCCCCTATGATCTAAGTATCGGCGTTTTTGGCTTCTTTAGACTCTCCCTAGTGAGAGGCCATCTCTCTCTCTTTTGTTCATGTTAGGAATTAGTGTGAACTTTCCGTTGCCACACGGGCGTTTCTCTCTTCGATATCTTCACCTTACATCAAATATCCCAATCGTTATCGAGTTGACATGGCTAGTAATTGGTAACCGTCTCCATGTCCATATCCGCCCGAGCGCCACGTAGAGACAGCCAAGGAGTTTCTATAGCCACATCCACATTGTAAAGAACAGTTTCTCTAGCTTAGGTGAATGAGATCATAGATTATGAAACAATGCCCTGAATTTCTTACGTGTGTTATAAGGTATCAAATATCGCCAAGAAATAACTCGAATATTGTTAGGTACATTTCGGCGCCGTAGCTGGTAGTAAAATGGCATTTCACCGGAACTCCAACGTCCTTTCCTCTGATCAAACCGGCTGGGTTAGAGTCAGGTCAAAATGATGAGAAGGAGCAACTTAAGTTAATACCTCCCGGGGGGGGGGGGGGGGAAGGAACCCCTTCCGGGCAACTTTATTTGCACTACATGTATCTAAATAGACTATAAAGGGGTATCCGGGCCACTGGCGGTTGGTAATTGCTTCTACGTTAGATGGAGTTTAAGCAAGCCATTCCCCTTAGATTTCGTGTGGTCATTTATTCCGTTATTCAACTTACTAGTACGGTTAGTGATAGAAAGCCCTAATGTTTCTAGTGAGGTGCGCGAGCCTATTAGACCGTTATTATTAACCGCATCTTCAACAAAATTAGTAGTATTAAATTAAAACGACAGTCTCTGGTAGTCGCCATATTAAAACTGGAAGGGGKAGCTATTCAAAGGCGACAGCAGTGATTCCAATCATAATTACGCGCCATTGCTATGTATTCTTATATCATAACTTCGACGTGATAGTCTATGATAAGACTAGGGGTACTGTGCTGTCTTCATAATGCTACAGAGCGGCTTAAAAGGGGGCTGTCCCTTGGAAGAGGTAAAAACAAGTGACAGGCCTTCTTTAAATGAGGAATCGAGTTGGGAATTATACCATCTTCTGTTACATTAGGTAGGTGCTTAATCTGCATATTCTTGGATAGGTATGCTAGGATGACTTTGTTCTCTGTAGCGCGAAATATTTATTCGTCCTTGTAGTCACATATCAGGAGACTAGCATGATCTAAGCTGTTAGGGCTCGGGGTTAACGGAGCAAAGCGTAGGCACAAACTATATAAAGCGCTTTTATTGGCGAAAATTCAAGTCCTGTTCTTTCATTGGCAAAACCAGTAAGACCTGCTAGAACAGTCCTGCTAGCGCAATGGCAGCGCGTCAGACTTCTATATCTTGAAATCTGAAGGTTGCCGGTTCGAGTCCGGCGTAGGATGCTCTCAGTGATGACAGCTTCCATCCCAAGTGTGATAATGACGCACAGTTAATTTTTTCTTTTTTTGACCTCGATTAATTTTTCTTTCCATTTTAGAACACGATATGCATTCTACAGAGGATACTGGCAACGATGAATGGTTGCACACATCTTGTAGGTTGGTCTGTGCGTCAAGAGATCTGAATCCCTTGCGCAAGATCGGAAATTGAAATTCCCATCTTCAACATGCCCACGACATCGGAGCAGCGGAGATCCTGGCATGAATCTAGCTACGGATTCGAGCAGTTTCGGCTTCTTCGAGTAGCCTCTTCGTTCTTTCCTTACAGTATTTCCTGTTTGAATACCCTGTGGCCAGCATGACCGACATACCATCCATTCCCAAGAATTTTGCGGGGATCCCTTGGAGTACTGGCATATTCGGAGCTGTCTTCTAAGTCCGCTGTCATAAAGAAACCTCTGTCTGATGATCTCTGTAAAGAGTAACTAAATGTTGGGAAACGCATCCATGAACTTCTAGGTTCGCATCCTTACATCAAAAAGCCACTTGGGATGCATGAGAACACGCTTATTCTCAAGCGGCTACAATMCCCCCTCCGCCAATGTCTCCTTGATCATCGCAAATATCAGCAGCGGTCCGCCCTGCGCGATTCTGTCCGATCGGTCTTGCAAGTCGCAGAGGCTCTCCAACACATCCATTCACATGGTGTCAAGCAAGTAGACATAGGCACATATAACGTCATGCTTGATTGGGAAGAAAATGCGAGGCTGTCTAACTTCGCTGGTTCTTCTATCGATGATTCCGAGCCCACTGTAGCACCAAGTGCACACCCTGCACACCCCAGGCTATCTATCACGCAACCATCGATCTACTCCGAGCTATGTGCATTTGGCTGTTTAATGTATGAAGTCGAGACTACTTATCAGGCATATCACCATAAAAACGACGGCAGACTTGAGCAGTCATTCGAGGCCGATCAGATCCCGGAAACAAGCAATCTAACATTAGGAGAGGTGACCAGAAAATGCTGGATGACACAATACGCGGTCGGTGGCGAACCGATAACGGATATTCAATCGATTCAAAGTCGTCTAGGACTTCCTGCTTAGCGATTCCCGGCTCATGTTTATCGCCAAGGGAAATTCGCAACGGACATAGGACGATTCGAACCAAAATACCAAGGCCAAAGGTAAGGAAAGACTTGACATAAACCAATGACCCGAAGAGAAATGAGGTGTCACTCTGCTCTGTGCCAGCATTCTTTTTGGCCGTTATATGGGTCTCATACCGAATGCGCAAAAAAGGCCGTAAATATAACGAGGGACGACTTTCCGTTATTCGTACACTTGTCTAAAGTACCTAACATGTTTATCTTGAACTTGCCGAGTTCGATCTAAACCAAGTGTAACGCCGCAGCTAGGCCAGCAAGTCTTCAGCTGAGCCTCTGTTCCACAGGTGCTTATATCCAACATCCGGTACAATGCCGATCAGGACCCCTCACGCATAAGACCAGCCAACCCGCTGGGTTTAGGTCGGACGTCTTCATTATAATCAGAACCAATGGGGTTTCATGGTGAGAACCCATAAGTGGCCTAAGCAGAAGGGCATCAGCTCCGTAAGCCACGCGCGTAATCCCCCGGGCGAGAAACCTAGAGCGTCGACATTATCGCCCAACCAAAGCTGCAGCGCGAGCACAGTGACTAAAGTAGCGTCTCTAGCGAATACTGTCCAGTACACGACTCTTCGACTCGATACTGCCTTTGGCGTTTTCGCAGATGCGAGGAGCATAGAGATGCCTAACGTAAAGGTTTGGGTGCCCAGAAGACGAGTCAGCAGTAGAGCTGACGACGGGATTGGTGCCGCCACCGCCACGGCTAAGGGTGTCTGAGGCGAGAGCATGAACATTGACCCCCCGGCGAGTTTCATGACGCCTTCAGTCAAGAATAGCAGCCGCAATGGAGAGGCGGGTTTGGAAGACATTGTGTCCTAAATAAGAGGATCCTTTCTTCCTGCTACCCAAGTCAGCATAAACCGTCCGACGCTCTTCACATTCCAAACCGTGGAAGTTGCTAACAGACACAGTTGGAAATGACCTCGATGGAACAACTGAACATACGTGAGACAAGTCTCTGGTTGATTTACTATTGCGCAAGGGATATCACAACATGCGCGCCGTAAACCAATAAATCACGAAGTTGAATCTTGCGTGACTAATCAAGAGGGAGAAGAATTCCGGTATGGTCGGGTTCAGAGCTCAGCCCCCAAAATAGGTCCAGACCTCGACTATAGTTCCCCGCCAAGATCATCTACCGTTAGCCGCATGTCTTCTCAATACAGATCAAGACTCATTAAGCATGTTCTGATTCACAATTGTTCCACGCTATCTCAGCCCATATCACTTCTGAAGGACGCCATTCTAGCTTCGTTTTAGAGGAGGGAAAATCTTGTGCCAATTGAGGGGTAGCTCGGAGTGGCGTCGAGTCGGCGCCTCAACCTAGGATTCCAGAAGCCTTTATGTGAGAAGGGCGTGGTGGGCAGCAATTGCTTCTCGTGAAATAACACCTACTCTGACTCGGTATCATGTTGTCGGCTCCGACAACTCTTTGAGAAGGTCGTATTCATAGAATTCAAAGCATCTATTCGCTCGTCATTCAAGATTTGAAACATCCTTCTGACTAATCGACGGATAATGCCGTGCGTATAGTATTTAATATAGCAGACCATGCGTCAGAAGTCAGCTTGATGTGCTGATCGGCATTGCACTTTGCGACCTTACTGGGTTCATTGGCCAAATGGAGGCTGATAGCACAGGCTTTAGCACGGGGAGCTGAAAACCGCCAAGGCCCGCCCAGCCTCCACGATAGGTGAAGGAATACCGAATAGCCTAAGCCCCATGTCCGGTACTGCAGCATTGTATTCCGTAGCAGTGCATCGAATGGCTTCGCTCCGCCACGATTTCAAAAAGAGAGAATATCAAGGATGCGTGTCCCACTACCACGCGATGGAGCTGACGCTCTATCATCTCTTTTAGACTCCAGTGGTCCTGTCGGGACTCGTACTACGTCTACTCGGCCATGTCTGCCAGAAAATCGAGGATCCATTAATCAACGACGGCGCCATGTCGCACATCAAAACGGCACCGCGCATAGGGAGAGCGGGATTCGGCGCTCTTCCTCGGTCACATGCTCGGAATGGGAGCTCTGGGGGTTATGATGGATTATATGAGTATGACAGCCATGGAAATCAAGGATATGAACGACGATACGATGGAGGAAACTTCCGATACGCTGAGAGGCAAGCCCGTGGCATCAATGAAGACGAAGATCCTCCGGAATACAGCAGTGATCGGTCATGGCCTCATACAAGAACAGACTATAGTCGGATACCGACCGGCTACAAGCTCGATATGATAGTGTATAATGAACGTCCTCTAAGTGTTCCGCCACTCATAGACCAAGAGCCTCCCAATTACAAACCATCAGCACTAAGATGGCCATTTCTAACCACCTTACTACTTGTCATTCTAGCACTCCTTGGCTTGCTGGTGTGGGGCTTACACACTCTACCGGTCCTCAACAACACTGTCGGTGATCTTGAGGGCCTTATCGCAAGAGATGTCCAGCCCCTGGACTCCTACACAGTCATATTGGTTGACCTTCCCGGTAGTAGGCCTACTGCTCCCATTACTGGCCGTGCTGAGAGCACTGTTGTGCCTGTTGTTATTCCTACGTCCATACCTGCACCTATACCTGAGTCTGTGCCTGCGACTTCGCCTTCGCCTACGTTCGCCTTCACACGCGATTCAAGTGACTTTGGACACGTTGGTCCTCAGACCGTATCGGAGTCAGTCGATACGCCGACAACTACACCACCGCCTCCGGATATCACCCCTACAACTGATATTATCTCTAGTGCGTCCCTGGGGAGTACCAAGCCGGCTTTATCCCAACAGAAAAGTGACTTTGGAAACGTCGGCGATACTGTCACTATCTCAGAGAGTACCCCAGTAATAGCGCCTTCAAAGGGTAGTACGGACTACGGCGACGTCGGATCCAAGACAGTATCAGAAGGAACATCAACTGTCGCACCCTCAGATCATGGCAATGTCGGGCTCATCACGGTCTCGGAGACGGTAAACACAGTAAACACGATACAAACTGTAGAGACGGCMCCCCAGMCCCCTACTTTCGTCGCGCCAGCCATAACCACCTTCACGAACTCGCAGGGCGTAACAACGACGTCAACAAGTGTGCCTATACCAATTTCAACACCGGAAACAGTCACACTGACAGACTCCCAAGGCCGCCCTACAGCTACTCAGCAAACTCACATCCTCGTCACACCCTCTGTCACAGTCAAAACAGACACCAGCGGAAACCCAATCGCAACAGAAACCTTCTACCCGGTACTCCCAACCGACAACGGTAGTAGTGGGAATAGCAGCAGCAATGTCGTGTTGAAGGCCTACCACATCAGCTACGGACAATACTTCATCGGGATGTTCCTCCCAACCCTCGTGACTATCATCCTCGCCATCCCCGTCCGCATCCTCGATACCAACGCCAAGATCCTGCAGCCCTGGCACGAGTTAACCCATGACCGCGGTGGCTCTGGAAGGGAGTCCCTTTGTCTCGACACTTCCGGGTGGCAGTCCATCGTCGCTAGCGCGCGCTCCTTACTCGGGGGTCAGGCCCTCGTCTTCTTGACTAGCGTGCTGGTTCTCGCTTCAGGGGTGTTAATCCCCTTGTCTGCCGAGGCCGTAGCTTTTGATTTGAGGGGAATAGGATGCAAGGAGGGAAGCGGGTCCGGGAAGAACTGCGCGTACGTACTCAGTGTATTTGATCAAGCGACTATAGCCACGATCGCGCTGCTATCGCTCATGGCACTTTCTACGCTGATGATCCTCGTGGTGCTAACGCGCTGGCACTCGGGCGTGGGAACCAACCCCTGGAGTATATGCGGGACGGCCTCGCTGGCATTGAACCCCGATGTGCGACGCTTGTTCACCAGCTTGCCTCCCGGCGTTGACGCGGGCAAGATGCCAAAACACCTGCTGGAATCAGTGCTGGAGGATCGGTGGTTTAGGCTTGGGTATTTCTACGGGACGAACGGGACGGTCGAGTATGGAATCACGCTCCGCGATGCGAATAGGGATAGCTATGCGAGCGAGCTTAGTGACGAGGAGAAGGAACCCAAGGATCACCATGCCGCGCCCACGAGACCGAAGCACCATCTGCCCTTTTTGATGTTGGGATGGGTAGGGCGATCAGTGTTCTTGTTTGTACTATGCGGGTTACTGGCTCTCATACTGTACTACAACAACACCGGCGACGATACATCATTTGAGAGGTTCATGGATGGAGAGTCGTTCGGAGTGCGGTTCTTGTTTACTGCCGTCGGTGTGGTCATCAGCTTCTTCTGGGCCTCGTTCTTCAGCAGTAAGTCTACGTCCTTCTCACCCCCTTACACCCTTTCTTACCTCTTATGTGCCTATTTGCGACCAAATATTAACTCCACGAAGGTATCGCAGTCCTTAGCCCCTATCGACTCCTATCCAATTCACCCCAGGACGCGCGACGGTCGATTCTACTCTCACCGCCAACCAATGCCTTCTCGGGTTTTTGGTCTGCCATACGACGCCGGGACGGCTTCCTCGCAGTTGTGGCACTGACTTCTATCCTATCGGAATTCCTAACCATCTTCCTATCCAACATTCCCTTCCGCGTAACACAGACCTATCTAGTACATATGCTCTGCACCTGGGCCGCAGTAGGCATTCTTGGAATAATGGTGCTCGTAGTCGTCGGCTCCTTCTTCGTCACGTGGCCTCACATGCCTCTCGACCCAAGCACCATCGCCGGCGCCATGTACTATGTGTGCGATTCGTGGATGCTGGGCCGCTTCGAAGGCCTGAGCACGATGAAGCGCCGGGATAGAGATTGGCGCGTGAATGAAATGGGGCTGAAGTATGAGTTCGGCGAAATAAGGGGCTCCTCGGGCATTGTGCGGATTGGCGTCGATGCATCGTCATCGTCTGGTACGGGTTGGGCAATATGAAATAGAATATGGAAATCTATATGTAGATACGCATGAATGTTTAATGTATATTCCAAAGGAGCCATATGCCGTGCCGTGATGTCCGAGATAGTTTGGTTGGCTCTTACCGCCCTCACATCTTCATTACTGCCTTAGCATCATCGACCCCTACGCACGAAGAGATATTTGGAGACGCGGTTGCATGTCCATCCACCTTACCTTCTAATCTTACCATATACATGAGATGGCCCTATGGGGACCAACTGAGCCGTCCTCAAGTAAATTCACGCGGGCCAAATGCCCAACCTCGGAGTGTCCGGAAACTCCCGAGGAGATAAAACCGAGACATACATAGAAAAGATGATGTCGGTGTGAGGTCATGCGGGCTCGCCATGCAAGTCACATATTTAACCCCCCAAAAAGGGAAAGCAAAAAATCCCCCCATTAAGCCCTGGGGGCCAGGGGTGGCTCGGCAGCTTGCGTCGACGTCAAAGCACAAAAGTGCCTTTTTGCTGTTCACACCTAACCCATTACCGGTGATCGGTTCTCCAAGTGAAGGTCTTAATTGATTTCTGCTATTGGGGTCCGTTCCCACCGTATCCGACCAACGGCATCCAGTAGATGAGCTCAGAGCTGCGTGCTTGTTCTCCGTTAGCCGCCGAGCTCGAATTGAGAACCATCGACGTCGATCGTCGGGCCGCTCCTCTGATTGGACGGCGCACACCACACTCTTTTCCCCTCTGGGGTCTGTAAGTGCACCTTTGCTTCGTCATTGGACGGAGTGATCCGGTTCCCGGGTTTGCGGCGGAGATCTTTTTATTTTCCTATCGTTCCTGATTTGTGTGACGAGTCCGTGCATGGACGCCAACCAGGGGCCATTGGGGCCAGCGACGAGATGAGATGAGGAAGTGAAGTGCCGTATCGTGGAACTAGATGTGGTCACATTGACAGACTCGGAGCTACTTTGGTTGTGATTGATTTCGGACCAGCTTGGCTCGTCGTACAAGGTAGTTGTATAAAGCGTAGAAAACGATCACCGAGGTCTTCGCACGACGTGACTGCATCTCCCCATCCTGCGAGCTAGTTCTAGGTAGCTTCTTTATAAACCATAGGATCTGTTCCTGATAGCAAATCCAATATCACCAAGATCCAAGCACTCCTTGCTCATTTCAAGATGCGTCCTCGTCAGATCCTCACATCCCTCATCGTGCCCACCACGGCCCTCAGTCTCCCAACAAACCCCAGTCCAATCAGCCCCAGCAGTCCACGGAGCCCAAGCATCGACGAAGCGTCATCACCAACAACACGCGACGCGGCCCAAGCCTGTGGGCTCTACAAGTACCCGGAGAGTCCCAACAACCCACCCGCATGCTGGGCATGGTTCGCTCCAACCTCCGAACCAAGCGACTACTGCGGCAGTAGTAGCTATTCCACAGTTACTTCAGCGAGCGCGACCTCGTCGTCGTGGCTAGACTCATGTGCATCATTGCGCTCCGCTCAAGTCTCCTCGCAGCGAGACTTCTTCCTAGCAGACTACGCAACGGACAAGTTCAACACGTTGCTTACGTCGGGCGCCTGTGCGTTCCAAGTCCAACCTGCCACGCCGCCGTCCAGTGACCAGATCTATGTTGGAGGCACCGATATCGTTGACATACTGGCGTCTGCCATTGATGCCAGCCGGGCGGCGGGCGGACGTACCGGCGTTGAGGGCTCCATGACTTGCTCACCGGGTGTTGTGCAATGGAGAATGATACCTGTATAGAATACTATATGGCTACCAAGATACACAAATTCATTAATATAGTGTTTAACGGGATTAAACGGCCTCAGAATCTACCTAGGTGGGCTATATATGAAGCATATTAGGGGATCTGGTGGTGTCTGAACGATATCAACTTGGAATGACTTCTTGTGCAACACAGGATACTGACATATTTTTATCTTGGCTCGAGGTTCTCCCTGGAAAGGAGCAAGCCAGATAATCATATCACAAAAACGAGCCCTCAAATTAAAAACGATCAAGTACTTTTTGTATTGCAGAGCGCCTATAGCGAGTGTCTCTCCACAGTTCTTGACTACCCCTTCTTCCCTCATCCAGCACCTCAAGTCCAGTCCTCGCTGCCTCCCAGACGATAACGTATCGTCATTGTCGGCTATAACTCATGAGGCGGAAACACCGAGTTTGAATTATCGCGGGTTGGAGGTGGCCATGAAATGCGGTTGAAGGAGAAGACGACAAACCCTCAGCACAGCGTGGTTGGTGCGACGCAAAAAACCATATACAAATGCAAATAATCTTATCTGATCTTCTTGTGTTCCGTCTGCCCTCGTTCTGTTCTGTCCTCCAGTGAAAACAAATTCCTTGCTCAGCAATGAAATTTACTCTTGCCGGTCTTCGTCTTCGTCGCTTCGTTCGTCGTTCCCAGTCGCTTCGAAGCTACGCTGGCCTTATCACTAGGGACGCCCCGTAGAGTAGATGCTCCTCGGAACAGTGATTAGTAGGGAATCGCCTAGGCTAGTTGGCCAGCCAGCATCGCGTTGCCATCTAATGATGTGCATATGCGTCATAACAGCGTAACCATCGTAAAGAGGTTCTCCAGGCTTGACAACCCCCCCTCGGAAGCCGTCAAGACCTCAAGACACCTCGGAGGGTATAGGAGTTCAAGTCGTGATGCCGTGAATGGTCGCCCATAAATTGCTGTATGGTGTATCCAGAGATGGTTCATTTGTCGATCATCGTGAAGAGGGTATTGTAAAATCGGAACGATGTGCATCAATGTTCCCCTTAAATTTTTCTTTTCCATGCAACACTGCAACCTTTCACCATCGCAAACTCCATGATGTTTAGTTCTTTCCCAATCCAGGACGGCCGGAGAAACTTAGATGGAAGTCGAATAAAACAGTAATCCAAATCAAATCTCATATTACAAGATATTAGTAGTTCAAATCAACGAAATTGGAAAAAAAAAAAAAAAAAGCAATAATGCAAGTCGATCGATCGAGGTGCGGAAAAATATCGTGTTGCGACAGGCTGAACCGCGGCGTCAGGTCAATGAAGGCAATAAATCTATGTCATAAGTCGTCTCTCGTTGGGATATGCTTGTGATGACGGAGAACTAACGCTCTCTGCGGAGGCGGATTGGACGAAGGGGAGCCAAAGCAAGCTGAAGCTCCAGGACATCGTGCAGCTGGCCCTGCTTGCTCATCTCAAAAATTGAAACCCATGTCGTAGCAATGAGCGGTAGACCAAAATCATTAGTGATTGGAAAGTCATGAGAAGTGCTCAGGTCCGTATGGCCGACGGGGCTATCAACTGCTTTGTGCAAACCCCTTTTCGGATTCATGGAGGCAAGTTAAATCAATGGAAGCGAGCAGTGCCGGAGCTGCGTCCTGCATCTGACGAGTCTATAAGAGGAAGTTAGTACGAGATACTACACAGCGAACGTGCAAAATGGATACTAACCGCTACCCCTCTGCATATGGCCACGGCTGCGACCGCCAAATCCTTGACTAGCTTCTCCCCATTCCGGGCCGCGAGGCTGTCGGTCGGGAGCATTACGGTTAGCTGCTCCATTTGCTCCGGGTCTCTGACTTCCGATAGCGCCAGGAGTCTCTCTAGCGCGCATGTGCGAGGCATTCGAATCGAAGCCTAAACTCATAGAGCTCATGTTGCTCGCCAAAAGAGCTTCAGTGCTTGATGCAGCGTTTTGACCTGATGTCGGGGTTAAATTGGGCGGCGTTGTCAGCGAGGTTTGGGAAAAATCACCATAACGAGCTCCGAGGCCATTTCCAAGGCCAGCATAGCTTGAACCAGAAGGTGCCGGACTCGGACTGTGCGTGCGCAGATCTGCAAAGCTCTTGGCTGCCCTGAGGTTGTTCGGTATCCCATTTTCTGGGCTACCAGGAAGCTCCAAAGTAGGGCCCTGTCGGCCAAGTGCATGATAGGCACTAGATCCAATCCGAGACTCAGTAAAGTCGTATGTAGCAGCGCGACTTAGTCCACGACGGTGGTCTTCCCAGGATACATTGGGTAGCTGGCTCTGAGCGTGGACTGGAGGCGAGTTCTGCGGACGCTTCATGATCTGAATTTGTCTTCGATCAGCTTCGCCAACGGATCTGTGCTCCAGACCCATGTTATGGGCAAGAATATGTATCTGTCGGCGCTGCTCAGGGGTGACATCGGGAGAGAAGATATGGACTTCGCGGGACGGGTCATTTTTGAAGAGGGTAAGCTGCGTGTAGAATTCGAGAGTAGTTGGGTCGTTCAGATCAACATCACCTGCGATTGACATTAATAAGGTACTTCAAGAATACAAGAAGGGAATCCTACGTAAAGGCGAATTGCTTGGTTGCTTGTTGACGCTCACACCAAGGGCCTGCAGCGCGCTTTGCTGATGCATGGGAAGCGGCGCCCGGTGCTGTTCTTCAAGCTGGCCTCGTTTTTCACGCTTCTCCCGATCAATACGGTCACGCTCATCCTGCGGCAGCATTTTCTTATATTCCACGCGCAGTTTCCGGCCCATGACCTCCAACCCATTCATCTTCTGAATTACAATAGCAGTGTCCTCAGCTGTCGAGAAGTTGGCGAAGGCGAGTCCTCTAAAAACGCCCTTGTCGAAATGATAATTGAAAGCGTAGGGTTGAGGGAGGTTCATAGACGCCATAAGACCTTGGAGAATCTCCTTTCGACATTGAAACTGGATATTCTTGATAACGATGGCGGTCGGGATGAGCTGTTCGGAGTCGTTCGCTCCTGGAGTAGCCATCATCCCCCGAGAATCCGCAGCGGCGCCAGCCATGCTCGATAGGTCATGGTCGTTTCCGTTCATCGACATGTTTGGATCGTACAGCGGAGGCATCGAATGGACACCCAAACCAGACTGGTCAGTCCACGTCTAGAGATACGTATTTTGATTAGCAACAAATCCCCATATTCCAGTATCATATAAGGGGTACTCACCGTAGGTAGAGCGGCTCGTCGATTTACCGCCCTCACCGCTAGCCTACCATTACCATTCATAGGACCATTCATAGTGGCTACGCCGCCGTTATAACCCCATGTTTGACTATTCTCCAGCATGTACCCAGACTGCATAGCGCTCGGTGCAACACGGTCAAATCTAGACATCGATTCATAGCTTGCGGCGCCGAGTCGGTCGTCGTGTCCGTATATGGATGGAGATCCTATGTGCTGACCGAGAGACTCGAGCGGCCTCTGACCTGACCGATTACCAAGACCTGAAGGCAAGCCAACTGTAGCATAACCCTGTCTTGTAGAGCCAGGCGACCTATTTGCCGTCGTTGGGTAATCGTAATACATATCGTGCTGTTGTTGTTGGTTCATGATTGCCACAATAGTATCGAGGGCTGATGCAGCTGCTGAGGGGAGCCAGCAGGCTGCAGCTCCCTTACTACGCGTATATAGATGGGCGAAAACGCCTAGGTGATGTCTGTACTAGACTAACGACCCGTCTTTGGTCTCTGCGAAAGGTTGAGCGAGAGACAAAGCGCCGTCGAAAAAATTCGCGATCCTTTGCAAAGGCGAAGGTCGGCAGGAAGAATAGGCAGAGTCGGTCGACAGGACAGCGATGGCTATGGCTGGTTGGCTGAAAAAAAAATCAGGCAGGATTGGCTATGCAGTAAGAATGCAGCAAGCCGAAAATTAGGTCGGGTAGTACGCCGTGACGGAGCTGAAATACCGAATAAGTAGATGTTCGTGTACCAGGTCGCCAAAGGGTTCCAAGGTATATATGATAGGTCCTAAAACCTCTAGAAAGGGGACTTGGACCTGTCCTGAAGGTGATTGCGGTGGAGAAAAAAATGGCCTGCAGCGAGGGCAGATTGAAAAAAGGCGGCGAAGAATTGCGGGCTTGACCGCAGGGACCCTCCCAACCTAGGTAAGTTAGGATTTTCTTTTCCTTCGCTTGAGTTTTTATTTTATTTTTTTCCTCCTCCCCTTCCACCAAAATAAACGAAGGGCTATCCTTGACGCCTAGTGTGTTGACAGAACCCTTCAAAACTCAAATCCGCTTTGGCTCAGATACTTCGTCGGAGGAAAACTCTAAAAAAGAAATGGGTTATGGCTAACTGGGTTTTCGGCAACTGGGTAGAGTAATAGAGGCTGTGTTCGCACGCGACGCGAAGCTTTTAGGTCCAATAAAGCGACTTTCAAAGCAGGTTGTAGGGGGTAGTTGGCAAGGGTGTGAGGGTACGTAAGGCGGTGATGGGTCAACCGGGGAACCTCTCGCGATCCTAGAAATAGCTAGAGAAGTCTCGGCGGAATCAATAGGCGACGAGATTGGATATTGACCGAGGCAGAAGGAGTGCCTATCAGGCTGAGAATCAGACGGGCTTGAATAATAATGGTTGATGGCGGACGGGAGAAAGCTCCAGACTACGGGACTGTCCACCACTCTAAATGCTCTAGGGGGGAAACCCTAGCTCTCGGAGAACAGGTAGGTATCCGGCTATGTGCCTCACTATAATGTGCTCGGCGCCCTTAAGCGTGCTGTCGAGATCTTGGTGCGGCAGAAGCAGATACTAGACGAAGACGAGAAACCAATCAGAGGCGGGCAGAAAGTGAGGAGATACACCTTATAGGTCCAATGGGCACAGGCTCGGAGGAGACCGCGGGATGAATGTTGCAGAAGGAAGAGAGGAAGAAAAGAAGAGCGGATTATGGCAATATGCCTTAAGAGACGGCGAGAACCATCGGGTCAATAAGGTGATATGTTATTAGTTAGGTCGTATCGAAGAAATTCGAGAAGATTGAAAACAATGTCGAGCTCGAATTTTTCTTTGAGGGCAGATATGGGAAAACTTGGCACTTGAAAAGTTCCCAGGGGCGCGGAGTGGCTGATTGGGTATATCACCAGGTGGATGTATACGGTGGATCGTGGATGGTTGACGGGGGACGATGGAGACTAACAAAAACAATGTCAGAAGTGTAAAGAGAAATTATTGGTGCCGCGGTGATAAGGAGTAAGGTAGGTACGAGTACCTACCTCCAGTACCTACCTCCAGTACCTACCCCCAGTACTTCACCTATCAACGCAGCTTCCAGCTGGGGGGCTGTCCAGCTCGCAATGGCAGGCAGAGTACGAGGCCACATAGAGTTTGGATTAAAATTAGATTTGCACTGTGTCCGGAGCATTAATTGGTCCATCGCTCAGGGTGTGCTCTATAGTAGATGGGCGCATTGGCCAGCCCTAAGATCCCTAACCTTACCAATCAGTACAGTGCAGCGCAACCTAACTCCGGACTGTGGACTAGGTAGCCCTAAGCTACGGGCTAGTGGCCCGTCATAAAAATGTGTCATTGTGCACGGGGCAACAGGAAGTTCCAACAAGATCAACAACATCATCATACAGCATTGTCATTAACAAATACAATTCGAATATAGGACCACCATCTATATTCAACAAGCCGAAAAAAAGGGTGTCGAGATTCGCGAGCTTAGACTTGCCTATACATCCATCCACATACACGTCCAAGCTTTTGACCCGCCAGATGCCCCTATCAAATGTCTCTCTCTTTCATATCCTCCTGATACTATTCTATGTGGTCCAGACAGCAACCCCCAGTCTTTCCAAGTCCACAAAAGCTCAGCTGAAGCGATCAAGTATTCTTATTGAACAATACCATTTTCCATCTCCCCGTCATGATGGGTCCTATCACGGGACAAGGCTATCGGCCGCAACATCAGAAGCCTCGTGAGCATTCCCATCACACCCTCTTTCTCGGACGCTCCGCTTTTCAACGCGGCGTCAAGTGACTTATCCTGCCATCCAACATACCATCAATCCGGCATACTCTATATCAACCCGCGGATGCTTGTTTTCTGCAGCTCCAGGATGACTATATGATTTCTCGCCCACTTCATGCGGGCATGGAACTATACGGGACCGCCTCACCTACACGTACACATCTCCAATTACCTTGGCCGGCATATACTACGTACGAATTTATTAAATCGCATAAACCTTCCAGCCCGGAGCTCGTACCCTGTTGGTGAAAAGGGGGGGTTGTGGAGCTTTGCTGCGAGTCGTCGGCCTCTATGGTGGCCATACAGGATCAATGAAAGACGTGAAACATGCATGCATAGCGTCTCGATCATTGCAGACCCCAAAAACGGCGACCCAGGTGAACAAGAAAAAAACGACTTCGACAACCCTCCTCCGCAGGGGTAAGGAATTGAGATTTGCCAACATATATTCTTTATTCGAAGCGCGTGCCACGCCTAGTGTGACCTAGAAGCAGACCTTTTCATCTAACCCTTTTGATTTGTCCCAAGAGGTTAACCTACATCGGTACGCCAGTACGTCTCGTTGGTATTGGCTTCACTCGCGTGCTACTCGCTTCCTGGCGTCCTAATCTCCAGCTGTCTCGAGCCCCTATTTCCGTGGAAATACCGGGCCTGCCGGGCGAACGTGAAGAAATTCGTAAATTTCTACTAGAATAATTCCAGAAATGCCAATCGGATCAGATCAGCGTTACGACCCAACCTTTGAATTACTTAGTCCCGGCAAATGATGTATCTGACACCCTGCGGTGGTGTATCTGGTGATGAAATGTGCCTAATGCACCCTCTTCATGTAGATCACGAAGCACTCTGCATTGCAGGCCCGCTGATCTGAGGTAGGTACCCAACGCGCAAAGCGCAACATGCAGCGGATGTCACCATTCTGCAAGTTCTCTAATCTTGCAATCCTACAATAGGATAGCCTCTCCCCGCGCGCGTTAATGAGAGGGCCGTCATTACGGTCCAACCTTATGCAGCAGCTGTGCCCAACCCAACACGTCGAGCCGCATCGCATTCTGTTTGCTCAAATAGACGAGAGAGAGACCTACTCGTAAGAATCGTAACAAGCGACTACTTGAAGCATCCCATTTCCATGGTATCGGCAACGTTCGAAATACACGGGTCTCCTAGGGTTCCTCGGCCTATCAAATTTACAGCCTAGCAGCCGTCTGTGCGTACACTACTCCCAGTTCCAGGGTCTTTTTCTAAGATCAGATCGCAGGATGGTCCCAGCCTCCCCCCGTCGAACCCCTAAGGATTCGAAATGATCGTTCACCATGTCCAGCAAATCAGAGGCAGTCCTGCGTCTGTTTCGAGAAAATCGAGGCAACCTCCCTGGGACCTAGAATCTTGGCGTATTCTGGAACTCATCTTCGTCCATTACGAGAACCCTCAATTACGTAGGTTCTCTCCTTTTACCAGGTCTGCGTCATTTCCTTTCTTACCCATCATTACCATTTTGTCCCCTGGTTTCCTCCCCAGCGTCACATCGATGACGTTCTCAGTTCGTGACGGCCGTTGGATAGCTAATTACAACACGTTCTCTAATGAATATGAGCTTCCCGGTTACTGCGACTACGAGGAAGACTAGCCGTGAGGAACCACCCATGCTGGCTCCAACAGATCAATCAACTGCTCCGCCCCAGTTCCGTTTGTCCTACGGAAGATTAACCAGCTAGGATAATTGGCACCTAAAGTAAGCGTGAAAGGAGATTATCACAGAGGCAGCCGAGGAGACAGTAATTGGCCACCCGATCCAAGTCTCGTATTGAGATGGTTCTCATCGAGCTCGACACTGCCATAAGACATTTCTTTGCAAGGAACGATCGATGACTATCTCTCTTTTGCCATCAACATGTGTACCATGTTTCGCGCTCATACGGATGACTGGAAAGCTGGATGCCGTGCCGAGGCACCCCTAGGCACGTTGATAAGTGGAACAACTCAAGTGTTGAAACCTTGGATGTTTTTGGGTGACAGCGTAAATACATGCAGCTATACAAACACCCTGGTTATCAATACAATAGCCCCAACCAGGGTCACGCATGGTTAAAATGTCACCAATTTTTTTGGGAGTCATGTTTCCTGGTCTCAGTGGGGGGGAGACACTAAGCTTTTTGTCTCGGGAGCTGGCAGTGTGAAAGTAACGTTGAGACAGCTATCCAATCGGCAGCATCCCGTGTTTCTACGCTTCCCCTCTCGTTTCTCATGGGTATCCTAATGTGAGGCGAAGAATTGAACTGCATAAGCTAATATCAACATTCAAAACAACATCGTCACAACTTGAAGGAATCTGCCAGCTCGCTACGCTCTGTACATGGTTGTTGCTAAAGTCTTCAACTCGGACCGAGCTCTCCCGTAGGAGCGAAACACAAACGACTAGAACATTAGGATGCAGGTAGTCCTTCGAAAGGTTTCTGCCAAGGCAATATATCAGCTCTTACTCATATCTTAGACCATCGGTCGTGCTCCCGGTTGGTGAGTTATCCATCAAGCTGAGACCCCTTTTTCTTGTATGAAGCAGTAATACCAACCTGCCCCGATGCCCTCGCATTCGAGACCCCTCTTGATAACGGGTTGCTCCGTTGGAACAGAACAAGAGCGAGCATCTTAACAAACACTGTACATTTGTCATTAAAGCGTTATGTAGAATAGGTTAGATAGGTACTCAACTATTATAATTTTTATACTCTATTTTTTCATCTAGATGCTACCTAACAGTTGACATGTGTCTATCTACTTTGTTCAGATGCCGTATATTTTCCTACCTCTTTTCCCCTTTCTTCCGTGGTTTGTTCAAGTGGCATCCGGGCAGGCACGCAAGGGGCAGGAAGCGTGCCGCAATGCAAGCGGCCGCGAAATGTCTGGAGACAGCCTGCCGGTTGCCGAACAGTATAATGTGGTCCTTTTCTGATGTATCTGTCTCACCATCTGCCAATTTAGGTACTGCATAACCCCAGGTTAGACTAAAAGATGCTAAAGCCACTTTCAAGAGTGATACAAATTACTCGCAGTTGGCCCGGACATGGATACAAGGTCTATAGGAATAGCTGGCATTGGCTCCCTTCGGTCTCGTGGCAGTGAAGATTGGCGCCAGTTCGTAAACCAACAAGTAATCCAACGACTCTATTCCACACAACCATTAAAAAGGATTCATCTGTTGGGATTTAGCGGATGCGAATAGATTCCAAGATACTAGATCTATAATAGATTATTACTTTAACGTGTTAAACAGCCGTATCAATTACCACCGCCCTACAGTGTTTTGTTTTCCAATTAAATACGACCTCGATAGTCTCGACCATAACCAAACCATCTTTACAAGTAGCTCGAACTACGCGACATTCTTAGAATATATAAACAATCTCGACAAACTCTTTCCTATATTCTTAACATCGCGACGCCCTAATCTCTTCGATTCGAACGAACAAACAGCCTTCGGCGATGCACCCAGGGGCAAACGGCGCGCGATTACCTGTAGTGGCGAAGGTCCCAATGAGCCATACCCAGTGAACCGGGTCGAGTAAATCAACATGAATTATTAGTCAAAACTCTGGACGCAAGTCCAACAAACGATACATGTATGCAGTTAGATACCGGATTGGAGATTTACTAGTGGGTACTTCTGCAAGATATTTGTCACTTTGGGGACATGCTACCTACATGATGTAGGTATAAGTTTGCTTGTACCTTTTAGGCGCGTGTTGTACCCAGTCGTCCTACCTGGTGAATCAGTGACAGGGCACTTCCATGCATGGAAAGTCCCGGCAGGATCTGAATAGGCATCTTGCATCCGCGGCTTGTAGCACGTCCGCTTCAAGCATGATGCCTACTAACCGAGCAAGTTGCGAGGACTACAAGATCCCAATCAATCGCTAACAATAGCTAGGGCTGTGGCATCCTGCTAAATTCAAATTCCGTAAATTGGTTACTATATCGAGGCATGCTGGTAATGCTCACTACAGTTATTCCTTGACGGATACGCACATTTACCTATACAATAAGATCGAAGTAATACAACACCAAGGATCGTTCGCTGCAATATTATATATCCGTAACCGCGTCAAATTGATAACTCTAGGTATCGCGGAAAAGAGATTATTTATCTAGCAAAGGAATGAGGTAAACTTGGCTACGGTCAACTATCAAGCAGTCTCCCAGTACAAGAACCTAATGCCAAGTATAACTATCGGGTACACTCTCACAAAAGCTAATCAAAAAATCCAACCATCCATTTGAAGCTTCACACAATGTCAACACATCGCCCATCTTCAAAGCCACCTCGCCTCAGAGGCAGCAACCATCAGCGCAGTCACCCTTGGCATCCATCATCTTTAACATCCGGGGGGGTATCCGGTCCCATCGTAAAAATCGTCACGTTGTTTTCGCAGCCATTGTTGTCCCAAGTCTGCCCCTTCTTGCCGACCAGGAACAAGATCTGGTACCACTCGCTGCTATGGCCCAGAGGGCCACCAGGGCACAGTGAAAAGCCCGTCAAGTCCGCCTTGAAGTTGTGATTGAGCCTCTTTCTCTTGGGGTACTGGGGATCCAGCTGAGAGACCACCCAATCCTTGTCGACGGAGCCCTTGGCCGTAGAGGCATCGAAGGAACTCGTCACGTTGGCAAACCCAATCTCGTACCTGTCCATCTTGTCGGATCCCGGCGTCGTCAGGTTCAGGTAGGCAGTGGGTCCAGTGTCGTGCGAGTTCTGGCGCGCAGACCCAAGGTGCAGTTCCCCGTCATGGAAGTTGCTGATTATGACGGGCGCGTTGTGGTCCCAGACCACAATTCCCTTATCTGGCGTTCCCGAAACCGTGTGCAAGGTGAGTTGAGCGCCGTTGAGCGGCGCTCCAGGGTCCACTGTCTTGACTTGCCATGAGATGCCACTGGTGTCGGGTGGGCCGTCCCGCTTGGGTGGAGGAGGCCTACATAACGCGTTGGTAGCTGTGAAGCTCGAGGAAAGGGCCAGAGCTGTGGCAACAGCGAAATGGTATGGCAGCATCATGGTGATTGGTTATCAGTAAAGAATTGTAAACTTAAGAGCAGTTCCAGGATTCGCTGACGAGTTTTTAGCTGAGAGACTGGATAATTGACAGTGTTGATATGTTCAGATATTCTAGAATTTATATATTCAGCTAAAGTTTGTTTGTCTTAAGTAGGTACCTTTGTGGTCACGCCGTCAATGTCATATGATAAGTTGTGGTCTTCTACGACGCGAACAGGTTCGTGCAATGCAGAGCTTGAGTCCAACGTCCAACGTCCAACGTCCAACGATGATATCGTGAGCATCAATCTTCTTACTCTAAGCTACACCGAAGATCAACACCAGCAAGGGTGAGAAATACACAGAAAAAATAGATTGTGTATAAATTTCGAAGCAAACATGAGTACAGCGGCTCACTTCGTGTTCAAATTCAGCCCCTATTGACTCTGGGTCCCCATTTCATTCGTTATGCCTACAAGTACAACGGATCCTTTAAGGTAAAAACAACAATTGTTCTACCCACGTGAAGGTCCCAAGGTATGACTTGAAGTTACAAAAGTTTAGCAAATACGCATATACCTTCCGAATGAGAACATTAAGAGCACAGGTGGCAACAAGGCGGCTTAGCAAGAACTCTTGGCTGCAGACGATAATGTAGTATCTCGGCGACAACCGTGAAGTATCAAAGCAAAGCGTGTCAAGGAGCTTCGCCATGTGTGATGCCCATTAATTACCAGGTCAGCCGCTGAGCCCACTTCTATCTTTCCACAGTTGTTGGTACGCCTTCGTCGGAGTGGCGAAGTCATGAGGACAGCAATAAGTTGAGGGCTAATACACATGAATACGAGCATCCACTTAGAGATTTACATTACTTTTTCTTTATACAGGCAAATAGAAGATGATCTGATGCATCGAGTGGTAAACTCGTACGCAAATAAGTGAAAGCTATATAGAATATCATTGAGATTATCCAAGATAGAGAAAAGCCAGTAAATGCTAGTCAGCTAGTGGTAAGAGATAGGTTCCTATCTGCCTACCTATACAAAAGAAATTCGCCATTTTCAACCCATTTGTCTTTCGACTTTTCTATGCAGTGCGGTAGCCACACGCCCAAAAGAGGCCGTGAATATGAGCAGACTGGAGAGATGTTCTATTATATTTGAGATTATTTGGCGGCTACGTGTTTGGTAAAAGGTATGCATGGGTTGAGACGTGTATAGAACCATAATCACTAGTAGTGTGTCGTCTTCTATCAACCGGTGTGTTTCACCTTTTTTTTCTCCAAGGATGAAAGGGGTCTTGATAAGGAGGTAGATATCTAGAAGTCCCACCGGAAGAAGTCGACGAACTACCAAGCAATCGGATAAATCTTTTTTAATTATACATCAAATAAATAGACGAGCTTGTAGCTATTGCCCTAGAATTCTTAGACACTACAAATACAAAGGCCTTGCTCAACACAGGAACTGAACTTCAAACCCGGAAGCCAGGTATCAAGACAGGCCAAGCGAGGCTAATGTAGCTGCGATAGCACATATGAAGAATTTCTTGCTATCGCCTGGCCCTGAAGCGAGACTAGACGGTATTGGGCTCAGAGCTGTCTCTACCGGCATTGATCTGGACGGAGTTGGCGTCGCGGTATGAGTGAGGGTAGCAGTGGCATTGACCGTGACTGGCGATGTCCCATTTCCGGATACTATAGCACGAGATAGAATCAGCATTGCCCCTTAATTAGTGCTGTCTTCTGTTGGGGTTTCTCCGTCTGCTGGAGTCTAACTCACACTGGTGACTAGAGTTTCCCAAGCCACAGTACGAGGCAAAGACATCGACGGCCTGGCTGGCCGCGGTCATAGGGCCGGCTGAACATCTTGAAGCTACAGCGGTGCTGATTACGCCGTTCATCTTCGATGAGCTGTCCGTACAGAAACATGAGTAGGAGGTCGTCTTGCCGCCGTCACCACATCCGGATGCCATGTCTCGTACAATAAAGCTCAATGGCACCTCGGCGCAATGAGGAAGTGATGCATAAGCTGATACTTTGTCAATGAAGATCCTCTGGCCGCCAGTAAAGGCGGCTAAAGTGAAGAAGATGAGATGAGAGAGAAGGAGAGTAGGAGACGGCATTGTATCTGATGGTAGTGTTACTCTAACAAAACATACGAGCAAGAATCACTATAACACCAAGAAAAGAGATGAGGTAGATTTTTGAAGACGGCGACCATGAAAAGGGTTAGCGAGATAGACAACTTAATTGAGGTCGGACGAGCTCGTATTCTAGATATACAATTCTGTTGAAGCATGGCTACGTAGCGTAGCTTCGCCCTCTCTAGGACTTTCAATTTAGACAATCCAATTATAGCGTGCACATAGCCATTGAGACTCTTGAGGGTTTAGCTGAGCCGTATATTATTAGTAAGAACCTCAATTTCCTGAGAATTGGCTCCCTTATGTAATGACTGACAATAGCCCCCAATTACCGTTCAGCTGATGCAGGGGTTGAGGCCAATAGCCATCAAACCTGTACTTGTGCGAAGGATCTGACTATGAAGTCTGTTACCTTGAAACGCGGTAAGCTACGGTGGCCCCGATAGGACGTCGGTGGCGGCGCATCGGGAGGGAGCCGCTCGTGAATGATTATGTAACAATTAGACGGATCTATATCAATACTAAAATTCAACTCGAAGTGTTGCCTCTGTAGTTGATGGACCAATTACGGCGAAACGGTAATATCCACGTCAGAACGATGTCTAAATCCGCATTTTCCCCGATACGCCCTGCTTTGCGTAGGATTGGGAGTTCTTTCGCTAGCCTTGGAGGTCTCGATGACGACCATGGTCTGCCTTCAATGCGAACACTCCTCATCTCATTGATGAGTTTTATTCTCTCTTTGCTACTTGGTACCGTGGTTGCTGTACAGAAAGAGTTGCCAGAGGTTCTGATTATAGTCTCAAGCATACTAGTCGTTCTTCTTGTTCTCCTTTGTTTTCTGGATTGGCTGAAACGCCGAAGAGTTGATGCTAGATACTTGGGTCCCCTACCAGCATACGCCAGGAATCTAGGGAACACCGTACTAACTTCGATAATCACACTGATTACCATCCCACTTTTGTATCAGTACGTCTGGTATCCTGACCTGAATACAGACGTCATCACGACCACCAAGGATACTGTGGTACGTTTGTCATATCGCTCTGGTCTCTTAGCATCAGGGCTCAACTTACCACTCACCGTAGGACCAAGTATACTTCCCTTCTATTACTCTCTTTCAACGTGAGGACTGGACTTCCCAAGGATCTCTGACTGTTTCACCAGCTCGGCCAAAATGCTACATTGGCTGGGCAGACGAGGACGCGCCGAACTGCGCATCTAGCAGATCACAAAACCTACCATGCCGCTGCGAAGATCGTTGGGAAGAGTCCATCGGAACTTTTACCTGGCACGGAGCCACATATCGAACATTGACATTGGTTTCCTCGGAGGCTCTTTTGTGCACCGTGCCTACTACGCTGATGCTGGCGCAGGCCTTCCTGTGGTGTACGGTGACCCGTCCATCCGTCGTTAAGGGGGACGGAAGCTAATAATGGATGCGCAGATGACTCTAGCAAAGCTATCAATGACTCGTCGCGTCTCCTATCGCCAAGTCTCTCGGTCGCGGTATATGACCCCACACTCACGCTGGAGGAGGCGTTAGAGAACGACTATACTCGGCCCATCCTCGTCAACGCAAACGGGATGATTGCTGTAAACCTGGGCTTGAATTATAGACAAGTTCGCGGGAAACCTCCAGCATACGATTACGACCTGTCGTTGTCAACAGTCCCCTCCTTAGACATGCGCTGCGACAATGGGTCTGATACGAGAGCATCAACGGGACCGTGCTTTATATCCCTATGGCTCCAATTTCCGACGTTTGAGCGGCAAGTCTCTACCCAGAGTTATGCAATGAGCTGGTCGGATGTTGTCGCCTCTGCTGGGTCTTGGCTCTCATTGTTCCAGATCATCAGTTGGATCATTTCGGGGCTCGCTTTGCAAGCATAAGGGCTGTGACATCTCGTCTTCCGGGAAAATGGTAGGATCGGCGTAATAGGTAATATCAGATTTAGCGTAGGAGGACGATCACTAGCCTATTCAAATATTACGAATAGAGGTAAATATGATGAAGACGAAGTCCTTCATTGTGACGATTCTGTTTGATTAGGTAGATTCCGTATTATCTTATCTTACGTTACATGACCTTATGTAAGCTGAGCCATTGGCAAGGATGTACCAGAGTGCTTAGTGGAGTTATGTGGCTGTGAGTGCATGMAAGCCACAAGGTCTCGGCTGCTCGGTTTCCACATTGACGTCGATCCGGTCGCCGTTCAAGCGACCACAGCTAATCTTTGATCCAAATATCAGAAGTCTGCTTTTGCTATGCCATCGCTTCCCAGCAACTCTTCAACAGATGGCTTGGGTTGTCAAAAGCTCAGTAGGCTGGATTGCCTGCTCCATTTTTGATTGTCTGAACGACTCCAGAGTCAGTTGAAGTGCAGCATGTATGCTGCCGTGGCCCTTCGTCAAACGTCATGCCGCCATCCTCCTGACTAACTTGCTGGTCCACGTCAAGTTATGGATTGCGTCTCTAGCCGCATCTTGGGTCACCTCTGGTTGTTTCTCGCCAAAATGATGTGAGTATGTCGATATAGTGTCTTTCTACCCCGTTTATCATTTTGTCTCGCATTTGATCAAGGTAGCACGCCTCTGATATCATTGCCCTCCGACGCTTCATCAAGACAGCTTGTTTCTCCTCAGGCAGGCGGCTGACTGCAAAAGCCGGAGATTTGCCGGAGCCAAGCACAGTATGAACGCTAACTCTATAGGGTATAGCGTCGCAGAAATCCAAAATGCTACAGGGCGGGGTCCAGGCCTCCCGGACCTTCTGGAAGCAGGATTTGCACCTGCCTCAGCGCTATAGGTGTAGCCTGACCTGAACCTGACCTAACTGTAATAGCGCCTTGAGTCAAACTAGACAGGCCAAGCAGCAGCGGCCTACAACCTGGAAGCAGCCTACAGCTTCCCACGTTCCGCCCCCAGCCCGCTCTTTCCCAACTACACCGCGCCGCCTCTCGATTTTCCAACGCCTCCGACTCGAACGCTGCAATAATCAAAACACAAACATAAAAACAATTTTCACCGACAAACATCGCCGACGCGCAATTTTATCTATTCACGCCGACCCCGACGCCATTTCGTCTCGTCGCATCCAGACCACTCCGATCCTACCACCGTCAATCAAATATCGACTTTGCGCGCATCAATATAAACAATGGCTGGCGGAAAAGGCAAATCAGCCGGCGGCAAGAGCTCAGGTGGAAAGACTTCGGCTGCTGAGGGCCCCAAGAAGCAACAGAGCCATTCTGCCCGCGCCGGACTTCAGGTAAGCTCTTGCATTGTCAATTCCTGTGATGTATTGTGATTATTCCCGTTTTCTCGACCTATGGAGACGTCGCCGTACCCGCAAATTTCGAGTGCCCATCGATATCGCTGTCGAACCCCTCGATTCAGAGAATGACGCGCAACTTCTTTCACACGACACGTACCACCAACGAACTGTCTCGAATTATCACACAAGCTTCACTCTCGACTTCAGACTTCGCTACACGAAATATTGTTGCGCTTACCACCTGGACCTTCGATTATATCGTTTATATCACGCTTATCCAATGTTTCTTGGATATACGGCAGGATGCGATCAAGACGTCTTTTCTCACCTCAAAGCTACATGCATCGTCGTCTCAATGCTCCTCATACTACTAACAGCTTTTCTTCCTGATCATTATATTATCACCCACGATGAGGGATGTTATCTAACACGGTATTGGCTATAGTTCCCCTGTGGTCGTGTCAAGCGTTTCTTGAAGCAGAACACCCAGAACAAGATGCGCGTCGGTGCCAAGGCTGCCGTCTACGTTACCGCTGTTCTCGAGTATCTTACTGCCGAAGTTCTCGAGCTTGCAGGAGTGAGTCATCCCTCTTTGTTAAGCCCTTTGTACCACATTGCCACCTCAAACTGCACATCCCTTCCATCTGGTACCGGAGGCTAACATTTCTGCCTAGAATGCTGCCAAGGATCTCAAGGTCAAGCGTATCACCCCTCGCCATCTCCAACTTGCCATCCGCGGCGACGAAGAACTGGACACTCTGATTCGCGCGACCATCGCCTTTGGTGGTGTCCTACCCCACATCAACCGTGCCCTATTACTCAAGGTCGAGCAGAAGAAGAAGAACAAGGCAATCGAGGCATAAGTGGGCCTATGGTCTTTGTTTTCGGGTCTCAGAAATTCATGCTCTTTCGTTTCTCGCTGTTGTTACGTGGAACGAGTTTTTTTGCCTTCGGTGACGGGCGGTGCGGTCCTGCGACCCCAGACGGTTGATTACGACGGCATATTCTAGGTGTCTAATGGAATCATGGCCACACTGAGTCATTGTCGACTCTAGATGGACCTTGTGTATGATGCGTCTCTTATTAGGAGATAAAGACGGGTCGAAAATCGCTTGCAAGGTGCTAGTGAGGAGAGCAGAGGAACGGGCTTGCTTATATGATTCCTTTACTAGGGTGAATTGAGGCGTGAACTGGACTGTATTGCTATCCTTTCAAGGCCTCACCAGCAGCAACAAATAATACCACATCACTTCGATTTCGGTTTCGATTCTGATCCATGAAGTGATCTTCAAGGCTTGTACCTTAAAATCAGGAATTTGTGATTCTTTGTGACCTTACATGCTCCTCTTCTCCGAAATAACCTTGGGGCCCATTTTCCATTCAGCATCCAAGGGCAGTGTAACTAGAGAGGTAGAAAGCTGTATCCCAATCCAGAGAGCCAGGTATGACTTCAAGACAAGTGTTTCTTAGCTATAAGGGACTTGGTCAGTCAAATACATAACATCTTAATGATTCTCACTCAGTAATAAACACAATGTAATTTGCCTACACCAGGTTCGCATAAGATATTTACCTTAGGTAGGTAATAAACTTAATATGTCAAAAGCGTAGGGAGGGTGTCTGTCCTAACATCATCCTATGATAAGAGCTATGCTCAGAATTTCAAGCAGGACTGCCGATTCTATACGTTATATCGTCTCACGACTTAAAAATATGTTCAATACGTGTATATAATGGTGGTTTACTGACCCAACTATTTTGTGAATCGAAATGACTGAGGAACTGTAGAAGGCAGGGTAGCTCCTGGGAGGGGAGGCTTATTGTGGGGTAGGTAAGCGGGCAGGGGGCGAACAACAACCATTATAGATACAACACTTCCAACCTCGTTTCTATGGTCACTGCATAGAAAAAAATAATGCTCATTAGACTCTCTTGATCATTGTTTCATTAATTATGTAAATTTGAATAGAGTGCGCGCGCTAGAACACTAAGTGGAAATCATTGTTGGTAACATTTTGCTCAACTAATAGAGAAACCAAATGTGAACAGGGCTTTGTTACTTGTGCCAAACGACTTTGCCGGTCGACTGTGTTTCATCAGAAACGAACGTATCATGAAATTTCCATCTCAAAAACACGCCTCGATGCTCAAGAGGTACCACCCTATTTAGCCGTAGCCTCAAGGTCTTTAAGAACCTCCTGCAGTTGATCGTCCAAATTATCCTCATTGAGCTCATACTCCTTCTCATCCGGGCTGTATTTGATAGTCCCAACGTCCTTCTGCAGGGTGAGCCAGCACGCCATGAGGAGGCCCTCTACACTCCAAGCAACGTATTCTTTGGTATCCTGGAATACCTCTGCTCCATTTCCTAGGTGAAGTCCTTGTCTCTCAAACTTAGTTTCGTAAACGTTTCTCCAGTCCACAAAGTACGAAGCCAGGCCTGGGTACCGAGCTTTCATGTCCTCATCCTCCAGTACGGAATCCTCCTCCTGATCAGCGAAATAAGCCGGATCCTTCCAGAAGAACGACGTATTCCATTCCGGGAAGATCCTGTAGTGGTGAAGGCTCTGTTCACCAGCAGTGCCGGTAGGTATCTTAGAGGGTACGAGTTTGACAGAATAAGCCCGTGAACCGTCCGTCCCCTCAGTTCTCGTCACTCTCAAGCCGTACTTGGTATCGAACAACACCGTTGAGATGTCCGGCTTTCTGGCGATTGATGTCTTGAGAAGCGGGATTAAATGCCAGAGCCGTGAAATTAACGCCAGAGGCCATGCAGTTGCCGTAGGGGGAGCCTTAGGAATATCTGCCGCCAAGAGCTCTGGACGATGAGCAACAAAAACCTCCAGAGCAAGCGGAACTGGTTTCATAATTTCGCTGCATGTACCAATTGAAAAATATTGTTTTTATTGATTGAAGAATGTCGGTGCTGACGGAGGACAAGTCAAATCGGGGTTTCATGGTGTGGTAAGTTCACTCAGCCTCTTTTCGAAGGATGGCAAAGACAAAGGTGGGGGGTGCGCCACGCCTAGTTGTCGTGCAGCAACTGTTAAGGCTTGAAGCCTGATTCTACACTTTTTAATGCATGATGGCCTGCATTCAATGTTGGGGACTTCTGCAATTGGCTCGACTCTGTCGTAGGCATGACCGGGATTACCTGATTTTCGGTGAGGGAATCAATCACCATGCTCGATCCAAGAGAAGGAGTGGACGATTAGGGCGTTCGGGCTTCACTGTGGCTGCGGATGTGTTGTTTCTTGTAAGACCGTAGATGAATGAATGGTTGGGCTCCAGATCTAGTCCATTACCAGTATCTTATATTGCAGCCATGAGCTTTCTTACCAGTTTCATGTTCTGGCGGCCAGCCTCAAGACCTTGGAGGATGATTCAAAATCAACGTCGAAACATCTATCTAGCGACTACCTGGAGTAAGGCCCTCCCTCAAAATGTGTACTCGTCAAGGCTGACAAGGTAGCTGCTTTAGTTCCAGTGTCAACAAATGGATGAGCTATCAATTGATCTCCAGGCTACCTATCATAAGGTGGATGAGCTGAATTTGCCAGACTCGATTAAATCTCTGATCAAACACACCATTGCCTCGGACTTTAAGATCACACCTGAAAATGTGTGTCATATATGGGCGATCCCTGGAGCACAGAAAGATTTGCTAGGTTTGAAAACATCTATTCTGTGGCTTGAGAAAGGGAACAAGCGTAGTGGCAAGGAGCATATTCTAATCAGCCATGGGCAAGAATTCCTAGATAAAGGCATTCCCGCAGATAAACTGGAGGAGCTAGCAGAGGCCACGACGACGGTTGGATACCACTCAGGGAAGTATCAGGGGAAAGGAAAGGGTCGGCCAATTCTTCTCCTCCACTTCTACGACAAACCTGTAGCTGTCGCCATCAGTGTGGGAAACAATGGGTACGTGGTTGGCATGAACCCGAGAAGCTTCAACGAAATGATGGCAGGACTGCAGCTACCGGATGGCCTCTTAGAATCCATCTATCAGTGGCCCCAAGAACAAGAGAAGCAACAACAACAAGAACAGCTGAGCAGCAAGGGTAGCAGCAGTGGCAGCAGTAACAAGAACAGCAGATCAACAATTGATATCGGTGCCAAATTCTGAATTAGATAGGATTGAAGACAGGATGACAGACATCCTTTGGAGAATGGCTGCCACAATAATCGCCCAAGAAATGGAACATTAGAAAGACACGGCAGCGGGGAATACCTCACATGTCAGAATCGTCATAATATCAACACATTCTTTAGCACTATCTTAACAGATACGCATTGCTCTTACCGGCCGACATTCGACCATGTAAAAAGAGACATTTAGTATATGTAATAACGGCCGTAATATCAGTAATTTATAACCGCCGACCCTTTGATACTCTTATCCATATTGACCGGCATTTGAGTGGCTTTGTTCCCATTATTAACCCCCAACTTCACTTCGCTTTATAGAAAGCTTTCCTACCACCCTTGGCTTTGTCTGTGGCATATCCTCGCTTTACCAACCAGCAGTCCATCGATCTGCCTTGTCCCTCGATCCCCTTAGCCTTTGTCATTGGTCAATGAACGAAGCATCGAATTATTATCTCAGCAGCGCCATGCGCCCCCCTCTCTGAGAAATGAACGAATAAATATCTTTCCACAAAGCAGCGATGCTGCGTTATGGCCGTAAGAGCCCTCGATGCCCTCATGTGCCTCGAGATTCGGACGAGATATCAATCTATATACGTATGTCGGCCCCTTTGTGCCGGATATCGGCCCAGGCAGACAAAGTAGACCTCTTCCGTATAAGGGTCTACGGGTCCGTAGCGGAGGGCTTCCCGCGGAGGAGTAGGAGTATATAGAATCTCGATCCAGACATCTCCAGTCTTCTCCTTAGCCGTTTCCTTATTTCTCTTAATTATCTTCGATGTCTCCTTTTCAACTGTATGTCTATTGACTACCGGAAACTACTCAGTACCTAGTCTATTTCATTAGTAATTGAAACAGGGTGCTTCCCTTTTTCCTAATTCCAATACCGAACACCGTAGAGGTGCTACCATCATCTGACGATTCGCTGTTGCAACTTCACTACGGTGCTTTTACCTGAGTCATCGAGATTCAGATAGACCAACCTTACACGTTATCCGCAAGCAAACATATTGTTTCCAGCCTTAGTCAGCAAACCAAGTCACCCAGTATCACACACGTATCATACCGAAACACCAGAGAGAGGAAGGTCATGACTCCGCGCAGGGGTTTGCCAACACTGTCCATCTTTTCACGGCGTCCCAAAACGGCGTCATCCGAATTGCCGCCGGCATCGCCTGTCCGGCCCTCTTCTATTCCTATAACACCACCCGCTCGTCTACACCTCCGAAACATACTACCTGCTTCCCCGGAAGCTATGCCGACGCCTCCACCTCCACCTCGCCAACCATGTCCGTGGCTATGGCAATGCCACTCATGCAATACTGTCTACCGGATTGGCTGCACTCGCCGTTGCCTTGTTTGCTCTCACGAATATTGTGTTTCCACAGAATCTCTTAAAGCCAAACGAGGCAAAAAACGTCGCCGCGACAGCGAAATGTGCGCTTCTGAATTCGACTATAACGGGTGGGCCGAATGGGGAGCATGGCGTCGTAAGGTCCTTGGCTTGGAAGTCGTCGGCCGGGCAGGAGAGAAGCAACGTGAGCGAGCTTTCGCCAATAGAACACACAATTGCATAATCGATTGCGATTATCCCTCCGAATGTCATCACGAAAGGTATAGGATCCACACGCAGGCAGTTCAGAGAAGATACCTGGAGACGCTAGAGGAGGAGCCAGAGTCTCCATGTATGGTAGCAAGCGTACCATTAGGCCCCGATGATAAGCTAGTGTCGAACGAGGCACAGGTGATAGAAGAGGCGGAGGAGGAAGATGGAGAGGAAGAGAAAATCGATGAGCAAAATAGCCCTACTCTACCCGATAGTCCTACCATTCCTCAAAGCCCTACTAGCCCGGAAAGGCCACTTAGTCAAACCAGCTTCCTCTGGGATGACTCGGACGAGGAAAAAGATGAGAAGGCGTGGTGGGATGATATCAAAAGGAAAGAAGAGAAGCGGAAGACTAAATCCCAACAAAGGGAGGCTAGTTCTCCGGCTGTCGATGCTGGCGGTATAAGTCCAGAGGAGTTGGGCAGATTCTTAGAAGAGGATAAGAGTATGATGCCTCTCGAAATGGTTCATTCAGATGCTAGCCAACGACGCGAATCGACGCGCTGTAAAACAGAACAGTCCAAGCGCGGGAGGAGACTAACTATTCGCAACCTCACGGATGCGGAAAAATGCGAGAATTCGGACGATTCGGACGACTCTTCAGAGAGCGACTCTGACGACAGCTCCTCGTTATCCTCCCTACCGCCTTCTTCGACTTCATCACTGGACGGGGAATGGGTTTCGGCTAGTGAACCGATAATCATCGAGGATATTGATACACCTCTTGACAGGGAAACGGAAAAGGAGCTAGAAAGAGAATTGGAGGCCATGATAAAAGCTGAGAAATCCTTCTACCAAGATTAGGCGTATGAAGTTAGCCCACTGGACTGATTGATGATGATGATGATGATTTGGTATGTTTTGATGAAAGCAACGACTTGGGTATACTATGATAGGAGGCATTAATAACACGATGTTCAACTCATTTACATTTATACCTGTTTGGTGATGGTAAATGTTTGAGAGCTTTAAACAGTAGAAGAACTGAATTCGATCGTGGAATAATACAGGATCCAACCATGAAGTTGGCACTGGAAGAATATGGAAAGTTGCAGTGAAGTTGGCTTTGACGGACAAAGGGCGCTGAAGCGGAGTGGAGTTAGGACCCTGCAGGATGTACTCGGTACCTATATCATGGTGGAGACGAAGCTGGATAGCTAGCGCCACAACGCCACACTACCCTTGCATTCTCTCAGGCAGCCCCAGCCCCAGCCCCGCCGGCCAGGGGTCCGACGCGTTAAGAAATTCAATTTACGCGTCTCCCGCAAGCTTTCATGATATCATGAAAGAGTATAGCACAAAGAACTGCACACATCACGGCGAAAGTCTTCACTCGATCCCTACCGTTGGTGAGGAAAACCAATATCTGAGGGAACTAATTACTGCTGAAGGAATCTCTGTCGCCGAGGGGGACTGCCGTCATTGGGAAGTCTTCCATCACCCGACAACGTTTGACGATAAGCCGCAACGATCCAATTCCCAACGCCGGCGGCTTCATCATGTCAGACTTCGAAGATGAGATGGACATTGATGTCCCTGCGGCTTCTAAAGATATCACATTTTCTTCCGACAACACAGCTAAAGGCAAGCGGAGTGCTGCTAACCTGCCTGTCGAAGCGGAAGACTCGCTGCCATGGTAAGCTTTAGAAGACTACTACCTATGTCACGGTAGTATGCTAAGCAGGTGTTAGGGTTGAGAAGTACCGACCTGTATCTCTTTCCGACGTATCAGGCCATCAGGATATCCTAGCTACCATTAACAAGTTTGTCGACTCGAATCGCCTACCCCATCTCCTCCTCTACGGCCCTCCCGGTACGGGCAAGACATCCACCATTCTAGCACTGGCCAGACGAATTTACGGGGCGGATAACATGCGCCAGATGGTCTTAGAATTGAATGCTTCGGATGACCGAGGTATCGACGTTGTGCGTGAACAGATCAAGACTTTTGCGTCGACGAAGCAGATCTTTACAATGGGCGGTGCGTCACGCCCAAGTGGTATGGCCAGCTATAAGCTCATTATCTTGGACGAGGCCGATGCAATGACCAACACAGCCCAGATGGCTCTCCGAAGAATCATGGAGAAGTACACGGCAAACACCCGATTCTGCATTATTGCCAACTATACACACAAGCTCTCACCGGCTCTACTATCCCGATGTACACGCTTCAGATTTAGTCCTCTGAAGGAGGACGACATTCGTGTGTTGGTGGACAAGGTTATCCTGGAGGAGGGCGTCAAGATTACGAGCGAAGCTACAGATGCTCTTGTTAAGCTAAGCAAGGGAGATATGCGACGGGCTCTGAATGTGCTTCAAGCTTGTCACGCATCTAGTAAGTCTCAATTCCCCTCGATTTCATCCCATCTACATACTAAACTAGGTTCTCAATAGGCACGCCGCTACAGCACAAGGACGCCCCCAAGATCCCCGAGAAAGACATTGTTAGGGAAACCATCACGACAGAGACCATCTACAACTGCATAGCAGCACCGCCTCCCGATGCAATCACGAAGATTGCCAGCACATTACTTGCGACTAGCGACGTAACTACCTGTCTCTCTACAATTAACACACTGAAGGTCGCGAACGGCCTTGCACTGGCGGATATTATTACCGCATTATCAGAGGAGCTGATGAAGATGGAGGTTAAACCTGAAGCTATGATTCGTTGGCTAGATGGTCTTGCAGAGATTGAATACAGAGTCTCGGCTGGAGGAAGTGAAGCTATTCAGACAGGTGCTGTGGTTGGTGTAATAAGAGAAGGGTGCGAGCTTATGGGATAGGTAATAAGGCTGATACCAAAGAAAGCAGGAGTGAATAAGGACATCGGGAGCTGAATACATGAAATATAATGATACCTCCTTTTGCCAGACTTTGGGTATGACATCATGCCCGTCCCCCCTTCTTTCTCTGCTATTTGTGTCATGATGGTTTATTGCAATTTATGTGACTATACCGTGAAACTATCTAGGTTATGATACTGAATAAGTGCATAAAGTATCCCGCAATGTGTGCGACGCTAGGACCCAACAAAGCCATCAACAGAGTTGCTACCCCGTGCATTTTCTAAACTATAGGCCCTCCACAACTCTATTTCCCATCTCGTGGATTCAACTGGCGTCTTTGCATTTATGTTAGTTAAATACTCCCTGTCCCTCTATAAAGTCTAAGAAATTAAGTAATAGTTCTCATACTCCATGGAACACAACACATACGGGTGCCCTTCAAGTTTGTTCTCTGGCTGAGGCTTGACACGATGAACCTTATGATACCCGAAATACTATGCATAATCTGCTCATTCCTGGACATCGACGATGTACGCAGGTTCCGCCTATGTTGCAGAGCCTTTTCAGATGCCGCGGCCTGCTTCGTACACCGTGAGATCGTCTTCTATCTTCATCAGGATGACTTTGATATGCTTCGGCGCATTTCCTTGCACCCTATAGCCTCGAGGAATGTCCACTCGCTGGTTTACATAGGCCACACCCTAGGGCCTCCTAAGAAGTCTCCAGAAAAATTCCTTGACCATTACAACGTAATCCGAACTGCTGAGACGATGAGAGCTCAGCGCATGGGGGAACAAATCCCACTACGGAAGACAAAGGAACAGCTTATGGAAATTTACAAACGCTATGAAGCCACTATACAGCAGGAGGAGAGGCTAATAAGGAATAAAGAAGATTTCTCTTGCTTGAAAGAGATCATCTCTCGCTTCAAGTCACTTCGGGAAATAACCCTATCGTGCGACTTTCGGTTTTGGGGAGGCTCGATGAACACTCCATATGATGACTGTCTTGCGAAACCAGGCGCCAGCAGAGAACCAGAGGGATGTCGGCAGCTTGACTCGCTTCTCTCAGCTCTCTTTGAAACCGATATCAAATTAAAGAGGTTGACCGCTGGCAGTTTCAGTTGGCAGTTCTTCCAAAAACCACCCGCCGAACTCAGACGCGCCATCTCCTCCTTTTCCGATCTGACATGCCTCGAGTTGCATATCGGGACTGGAATGGATGAACATGTACCTGTGTCTGATGTAAAAATTGGCACAGAGATCCCTCAATGTCGACGCCTGTTGGAGACCGGATTGCTCCGCGACTTCCTCAAGTCATTGACTCAGCTGCAGACGCTCTATGTCGTCTTCGATTTTCATTCGGAGGAACACGGCTATGCCGCTAGGCTTGAGAATATCATGGAACCGAATTACCGATGGAAACATCTTGAGAATCTAACCTTGGGTAATATTACATGTGAACGACACGACCTAATGTCGATGCTCAAGAGACACAAAGGCACTCTCAGTGAGCTTTGCCTGCGGGACATTCGACTAAGGAGTACATCGTGGCTGTCACTTCTCCCGAGAATTCGGAGGATATTGGACCTGGAACTTGCTTGTATTTGCGGTGAGTTATACGGGCAAGAAGAAACGACACCGTCCTATGATGAATACTGGGACCTCGCGGTTCCAGAGGCCATCGACAATCCTCTCCGCGCGGAAGTGAACGAATACCTAGTCGATAAGAATATCAAGCACTGCCCACTTGACATGTATAATAGCAGTTTAGGTTGAGGGGAAATGAAAAGACGTAGGACTTTGAACGAAGGACGGCCTTCCCAAAATCTTTGCTGGGGTTGATGCGATATTTTTTTAGCACAATAAACTGAAGAAAGGCATACGTATGATCCTCCCCTAGCGGTATCTTCATTCTGCATCTTCTGAACTACTATCCTCTGCAGCTCCCTATCGAGACTAAGTAGAGGCGACTCTTCAGAATCACGAGATCGACTTGGACGCCCATACAAGTCTAGTCCGCACCGAAAGCCCGGTAATCTGGTTAGGACCTGAGAACAAGGGTTATTATCTTGAACACTCGTGAACACTGTAGCGTACGGCTGAATCTGATTAACTTCGGGTCTGAGGGGTTGCGTTGCACTCCCTACAAGGCCTACGATTCTTGTCAGTACCGGTTATATGCAACACGGTTCGGTAGATTCCAACCAGATCAATCAATCCCCACGATCTTCAATCTAAAGCTGACAGTCTCTGCATCGTGTACTATCTACCTACCTACCCACCTAAACAATACCTTCCATCTTCCCCCTCTTCTCTCACCCAACTCCGCCMCCCGCCAAGACATTGCTCACCTGCATCGGTCCCTTGGATATCAAGTCTCGACACCGCGTTCGACCTCGATTTAATCAAATTTTAGAAGCTGACACAATTATGGAAGAATCTACGCCCCCGAGTTCGGCCTTCCAACTTAGGGATTGCCGATGATCGACCTGGGCTCATGAGGGAATTCGACGGTCACGATTATCAATAAATCCCCCAATACTCCAATATCGCTCTTCCAGCTCGACCCCTGCTAATGAATATCAAGTACACATTATGAGGGACACCAAGGTCGAGGCAATTAGCTCACTTATACATTTATCCGCGTCCAGTGGGAGTGGGCAACCTTATATTTCCGACCTTGGCTCATGCAATGCCGAATTATGGCTTCGGGACCAAGGCCGCCATGGTGTACTTGCATGCCATACCTAGAAGCGGAACGGAACCTAGTTTATACTACAAGTGCTGATATAATATGCGCGTCGGGCTTCTCTTTAACCTCGTGCGTGTCGCGCAGTCTTCGCGTCCGCCGACCCTTCTTCTTTCTTCCGCAGAGAGGCCATTAAGATGAAGTTATTCGGTTTCATTGCCTTGGCGAGCCTGATTGTGCTGGAGGCTCTTGCTGCGCCTCCTTTCCACGGTGCCGATTCTTCTAGGTCGAAACGCAGCATCCCTGACACCCATGTTCAGCATGAAAAAGGAACAGAGTTGCAAGCAAGGTCGTGGAGAATAATCCAAAGGGCGGTGCCTGATGCCGTGCTGCCTATGCGTATAGGGCTGAAGCAACGGAATCTTCAATCAGGACATGAACTTTTAATGGACATGTGCGGTGCCTCTCGTGCTTAGTGCCTGAAGTATCTACAGACTAGCTAATAAAAATTTCAAGATCAAACCCCAAATCAGAGAACTATGGTAAACATCTCTCAGCAGAAGAGGTCGTCAAATTCTTTGAACCGGCGGAAAAGAGCTTTCAAGCAGTAAAAGATTGGCTTGTCGAGGCGGGCATTCCATCGCAGTACATCTCTCAGTCTAGTAACAAACAAGTAAGCTGTACATCGAATCTCATAGTATCAAGGGTTCCTAACGCGATGCTGCTGGCAGTGGGTACAATTCAATGCGCCTGTTAGTCAAGTAGAAAAGCTCTTGATGGCGGACTACCACGTGTGGGAACATGTAAGCACGGGAGTCAAGAATATTGCCTGCGATGAGTGAGTGTAGCATTGATACAAGATATATGCCGTAGGCTAACTGTTCCGGAGATACCACGTTCCAAAGCAAGTCAAAGAGCATATTGACTACATTACCCCTGGCATCAAGCTAATGGGCTATGGCAACACGCAAGAATCACCGACGAAGAAACGAGGCGAAGTAGGTGTAGGATCCCGTCCTCGCTTTGGTCAACGGGTCTCTGAGGGCGAACTTGGAAATCTAAGAAGCGAGAGGAGCAGGCGCAATCTGTCACTGTCGAAGCGGACTACGGGTGTAAATATAGAGGGGCCTTTGCGGTTTGCGGATCCTGTAGAACCTGTGGAAGCTATGGGCATAGCAAGTGGCAATTACACACTCCCGGGCAATTGCGACGAATACGTCACACCGGATTGCATCAGGGGTAAGTCCATATTTCCCATGCCAGTATCCGTACTTTCTAACGGGGAGCTTAGCGTTGTACGGTATCCCGAAAGGGACCAAGAAACACCCAGACAACAAAATGGGGATATTCCAATCGCTTGGGCAACATTATACACAATACGATCTTAACAGCTTTTTCTGGAGCTTTACAAGGTATGATTATTCGCCACTATCCCTATGCATATACTGCGTGAAAGCTGCTAATGATAGAGTAGCGATATTCCTAACGGAACCCACCCCGAACTCTTCTCCGTGGATGGCGGTCAGGGACCTACCACGAGCCTAAGGATGGCAGGTTCTGAAGCGAACCTTGATTTTCAAATGGCATACGGTTTAATCTGGCCTCAAGATACTGTGCTATATCAAGTAGACGACGAGTGGTACCAGAGCATATATCAAACAGACCCAACGGCATACACGGGTTTTTTCAATAGTAAGATGAAACTCCAATTTATCTATACTTTGATGTCCCCTAATCATCCAAGCTAGACCTTTGGAATGCAATCGACGGCAGCTACTGCACCTTCGAAGCGTACGGCGAGACCGGCAACTGCAAGCGGCCGGAATGCCGCGACCCGGAGTACCCGAACCCACATGACAGGGCCGGCTACTCTGGTCAGCTCATGTGCGGCGTGTACAAGCCGACCAACGTCATCAGTATTTCCTACAGCGGCGCCGAAGTTGACCTCCCAGAGTCGTACCAGCAGCGCCAGTGCGCTGAGATCATGAAGCTCGGACTCCAGGGCTCCACCATCATCATCTCGTCCGGCGACGACGGCGTTGGAAGCTTTCCTAGCCCTGGCGCACCTTCTGGGTGTCTAGGCCCCAAGGCAGACGTGTTTAACCCGCAGTTCCTAGCCTCGTGCCCGTATATCTTGACCGTCGGGTCGACGGTTCTGCAGGCTAACAAGACAGCCGGTGTCGACCTCGAGGAGGCGACCGATAGGTTCCGGTCTGGAGGTGGCTTCTCGAATATCTACGAGCAGCCCGATTACCAGAAGGAAACTGTCACCAAGTATTTGGCAGCAGCTAATCTGTCGTTTGAGGGGTACGAGGGAGGCGGTGGAAACTTCAGTAATGCGCATGCGGGCATTGGAAGGTTTAATAAGTTAGGAAGAGCGTACCCTGATGTCTCGGCTAATGGCGACCACTTCGTCATCTCAAACGGTGGCGAGCTGTGGCGTATTGGTGGCACGTCCGCTTCAGCGCCTCTGTGGGGGTCGATCATTACGCTGATTAATGAGGAGAGGTTGGCGGTTGGGAAGGCCCCGGTTGGGTTCATTCATCAGGTTCTGGTAAGTTCGGGTTCTACTGTGATGGGTCGCTATCATGGATCTAGCTATACGATGAGATCGCTGTCTAACTGCTTGCTACGTAGTACTCCCATCCCGAAGTCTTCAAAGACGTCACGAAGGGCGACAACCGCGCGTGTAAGACAACAGGCTTTCCGGCTATCGAGGGCTGGGACCCTGTGACGGGCATGGGGTATGTATTTCCCCAGGCAAATACGCGTGGCTGAGGAAATGAACTAACATGTTCTGAATTTCGCAGTGTTCCGGATTATCCTAAACTTTTGGAACTCTTTTTGAGCCTACCGTAGAAATTGGGTATATGGAAAGACGCGAGGAATCCAATCCGAGCTCATCTGACGCAGCGATCTTGAATTGCTTTAAGTGAACGATAACTTCGATTCTTAGAAATGAGAAGCGCTCAAGATGTTTCATGGGCCCAATTGCATATTTCTTGTCATTTTCCGCACTTCCTATTCTACGGATACCTTTGATAAAAATACAAAGTTATATCACACTGCGGCCATACATTTTCGCTGCCTGATATTGATTTCAACATTTCTGACTCACAATTCATCATGCCCATGCCCGCTCGCTCCGTCCCCACCTGTGCTGAATGTGCCATCCCAAGGCTTGACCTTGCCCTGCACAATATCCATGAGAAATCCACCCACTGCCTCAGGCGTGATCTTCTTCTCACGCGGATACGGGAAGACCTGTCCGAACATCGGGTTTTGTACCGATAACCCGGGAACGGATGCTAGGCCTAGCGGCGTGGCTAGATCACCGTACTCGCCTGCGTCTACTGTGACGAAGCTCAAATATTCCTTGTACATCTTTGCCACGGATCGCATCGAGTCTACGTAGGCGTCTCGCTCTCTGGACGTTGTGGTGAAATAGAACACCAACGACTTGCCAGACTGTGGTTAAACTCACAGTCAGCAAAGGCATTTTTGGTGAGATTAAAAAGCTCGTTTGTTACAGGTGGCTTACCTGCAAATACTTCATCTCATTTGCTCGGGTGAACTCCCCGATGACGGGTGTGAGGCAGCTCTCGATGAGCTTAGGGAGGGCATCGATGCCCGATAGATCCGAGATGGTGAACTGCTGACCGTCGCGATTATTATAGCATGAGACAATAGATGCTGCTTCTGTCTCCGCCAACCCAAAGGATAACCGGTCTCGGTATTGCGAAGCTAGCTTGTCGTACGCGGTCTTGATGTGCGGATCTTGGGCGTTGATCCGTGCAACCACGGTGTGATCGTCGCTGGACTGGAAAGCTGCGATTTTCTCTTCGGAGTTGAGAGCCGTAACGGACGGGCGTGCAGCTCTCTTGAAATATGAAAGAATCCTGATGGTAGGAAAATTGGTCTTAGTTCTAATTGGAGGAACGTTTTGAAGGTTACTTACGACGACGCCCTCCTAGGCCCCCGATATGGTGCCATGTTGCCATGGCCGTCGAAGAACCGTATGGCGGGGKATGATACGACGCCGAATTCCCGGCAAAGATTCTCGTTGGAGGAGCAGTCGATACTTATTAGAGCCTTCTTCTCTAATTCCGTCGCTGCTGTCCATTCTGGCTCTAGAGCTTGGCTAGCTGCTCTAAAAAAGGTATGAGTTTTAGCTACGCGAGCGTCGAACCGAAAGTGGCTTACGTTGAAGGTTCTACAACTGTTTTTATGAAAATTAGCATCAAGCTCTGCAGTCGACAGTAGCTGCTCAGTGACTGGCAACTTACAAGCAACTAAAGCATGGTTATGGCCAGAAATGGCCCGACGAAATTCATCTTCGTTAGTATGTTCCCAGGCTACTACCGTGGTCCCTACTAGAAGAGATAATACTAAGTCTATGGTTCTGACTTTCATCATGTCTTTATTTCACCAAAGCTATCGTGAATTATCTTATTTCGAGCTGAACGGGGTGTCGCGGGGTCAAATACCAAGCAATCTTCTGATAGCTGAGCTACCCTGCAGATCAGGGGGTTCAGATCTAACGATGCACGACTCCAAGACCCTGGATCTGCGCTAGAGCTCTCCACTAAAGACGTCGACCAGGGGCCTGCTGCGACGTTAAACAGGGGGAGCTCCCTTTTGCGCAAACAATTGGTGTTTCAACTTTGCATGTTCTCCTTACGATGATGTATGGATTCAGAAACAGAGGGGTCGATGAGTGTCGCGTGGAGATTTTCTCGCAAGAGACGAGATGGTTTCTCCTTTTCTTCTTCTCATAACCAAATGCATGCTTTGATTACACGGTTGGATTTATCATGAACTCGTTAAGATCTGTATTGCTGCTAGCGCTCGCCGCTGGGTCGGCCAACGCCCACAGTCACGACGGTGCCGCACAGAAGCCATTAACATCGAGCGAGAGCGATTATACCTGCAAACACCCTGCCTACCAAAGCCACATAGTATCTAAGTCGCCTTTGGTCATATATCTAGAGAGCTTCATCACCCCTGAAGAGCAAGCTCATCTTCAAGAGATAACGTGAGAATCAGCATTTACCTATTCATCGCCCAAACAATAACACTCACAGCTTTAAACAGTAGAGACACATTTACACACTCAGCCGTTGCCGACTCTTCGGGGGCTCAAGGGTTGCGACAAACACGCACTTCACAGTCGACCAATGTACCGCGCGACGCCATAGTCCGATGTATTGAGGAGCGGGCGCTTTTATTCCAAGGTTTCGATGTGCCACGAACACACCTAGAGCCTGTACAATTGGTCAAGTATGGTCAGGGTGAGCGGTACCACTTCCACACAGACTGGTACACCAACGCAGCGCACGCAACGTCGGCATTAGGCGGTAATCGACTCAGCTCATTCTTCGCGTATGTTTCTGCCTCCGACGACATTACGGGCGGCGGGACGAACTTCCCTATGGTAGCTGCGCCTCTCGACGAGCGCTGGTGCAAGTTCGTCGATTGCGACGAACCTTGGGAGAATGGCGTCACTTTCCGACCTATTGTTGGAAATGCTGTTTTCTGGCAGAATTTGAACGAAGATGGCACGGGTGACCAGCGGACGCTGCACGCTGGTTTGCCGGTTACCAGTGGTGAGAAAATTGGGGTAAGTACCTGAATTATTCAGTGGAAGAACCGCGACCATTCTATTCACTGCAAAATTATTTGGCATGGTGCTAACAGGGTACCTACAGATGAACATTTGGACGAGGCAAGGTCCGCTAAGTGAGGATATTCGGGGGCCAGACGTGTAGCCTAAAAGTGCAAATATTTATGCGACGATTTTCAGGCGCTGATTTTATGATGTAAGATATCTAAAGCTAGAGTTTCTAAAGAGGTGGGCGTTTATTAGCTCACGGCATATCCGTAGGTATAATCAAGTGCTATGCATTCTTAGATTCATTGAACCCCTTTCGACTTCTCGTCTTCCAATGCTCCAGGTTTCCGAATCGCCAAGTATGGAGGCCTTCACTCGCTAAACGAGGCGGGTACTCGAGGCAAGCGAGCGTAAGAGCGCCCGTAGAGTCGCATAAAACTCACCAGCGCCTAGGTAATCTCATATTTTTAACACAGGCCTGTGACCTCTAACCACAGTTGCCTACCGGCGTCTTTAGTTAGGTCTGTTATTCCATCATCGCCACATGGCAAATATTGCGCGATCCAGACAGCATCATTCTGTTGATCAAATACCACTATATGAAGTAGTTATTAGTCGACTGCTATCTTTGCAATGATTTTTAGGGCCAGTACTTACGATACGCAGCTCGAATGAAACTTGTCCCCAGCACCCACGTCGAGTCCGAATGATCTGTGGGTTGAACCCCGAGGGCGCAGTACGTGTCAAAATCGACAATGAAGTCGGCGTAGTTGACTCGGATCACTATATTAAAGAAGTTGAACCCAAAATTCACGGAACCGTCCAGATTCCGACTTTCGCATGGTACACGGTAGACCCCATGGTCATCTGTATATGCGTGCAGGATCTTCGCGATTATAGCAACAAGGCTCCCGTCGAGGTAGGTGTACGTGGACCCGGAGTCGATCAGCACGTTGCGTTCAAAATCGCTACCGGTGAGGGATGTCTCGTTCTGTCCAGGGGGAGTGACTGCCAAGGACGTCAAGTTCACCCGATAGCTATGGGCATTCAGTACGCGTCAGCTCGTTCTTCCTGCCTTTAGGTGTGAGAGTGTCTTACCCGACTTGATCGTATATCTTTAACTGCTGATCTGGGTATGGGTATATCTCAAGAGGCTCGAGATATCCTCTATATTTCTTTCTGTCGACTCCTCCAAATATTATGTCACCTAAGTGATATTAGTTTCATCGACCTGTTTTTCAGAGCCAACCGCAAAGACTCACTTGGGCTTCCGCCGCCTTGATACCCAACCCCCACACTGAATATAGGTACTTCGATATAGCTTTGCGCGACAAGAAGGTCGAGTAAGGTCTGATATGCTGTATTCCACGCCTTGCCGTACGAGACACCCAGCACCCCAGCCCAGATGTATTGACTCCATTTGCTCACCCCAACTCTAAGATTCGGAAGGGGCAAGTCTGTCAATATTATAGATGTTAACACATATCCGTATGTTTAGGAAATTATTGAAAGGGCTTGTACATACTATCCAATCCGACATAGGCAGTGTCGCTATACCATACGCCCTGCATATAGCCCGTGCCGAACTGTCCGGCGAACCAACCATTTAGATTTCGAGCAGTGGAAGACTGTGCCGTGTCGTAGTACCCATATGTCTGACAGGCCTGCGGGTCTGCGGCTTGGGTACAGTCCGGATCCACGAGCAACGTGTACGATCCAGTATCAAGGATTGCTGAGACTGTCTGCCCGGGCGTCCCGATATCGACTACCTAAGATCATTAGCTAGTATCACATAGTAGATGCTAAGGACCTCGGGACGCACGCTCTATCATGTACACTATCCCTTCCCCGTATCTCGCTAAAGGCTCCCGCGGCGACCGACCCGAGATCTTAGACGTCGCATACGTGGATACAGCACCGCCAGTCACATTGTTGACTTTCCGAGACTGAAGCTTAGCTCTAATATGCCTCCTACCATCGGATGTATGGTTTCCGATATTGGGCGGAGCGGGCCTTCCCTTCGAGCGTTGTCCATAGCGTGCTCCGTAGCGTTGTGCGAAGTCTGACAAGGAGGCCGAAAGGCATAATAATGGCAGCACGCCTAATAGGAGTAACCTGAGAAGCGCCATTGTAGAGAAGTGGAAGTCCGGGTCGTCCGTCGCCTCCGAAGAGACAGCTTACAGCTCACAAAGGTGCGGGCTTCCATCCGCCCGGTCATAATGTTCTCCCGGCGATAACATCACTAGAGGTCCGCCCTGAATACTTTATGGGGGAATTTTACTAAAATTCCGCGGTCCTTTTACGAGATCCCGTAAAGCAGAATGGTATACGTGCTCCAAGCTAGTCAGCATCGGGAATGTCGAATCAGTCCTGCACGCGGTTGTTCTGGATACCCCATACGACGGGGCTAGACCAATGAGCTGCTCACCAAGAACCGGCATCTATGGAGAGGAATATATGTGAGACGACGTTGGTCCTACCTACCTGGTCGGTATAGCACGGCCTACTTTGCATGGTTCCCCAAGATCTGCGGCGCCGGTCACGCGCCATGACTTTAACCGCAATATTGAACGTTAGCCATTTCGTTCTCTAGGTAGATCGCCATACTTGCAAAAATGCGGATAAATAGCGAAAAAGGTAAGGCCTCACAGCTCATTACCAGATTCCCATTCCTGCTGGCTCCGGGGGTAAGCGCAAAGCAATTTCTTGATGTCCTCAACCCAACTAAGACACGGGAATAGGGGGGCCAGTCAAAACAACCTGCCTACCTGGGCAGGTATACAGTCCCAAATCCACGCCACCCTCAGCACATCATGATCGTAACTCCAGCTGCACGATTCTGTTACTCGGAACAGCGGGTAGGCCCGTTTAAGAGCCATACGGGTTGACAGGAAGCAGTTAGCGGCGGCAGCTTCTCAATATAGCCGCAATATAGGACCCCACACATGTAACGTTCTCGCGGTGGTACAGATCAAGGCTGCAGATGTTCTCCAATCTCGGCGTTCTGCACTCGCAGTAGCTTCTTAACCAGCGTACGGGCAAATGATGCATCTCACTACGACGGTCCCTACAGAATTCATCATCCATCATCATTTATCTGCGTTGGCATGCAACATGGCTGAATGGCGCCGACCTCGTCTCCGGCTGCGGCAATCTCCCTCGATACCGACCTGGCGGCACTACTCAATACTCGGCAAATCTAGCCCTCGACTGCGAATGCCGACGTCGGATGCACCGCAGCTGACGTAGCCCGTGCTTAGTATAATATCACTACTCGGTCACCTGGGCCGCCTTAATCTTTTGTTCCATTTAATATGATTTACGGCCTATATACATACAATTATACAGAAGACGGCTCGCAAAGAGCCAGAGACAAATACTTTATAAAATTCCAAATGATTATCAACGCTCACCTCATCGCCAGTCCGCAAGTATGGTGTCGCCCTTCTTGATCTGCGCATATTCCAAGCTGTCCTTCCATAGTCGGCGACACTTGGCTTCGTCCTTGGCCTCGGGCCCGACGTCCGAGATGAGCGAGCCGTTGAGGTAGATCCCGTTCGGGCGTTCGCCAAGACCGCCGTCCGTGTCGAAGCACGCGTGGACCACATCCCCGGCGGACTTCCATGTCGTCCGCAGGTCGCCGTTGGGCATCAACCACGTCAAGATCGGCGCTAAAAGACCACCGATAATCTGCAGAAGGACCACGCGAATGAACCAGCTGCTGCGTCGCGTTAGGCCACTGATCATCCCCGCCGGGTCAACGCCCAACACAGCAATCTTTGACAGCGCGGGGTCCTGCGATATACGCCGAGCTAGTTCACGCCTGGTTGGTGTCAGTGGACGGCTCGGGCTTGACCAGGTACCGACAGAGTCGTTAGGCTAGTTGATAGAGGAGGCACTTACATCATCATGATCTCGCACAGTTTCGCAGCTCCGTACCGTCTTAAACCAGCGCAAGGGTCTTCCGTGCGGCCCTTTGCAACACCCCATTGTCCCTTGGCGATCGCGTAGGTGCTGCCTTCGGGATCTGAAAAGATCTGATGAAACTCTTCGGGGACATAGGACTCCCCGAATGGACCGATCTTGTTCCTAGGGTCGGTGGTGCTAAGACGGGTTAGCCTAAGGCCTAGCATAGACGGCTGCATATCAAGAGTCAAGCTTGTGCGTGGGGTAGAGGAGGCCGCTTACTCATGCGTCCAGCTGCCTAGCACCACTATGCGACCGTTCTCTTTGTCCATACTCTGGAGCAGGAGGAGAGCCAGGAGAAAATGCGAGAGGTAAGTGGCTTGGAAAGTCATATCGAAGCCATCGTTCGTAAATCTGTGTTCGTCGTGCTCCTGGTACGCGGCGGATAACACTAGAGCACGGATGGGTGGGACCTTGCCGCTTGCGACTCGGGCGTTGATGTCTGCGGCGAGCTTACGCACGCTCTCGAGGCTTGCTAAGTCCGCTGCTAGGAGATCATATTGGTGTTGCGCCTTTTGGGCATTCTGGAGAGCTTTCTTCGCGTCGTGGGCGGTCTCAACCTTGCGTACGGTGTATAGTCCGTAGTAGTCTTTCGCGAGGGCCGGTCGAGATACGATCTGCTTAAGGACGGAAGAGCCGAGACCACCGTTGGCGCCGGTAACGAGAACAGATCCTTTCGCCATTTTCTAGAGTGGAAGGAAGAGGGTATCTGAGATATAGCTAGATGATGAACAGAAAAACAAAGCTGTTTCCCTTCATCTTGCCTCAGTATGGCGCGAGCTTGGTCTTATATAAGTCCACCAGCAACATTTTTGACACAACTTGACGACCATGTCGCAGCAAATGCGGACCCCCCATCTCCAGATCACTAATCCGGATGAAGCTAAGATCGCGGCTTTACGCGCGTGGAGAGCGGACACTTTAGCGGACATTGCATCCACCCGACGGTATTTCCAGCTTCGACATCGCTTATATAATGGGTTCTAGATTTGGAGAAATGCCGCCCACGTGAGCGTAGATTCAGATAGATTTCGAACCTGCTTCTAGGCAGATATATATACGAACTGCGCATCGCGTTGTTAGGACATCAGGTAATTCATTATTAATAATTCTAGAATGCTCGCCTTAAATCCGTAGGAAATTAGCATCGGCGTTGGCGTCAGCAGCTTTCTAGGATTGGGTGAAGGGTATCGCATCTGCGGCTCACTAATACATTGAGCTGTAGTGTTGAGTTGCGGTCCTTAGTAGCTCTTACAGGGCGCGATCATAGTCGATCGTTTTCCTTGCCAGGCTTTCGCAATTGCTGTAAGTATTGATCGCGCAAGTGAGGTAGCAATAATGATGAATGACGGACGTGTTATATGGTATAAATAGCGTGAAGTTAAATACCAGCGTTAGGTAGAATACCCACCTACCCACCTACCGACGTATTTCAGGCGTAGAACATGGCGGTTGGGCTAGACCTGGACACTTGACCCAGGGCTGGTTGGTTAGCTCCAACGAACCAAATGCATAATGTCAGCTTTGCTTAAAAGGTGCGCGTATAAAGAAACACAATAGCAATTGTAAATAGAGTTGCTCGTCTAAACGTCCATCCGAAACACCTTCTCTTAATACGAACTAGAACTAGTCACAGAGACTGGGAGTTGAAAATGTCCTACGGGCTACTTTGGTGGAGCTTACCTATTCTCTTAAGGCTGAGATTAGAATCTCACTAGGAACATGTATGAGGTAGACAGTTCATAGCTGGTAATTGTCCTCGGGGATAATACCTCCCTACTTACTGCCGTAGGCCTTTTACTCGTTAAGTCCGCTCAAGGTACAATCATGTGAAGGATTATCGTCCTACCATATAAGATGAGCCTGTTTGTGCTCTGTCTTTTTCGGACGCCGCTCCAAAGTCCGCTCTGAGTTATTTGATCTGTCAGTTTCACCACACAAATCAACCCAACGCTTTGACACTCGGTGCACTCTCACCCTGTTCCTGTGCGCCGTATCGATAAGCCAGCGAGATCTCCCGAACCAGGACTCCCACTCTGTGAAGACAGGGCCATTTCCGAAAACGATATGTACTGGGTGTCACGGGTACCTTTATCGTATGCAGCCACTTTGGCATCACGACATGCTAGACGCACGTAGGATATATTGCTACTGCAAGACGTGCTAGCGAGCCTATGACAGAGCTCGACCTCTTGGAAACCGACAGGGGTAGCTTCTTGTCCGATGATAGCTCATCCCAGCCCGCCAGCCCCAAAAGACCAAAAAGAGCCGTGCCAAGATTTCCTTGCTTGCTCTTATCTTGCGTGCTTCTTCCCACCGTCGAGCTACCCCGCCGCTCCCGGGCGAGATTTCGCAAGCTCCCCGCTGCTTTCTGCGGTCAATGCTTGGAGACGGTTCGTCGTAAGCTGACTGCGGGATGTCATGACGGACCCTTGGCCAAACAAGCACGTTATCTGGTGTCATTGGAAGCCCTATATGTGGCTAGGKAAGTATGTAGACATGCACGTTCGCGCAAGAGGTGTAGGGCTTGAAGGTAAGCTTATCTAGATGCCTTTGTCCTCTATTACCCCTCCCTTTGTTGTCTTCTTGAGCTCGATAGCTTGCTCAGCTCCTCCTTCATTCTCTGCTATCGTATTGTCTTATTCCTGTATAAGACCAGCGTGATACCTACTAGTTTGGCTTAAAGAATGGCTTCGCGTTCCTTAAGAGCATTAGCTGCCACGCTGCCGTTGCTGGGCAAGGCCTTAGCTCAGTCCACCAACGAAACTGTCTGGTCCTCGTTTGCTTACGTCTTCTACGGCGAGCGCACGCCTCTGCAAGGCGAGCTCCCGCCGAGCTTGACTCCACTGGGCGCGCAGCAGCTTCATTCCCAGGGATCACTCTTCAGAGCTCGATATCTATCCAATTCGAGCTTATCAGACGAGGATAATGCTATAACGACGAATGCGCCTATTGTCGGTATAGAGCGGCTAGCTCTTGACAATAGCCAACTTGCCATCTATAGCACCGCGGACGACTACGTAGTTGGAGGTGCTCTAGCCTTCCTACAAGGCCTCTATCCGCCAGTCTCTCGAACTTTCGCTTATAGCAATGGCGGCGAGAATGCATCAATACTAGCCAATGGCACTATGATCGACTACCCTCTAAATGGCTATCAATACCCAAATATTCAGTCTCTTCCAAGTACGGATCTGAACTCCGTTTGGTGGGTGCTATATGGTCTGATGAAGTCCCCGAGCCTGCTAATAAGAATACTAGGCTAGAGGGACATACAGCGTGTGCAGAGTACCAGTCGTCGAGTATTACATTCAGGGCTAGTACGATTGCTGAACAGATGTATAACTCGACGCTTGACTTCTACGAGACGACGTTTGGGGACGTATTCCCAAATACGCTACCGAATGCCATGCTGAATTTTGATTATGCTTATGACCTGTACGACTACGCGCGGTACGCCTACGATCACGACGGCTCGGTGCACGAGACTCTTAACGTGGACCGCATGGCAATCTTGCACAGTCTGGCGGACGTCCAGCAGTTCGACCTAAACGGAAATCTATCGGCGTCGGGGTTGCAGGAAGGTGACATGATACGCGCTATCGCGGGCCGGACGCTCGCCGCAAAAGTAGTAGCACAGTTATCGGCGCACATTCACTCGGGAAGCACAGCGAACAAGATGACACTAATGTTCGGATCCTTCGAGCCACTCCTAGCTTTCTTCGCGCTCTCAGACATCGCCAACACAGCGCCGACCGGATTATTCCGGCAGATCCCGGAGCCGGGCTCGGCCATGGTCTTCGAGCTGTTCAGCACCGTTAACGACACGACGTACCCCCAGGAAAACGAATTATGGGTTCGCTTCCTGTACCGCAACGGCACCGACTCGGATGCCCCGCTCACGGAATACCCCTTGTTCGGAAGGGGCAACTCGGATGCACGCATGCAGTGGACCGACTTCCAGAGCGAAATTAGCAAATTTGCGATCCAGGAGGTATCGACTTGGTGCGACCTCTGTAGCTCCATAACGCTATTTTGCGACTCGCTGAGCTACGGCTCGGGAAGTTCGTCCGGCTGGGTGGACGGTAACAGCGGCACTGGTAGTAGGAACGCATCCCTGTCTGCGCCTGTGGCCGGTGTGATCGGAGCCGTGACGACTCTCGCAGTTCTCAGTCTTGCTGGCACGACTGCGTTTGTCTTTGGCGGCCTACGTATCCGGCGAAAGGACCCCTCGGAAGCGGATAGACGCCGTAGCAGCCTAGGTGGGTTCAAGGGCGCCGAGAAGATGGCTTCGGATCACGATGTGTCAATTGCCAAGTCTGGAGTTAAGCATGAACGAGTTGGCAGCTGGGAGCTTAGCAGTCCGAGCCCAGTTACAACCCCGGCTAAAGCAACGGTGGCTGAGAGCAGTCCTAGTGGGCTCTTCGGTCCCCCTGTCCGACACCACCAACGAGACGACGACGTGGACAGTATTGCGGGAGCGACACCAGTTAGCCCCATGGAGCGAGTTTAGACAATATGTGGAACTTCCTCACGAAGCTAACAAAGCGATTATGGAGCACGGCTCCTGCTTATTTTGCATGTTTCCCATTTCGTTCTTTACAATCATTGATACCCAGCATTAGGGAGGCCGGGGAACATATTAGTACTTGGGAGTTAGAGTGGATTTGGCGTTCCTAGGTTGTGTTTTCGAGGTCTATATCCGTCCATATTTTCTCATCCTGGACAGTTTACGATGGGCGTCGGTTAGGGATAATACCCTTTTATTCTTACAATCGCTATATGGAATTAATTTGGGTTATGAACCTGGCCACTATCGGGCTGCTTGGATAGGGGATATCCCGGTAATGCACATAGACGTGGTGGTTGTAATTGAAAGGCAGTTAGTATAAGCAGCTTGTCATATTCAACATATATGGGGTACCTACCCGGTAGTTTAGGTACTTACAATAGGAAGCAGCATTTATATCAGATGCTCATCACATGATTTGTTCACGCGGGGGCTATTTAGTTGTACGTGTCTGTTACATTCCACACGTTTCCATTAACTACGCCTCTCGCTAACAGTCATCATCATACCGCCCCTCGGCTTCGCCTCCATTGCTAGTTCAGGGAAGACAACATCCCCAAAGATAGTATCAAGGTCCGTGAACGGCGCCCGAGGTTTTGAGTTGGGCTTAAGATCGGCAACCTCGAAATGGAAATCCCGCAAGGTGAGCAGTACGATTACGCGCATGTTATCCATTGCCATATCCTGGCCTAGGCAAGCACGAGGTCCGCGGCTGAATGTGCGGAACCAACCGCGCGGGACGGCGTCGCCTAGGAATCGCTCAGGGCGGAAAGCGCCGGCTTCGGGGAAGTATCGCGTGTCGAAATGCATCGTGTGCCAACAGGGGATGATGACTAGATCGCCAATAGGGTACTCGCGGCCTTCGTAGGAAATCGTTTCGCTGTAAGAGAATCAGCACTACTTGTCTAAAGGATATTGACCGGTAAATGGGCGTGGGAGCGCTCACCCTGCTGGTGCTTCCTTAACACCAAAGCCGACGGGGAAGAGCCGTAGAGTCTCCTTAAGTACTGCTGTTGTGTACTCTAGCTCATTGAGCTTAACTGGGGAATCCTTCAAGGTCTCTAGAGTTGTGTCCAAATCCTTGCCGAAGACTCTATCGTGTTCCTCGCACAACTTTTGGACTACGTCTGGGTGTTTTGATAGGAGCATATGGAGGTGCTTGAGCCAGTTGAGATTAGTCTACGTAACATGGCGGCGGACCGAGGGACACTTACACAGAGCGTGTCAACGCTTGTACCCATTCCGCCGAGAAGAAGACCTTTGACACTATTTCGTTTAGGTTAACGTCATATTCATACCGGAAAGTCCTTAGGGGAAAGACATACTTGGTTACTAGCAGTTCTAATTCCTCTGGTGGAAGTTCAGTCGCTTTGGCTCCCTTGCGAGACCCGTCCTGCAGCACTGTCTCACGAAGCATCAAGTCGAGAATGCTAAGCGGATCTTTCCGCGAAGGCACGATACTCTCGCTCCTGAGTGCCGCCAAGCGATCTTGAATTTTCGCAGCAACAGATGCGTCAACACGCTTTCTAACGGACCGCTTCCTCAGCGCTACCCTAAGTTTCACGAACGGGTTCATGGACAACTGTTGGTTGAACAGTTCGATGGTCTCCTTCAGGTCGTCAAGATACGAGCTACCTTTTGTCTGTGCATGAAGTGGAAAGTTGAAAACAATTCGCCCGATAATGTCGAACAGCAGTTTCGACACCTCATGTTCCATGGAGAAAACGACGCCGCTACTTGCGAGGCTCTTTAGCCTTTCGCGGAAGATCAGTGTCTCATCGGCTATGAGACCTGTGAGAGTTCTGATATGTGATGGTAAAAACGCCGGAGCCATCGCGTTATGCAGCTTCTTCCACACAGGGCCGTTGACGGTTGCAACAACATCCTCGCCGATAAGATTTGACATCAACTCCTGGGATACTCGGTGCTGGTTATATACTCGTTTCACCTGCACTGCGTCCATGAGTTCCGGCTCAGTCAGAATGACTTGCGGATCTGCTATGGGCCACAGATCAAGATACCAGAGGCCCTTCAGGTTATACCTTTTTGCAATGGCAGTGATGTACATCTGGGGGTGGTTGTTTGGCGGGAACTCGCTCGCAATCTCTCCCATAAGTTTGAGGTGACCCCATAGGAAGCTATGTGGCGGTTTTGGCTACATTCCATGTTAATCTTGTCTGTCTTCTTGTTTTGACGTCTACCTATTCAGTAAGAGAGGGGCTAGTTTATACCAAGTCCTTGAAGCGCCGTCGACGGCGGTATAGGCGAAACAAGAAATCTAGTATCAGTGCTCCCACTACGGGAAGCACAATGAGGGTAGCACCTCCAAGTGCCATTGTCGAGCCCTTCACTAGTAGAGATCGTTAAAGCCCGTAAGAGGAGCCGTCAAGAACAAAATAGAGAATAATGAAGCTACATAGAATTAATATTATATCGTGTTGGATGTAATTGGATCTCAATGGTTTCAGCTCCATAGTATTATATTGCAAGACTAACTGTGATACGAAATTGGCAAGTAAGTGATACTTATAAGCCTCTGATTGACTGATAGCCAATTACTTGGAGACTTCGTACTCGGTATCTTCAATTAGACCGGTACCTAATCTGCGCTATCCGGACTTTGAACCCCTTGGTCATTGTGCTTTGTGATAGACCTAGCGTCAGCCTGGAACAGAAATAGACAGGTACCCGGACTGCCGGATGGGGCACCAACTTCAACGAGTCCTTGAACGAAACTGTTACTTAGGCGCCTTAATCTTTTTTTTTCTTTTTTTTTTTTAAAAAAAAAAACATGTATCTAGATTCGATGAAGGGTTTAGTGTATCATATATCGTATACCATTACAGGTAGCTAGAGATACTTGATATTACATGCACGCTGTATCTCCTTGTTTTCGCCCCCCATGCCCAGAAGAACACACCCTAGAACATATTGAGAAATCGTGCTGACGCCAAATTTCACAGGAGACGATCAACGCCCGTGGTGACCACCAATGAATGCATGCTAGAAATTATACCGTTGTTTACCAACACATTTCATGTCCCATAGTACCGGGACGACAAAGCCGGTCATTTTCCCACCTAACCCTATCTTCAACAAACTCAGTTAGATGACCACGATACGTTTTAACGAGCGTCAATCAAACAGCGCTGTTTCTTCGGCGCCAGTAGGAAATACAGCGCTGGCTCCATATCCTCGTCAGTGAACCCCTCCAGTCGAGAGACCTTCGCATTCGGGAACCGCGTGAAGAACCGAGCGGTGGCGAGACGCAACTCCATCTTAGCCAAATGCAACCCGATGCATACTGAACGCAGTTAGAAAAGTGAGTACCGGCATAATCGTGAAGAAGGGATTTGAGATGGAGATTGTGAGAGGGATATGGTGTCAACTTACTCCGACTACCTCCACCAAACGGCACCCACGAATCCTTCATCGCCTTGGTCGGCTTCTCCCATCTCTCCGGCTTGAATTCCCACGGATCCGGGTACACTTCCGGGATTCTGTGCATACTATATGCCTGTGCCGAAACGGTGTACCCGCCCGGGATGAAATAGGCCCCAAACGTCGCGCCCTCGCGTGGTACTTCACGTGGCAGCCCTGTTGGAATAGCAGCGTGCAGGCGCAGTGTCTCGTGAATGAGATGGTCGAGGTACGGAAGCTTCTTGAGGTCATCATCCTCGAAGTTAGCGGGGAGCGTCCGCAACTCCGCTAGGAGCTTCTCCTTGATTTCCGGGCGTCTGCAGACCTCCCAAATGAGGTACGTTAGCGTGTTCGTCGTGGTGTCGCTGCCAGCCACAATGTACGACATGGCGTCATTGCGCACCTCGTCGAAAGGCAGCGTGTCCTTGTCGTTCTCGTTCGCACGGTACAGCTTAGACAGGAGGGTCGGCTTGGCGTCATCACCTTGCTCCTCTACCAGCTTGTAGTGTCGTTCTAGTGACTGTTCTGCGTACTCGCTGATGCGCTTGCGCATCTCCATTCCTTTTCTTACCACCGGCAACGGAATGAACTTGTTGATTTGTATAAGGGTAGGAAATGTTGCTCTGATCCCACCGGCGAACCCTACATATTTTAGATCGCGGGTGTATTGGCATTCCTATTAGGGTAGCACCTTAGTGAGTAACGCTGCGTGTTGACGAAGTGTATTAGGGCAGAACAGATAATACACACCTCCTTCGTTTCCAACATACGGAATGAAGACCCGAAACTGAGCTCGCCGATGACGTCGGTGGCCATATACAGTGACCAGCGATGAACATCCTTCAGGGCACGGGACAAGTCAGCGGCTGATGTCTTTCTTTTTAGGCGTCAATTGTCTCACCGTCACGCCACGCTCCTCCATCTCTTCAGCCATGCGCTCAATAGCCAGGCGGACCTTGGATTCCACGACAGGCTTATGAATCTTCAGCCCCGACTCCGAGATCTCCGAGGCGAGAAGTCTTCGGTGCCGTCGGTGATAGTTGATATCCGTTGTGCTGAAGACGTTCATGAAGTTCGGCTGGAAATAATTATACCAATGTGCCTTAGGGAACTCGTTCTTGACTGAATAGATTTGATTTGTAGCGTTTGGATCCTGTACGCTGACCTCGATCGGGCTGATGCGAACTACAGGGCCTTATTTATCAAACGACGATTAGCATGTCTGTGTTAGGAGATGTTCACGTCTTCGAATGGGAGACGAACCATATTTCAGATGTAATGAATGAACCCAGCTTGGCCGTCTGCCTCTGACTGTGGTATACTTAAGAACTACGTCTGTCCATTTGGTATGCCAAGGGCCCGGTATCTTCGCTAAAGGGTTACTCAGGACACTATAAACATACTGTAAGAGAGTTAGCTGATCTGAAGCTTTTGGGTGTGAAGAAGGATGCCTCAGAATTCATACGCCTAGGAGGGCTACGAATATCGCGATGCCCAAAAGCTGGCGGCTCTCGAGGCTGCCAAGTTCCATACTGGCGTTTCGCAACAATTGATTTTACGTTCAGATATGTATTATAATTGTCATACAAAGTAGAAGTATATCCCCAAATCAAAGCCTAATGGTATGATCAAGGATACTCGCTTTCTCATACGGGATATTCGTACATTATATGGACAGCCTTTCGCTACCCACCCATGACCTTTGTGGGAGCGAAATGCCGAGAACGGCTCGGCTCGCTGGGATTCAAGATCTCGGGCGCGGTCGCCGATTCCGACTTGCATCATGATTGGTAAAGCCTGTTACATTGATCGGTAGCAGTTTGTGCCACTACACCTGTGGACGAACCAGAGCGGCGATGACTTGAGTCCGAATTGTCCGAGATAGCGGGTCTGGGGTCTGTTGACCAGGGCTTGTCAGGCTGATCTGTGTAATACTACCTCCCTTCAACCAATGACAACTCAAAAAATACTAATCACTCCAGTTCGATTACCTATCTCCTATATAAAAGTGCTCTTCAAGACGCTCTACCTAGCACGGGCCGGTCTTTCTTCAGTTGGCGAAGTACGCTCGTCACACCACTCTTGACGACTTAAAGCCGAAGTATGTCTTCTGTATCAAATTAATGTGTAGTGGAGCTACGGCGCATTTGTTTCTATAAGTGTTTGCTTCCCCGCAGACCCGTTATATTATACCAGGCCTCTGACGTTGATGACACGACATACGTTAAGTACATACACTCGCTGTTCGGCCTCGTCTTATAGAGAGCCGATTACTGAACATGGGTTGAAGCCTAGGTCGCTTATTTTCTGCCCCAAACTAAGCTTAAAAGACGCTCTGCCTACAACAATGCTTGCCAGGTCGATACTTTATCGACCGTAGCTTGAACCCCTATTTGACTCGGATTTGGAAACTTGCCGTACAACCGTGTTTGCATACCATACGACAATATGGGTCTTCGCACAACGCTGGGGGAAGCGTCGTATCTACGAGTTCCCGAGCCGTGTTGGCTCGTAAAGTCGAGGTTCCGAATGGTTCGGGGKTTTTTTATCTAGGAGGTAATCCGGGGTTGACTGGGTCGATCCGTCACTACCTACATTCCGCGGGTGCTGTTGAACAAGTGCAACATTTACTACTATTTTATTGAGTGTTGAAGCATTGCTGTTCGGTAAAGTCACGACTAGTCCGTCGATCATCCATGCACTGTAGTGAAGGCGTTCTATAGTTACTATATTTGATTCAACTTAGTAGCGAAGGTACAATACAGTCATCAGGCAGGGAAGAAAGTAGGGCCACAGCTACGTGGTCCGAGACTAGACCGTAGGATACTCAGAATATCGTAAAAGCATGTAAGCACAATACGATAGATCATTCCGGTTGCCGCAGAATAATTGCACCAGAGCCCATTATCGGAGGGTTGTAAGATGTTGTTGACTGAAATATGAGATTCCCTGTTTAGAGATATTACCTTGAAAATCAATATCAAATCCCTTTTCACTTGTGCAAATACTACTCTCGCTCTAGAATAGATAGCTAGAAAGCTGTTTCCCCCTAGACGGGCACGCTTTGAGTTGTTTCTCGGAATTTCACTCTATATCTACTTAGGCACGTAAGGAATAACTAGAAACGTGGCTAGAAACTCGTATACGGTGTTTTCCAACATGATCAAGGGCAAAGTTCAACGAGCCATGCATCTAATCTATGCAGTTAGGTACCTACTAGGAGGTAGGTACATGTAGTTGTAGGGGATTCCGAGGTAGCCGATCCTTAACTAACCCGATTTCACCTCCTACTATGCATATTATCGAGTAACCCTCCAGCCGAAAGCTATGTTGATACCAAACTTGATTACGTCGGAGACACATTCTCTAGTGTATCTCGAGGTATCTTAAACTGAAGTTCCTAAACAACCTTCACCAGGTTCTCTATCAGTATAGAGTGCCTCTGCCCCCTGTATATGGAAGGGGTAGGGTCAAGCACTGTCCTAGAATGATGCCTCAGGAACACTATGGGCGTATGCCACCATTCTTCATTCTCAACGGGCTAGGCCCACGTCTTTCGTAAAAGGCCGAACTCCGACTTTCATAAGGAGCGCCTAGACTTTAGCATGGACGCCTATACTGTTACTTAGGCCAAGGATATCGCTGTGAAGTCGATAATGCGTCAAGCCAGCACAATAGATTCTACAGGATTTGACTCGGTGCTCGTTTCTGAGACCAAGCAAGAATTTCGCCGCACTAGGCACTTTCGGAGAAAGCACCATAATTCATTCGTGGTAAAGGCCCAATGAGATCGATTAATGGGCACTGCCAGTTCTGTTTTCCTATAGTATCCGGGTATCATCATCCTCTCTAAAACTCCATCTCCTCTACTTCCATGCCGCAAGTTGTGCACGTCTTAACCGTCGCACCATCCTCATTCTCGATGACGCGCCCCCATTCGTGAACGTGTCTCCCACCCGTCGATATTGCATCTCCGAATTTAGCCTTTGCGCCTGACGACCCACCTCCCCCTCCAAGTTTCCCCTTCTCTCTTCGGTACGCGTCCGTTCTCGTCCGTTTCTTGAGGTCTAGCAGCTTCTCCTTGAACTTGGCCTCCTTCCGCTTCTTCTTGTCGGCCTCGCGGCGTTCGAATTCGGCATCCAGAGCCTCTGCAGACCCCCATTTCTTGTCGCTGAATGCGTACTCTTCCACTTGGTACCGCAGAAACAGCATCATGTCGTGCCAATGCGACTTATGAGGGTTCGGCCTAGACAGATGTGGCAGTAGTTCCTCGTCCCTTAGCTCCGGGTCCGTAAGAAGATAGTCCTCCCTGCACTCCGTTTTGGTCAAGAGACTGTACTTCTCGGGGTACTTCTCCTTGCAGCCGTGGCAGACGGCGCATCCGAATACCTCCTCCCATACAAAGTCGATCTCAAGGCTCTTGCACTCGCGGCACGTCTTCCGATCCTTTTTGTCTTGTAACACACTTAGACCCGGCTCAAAAGGACCTGCCTTCTGCCGCTGAAGCTTGCGCAGTAGCTGTAATCGCTCCCACTCCTGCACTGTCATGCCCTTAGGTCGTTCCTCCGGCCCGTCAGCCGGACCGCCACCTTTTCCATTGCCGGTCGCCGTAGATCCCGACATAGCCTTATTCCAGGGGTCATCCTCCGCGCTCAAGAATCCACCCTTCGTGTCCGTCATCTTGCCGAAATCGTAGTCGACGAACTTGGTGAACTTCCTCGCTGGCCGGATAGCCCCCTCGTCCTTATCTCCTGCCTTTGCCGGATCAGCACCAGCAGCACCGGTTTTGCTTGGCGCGGCTCCATTGGCCCGGCCGTCGCGACTTGTAGATGGGGTATCGCGGATTCGAGCTCCTCCGGATATCGCATCATAGGCGCGCTTGCGCGTATTGGGTAGACGGACATCGTCGGTGGCGATGAAACCGGAGGGTGTGCGGGGGGCACCGGCTGCGCGAGCGGCGGACTCGTTTTGTTCGCGCAATGCTTTCGCTCGGAGTCGGTTCTCTTCCTATTGTCCGTAACTCGTTAGTATTGATTGAAACTACCCAAGTACCGAGTAAGAGATCTTCAGAGGGTGACTCACGATGCGCCGAGTAACTTCGGGGGTGGGAGGCGAGGCTACTGCATTGGCAGCTCGAGCCTGCGGCGGGGGCGTCGTAGGACGCTCCATGATTACATGGACTACGGAAAAGAGGTGTGTATGCGTTAGAAAAATTGAAAATGTCCAGAGAATGGAAAGTTGCAAGAGTTAATGATAAGAATGCTCGTTCAGGGTCCTCCAAAGAATCTAGGCAACTACAGGGGTCAATTTAGTCGGTGACGTCGGAGGTCGAAAACGGCGCTGTTTAGGTAAGTCTACGCCACTAAAGCCCGCTAAGTGCCTGACGCCTATAGGTACCTATCATCTGCACCACGAAAACATAGAATTAATAGATCAGACATTTTAGTGCTAGGATCTTGACTCACATTCAAAGACAATCAAGAGCCGAGGTCAATGTAACGCTGAATTAGACAGGTAGGCACTTAGCATAGACGCGGGATTAGTAGCATGCAGAGGACACGATTAGGATCGACCGTAGATATCATAGCACTGAAACGAGGCGCATGCATGAAAATACTGATCCTCTATTTGTGTAGGAGTACATTACTGTACAATTAGTGATAGCAAGGACATCAATGACATTCCAAGCCTACAGCTCCAATACCATGCATGTCCCATACCCCTACCCGATGTGTTCGTCTGGACGGGAGTCGAACATAGCATCTATTCGTCCTTGACACCACCGCGGCCGGCACGCTCGGCAGCCTCGACAGCCTTCTTGTCGCTCTGCGCGGGACCACTCTGAAGACCGCCCATAAGTCCGGCAGGTTGCTTGAAGGGACGCTTGAGGTCACCGCTCGCAGGCTGGCCGAAGAGGTGGATCTTGACAAGGTTGGATTCGAGAGCACCCTTGAGGGGGATGATGGACTGGATCAGGAGGGGGTTGGTGTACTTCATGTACAGGTGCATGAAGCTCATCATCGCAATTCCCATAAGCTGCGATCGGAAGGAGTTCTTGATCTGTTGCGAGTCGTACGCGTGGACCGTGGTCGTCACGAGCTTGCCCTCTTCGGTGGAGCCCATCGGCGGCGGCTCAACATACTTGAGTGTGGTGAGGTCTATAGAGAATACAATATTAGTTTCATTGTTTGCGTACGATGCCATTTGAGAGGAACAAACATACCCTTCTTCTTGTTGATTTGCACCTGGACGTACAGGTAGATGGCAGCGATAATGACATTGCTAGTAACGTACAGGGCGCGAACCAAGTTGAGGACATTAGGATCGTCGAAGGGGATTCGCTTGGACACCTGCATCATTCCAAGAATGATGATGATGTTGGTTCTATCGCGACCCCATTAGCTGGTTGCAGGCGCACACGTGCGAAATAAAATTGAGACCACATACACTTGGGGACTCAGTCCAGCCATTTTGTCGGTTGATGCAAAGGAGCAACTAGAGGTAAACCAAGGTGATCTCGATCAGGAAGAGAGGGCGATTTTGCCTAAGGAGAGGAGTATGACGACGTTTCTGTCGAGAAGGCAGAAAGTGTTGGGCGACCCTGAGAAACAATGGGAAAATCGGGGACCAAGATGCAAATGGAAGAGTTGCAATTTGGATGCGACAGATTTCCAATTGCGGCGACGACGGTCCCGGCAACTTAGGGGACCAAAGGTTCTTCCGTACCTGCCAGCTTGCGCTTATCGACCCTTATCAAGTTCTGGCCACGTTCCGTTGTAGTGGGCTCAGTGGGGTCTTTTTGTGCACCTATATTATGTAATCTGGCCTTAGACAACTATATCAGTGTGATTGTGGCCCCCTTTCTACCCCCTTTCTAACCCCTTTTCGACAACCTCACAAAAAACAACTTTGTAGCGTATATCCATCTATGAGAAGCGGGAGCCATAGATATCGACTCACTCAAGTCATTGAGAAAGTTCCTAATTTCTAACATTAAAACTCGAGACATAATTCTATTGAAATTCTATCCGTTTACCAGGTACCTATTAGAAGGAACGTGATGAGAGATGTGGTACTTTCAGTCAATAAGGCTTTGGCAGATGTCAATCTCAGGTAAGGAAGAGATCTGCTTTGACAGTTATTAAAATAAAAGGCAGATTGTCCCTTGATGATTTCAGTTACTCTTCACCCTCATAGCTTTTTCTGGGAATCAAAAGTAGATCCTCCTTCAGGACTTTGGACTAAGGAACTAGGAGCACCTGGTTAGCCTCATATCCCAGTTATACCAGATACTCCTCCCCTGATCAAAAAGGAGAACATGCCCACTGTGCATAATGCATGTTTGAATACTTCAAAGCTTGTTCATCGTCAACGGTGTTTGCTCATCTCACAAATCTCATATTACAGCAAAGCAATCAGCAGTCACCCTTTATTCTGCCGGCTTCCTGCCTGAGGCCTCACTTACAAGGCTCATTTACAAAGGGGTGCCCTGGCTATCTGCGTGTCCTTAGGCGTGGAATCATTAAGGCAGCTAGGTGGCTGTCTACAAACATTGCCTACAAATATGTGTTTCGTCAGAGCCCTCCTACCATTTTACCAGCGTCGCAACAACCAAGCAAGCAAGGTGTCCAAGCTACCCGACGGCTCATATCCAGATATGTACTCTTCAGCTTACTACTCTCTGTCTCTCTTGAACTCACAAGCTGTACATGAATCGCACAACTGTCCATGCGAGAAATGCATCTGGGCAAGACCATACCAAAACATGAACCCAAGATCATCCCCTGAGCTTGAGCTCACCGAGAGCGATGTTCTCGAGACTCTGCATCGCGAGTCTCCTAAGATGAGAGGCGGGCAGAAGAACGGAGCCGGGAAGTCGGACACGGGATCTCCAAAGAAATACCAGCGACCGAATGAACACCCGCTAGCTATAACGACGATACCCCGCCCAGAGATGAGCTACCCGGAGGTTTACATATACCCTAGCAGTTCCCACCACATCACCTTCCCTGTAGTCAACTACAGCAGTAGACAGCGTGCCGATAAGCAGGCGCCCTGGCCAGCCTGCTACCTAGCGATATCCCCTCAATGCTCTAAGCCGGCAGACTTCGAGGCGGCATTGTGTCCCCAAGGTTCCAGGCTTATCGTGGTGGCAAGGTTGTTGAAGACACAGAGAACGGCACCTCTGAGCTCGTTTAAGGACGCTGAGGAACTCCGCAGAAATTCGATACAGTTGGAGGTATGGGATGAAGACGCAGCCAGGACCCCGGAGAAGAACGGCCATGGAAACGAGACTGAAGCTGGCATTGGAAGCAGTTCTAACAGGGCTGAAACTAGTGCAGCTAAAAAGAAGAAGAAGGGAAGGAACACAGACTAGCCTATTGACTAGGAGACAACTCGCTGTAAGGACATGAATAGTATTCGACAGGCTACTAAGCTGCCTAGGTTCAGTTTGCACTCATAATAAGCAATGAAGTATTACGGAGCTCGACTTGTATGACCTACTGATATCTACCGAGGATAAGCAGACCACAATATACTATTAAACCATCATATACTGTTTTTGCTTACGTGACTTTACATGCGTCATGCTTAAGAGCTAACTTACCATCCCTCAAAAGGTCGACCGAAACCATCGATCGTGTCTGATGGTACGTACTTAAGGAATTCCGCAAGGTCGCCATCTACACAGCATGCTTCTTCGTACGTCTTGCGCCAGACTTTGGACCCTCTAGCMCCTACCTTCGCCTTCCATTCCACTTCGTCCTTAGCACGACCCGCCAGGGGCTTCATGCTAACGCCTAGCTTGGTCATGAGCGAGTTAATCTTGCCCTCAACGTCATAACACGACGTTCCGCCGCAGTTGCGGTTCTTCCACACTTCCCACGACGCATCGGACTCGGACCAGTCAAAGTCGGGGCCTTTTCCAGCTGTCACATATTGATTCCTTCTCAGAGTGAATAAAATCCCCTCTTGCGAATTCATTAACACCATAGCCCAGTTCCGCAAGAGGTCTCGGGCGATCCGGGCCCAGAGCAAAGCAGCCTCTTCAGGTGTCCCAGTCCTAGTTCCAAGCGAAGACCAGCCCTCCTTGATCCGTCTTAAGGTCTTTTCGATATCCTCGGATGCTCGCAGCGTTTTGCCCATATTCAGGTGTAACAGAGACATGACATCCGTATACTGCCTACTATCCCACAGGCCGGCTTTCGGAGACTTCGTTATCAGGGTGTTAATGAATTGCCTCTCATAATTCCGGGCTTCTGATATACTGTGATACGCGGCCTCCACCTGGATTATGGTCTGGTCGATGACTGGAAGCCATGTGCTACTGTGCACTAGGGAAAGGCTGGAGGCGAGACGTTGCGCATACACTGCAGTCCTCGTGGCATTGTATCTCACCTCATTTATCGCATTCTTGTTTGTTGGCTCGGCGATCTGAAGCAAGTACTCCATGTCCTCACTATCAGCATATTGACGCCACATAAAAGTATTGCTGATGACGTCCCAGATTATCTGCTTGCGAGTAGCCAGGAATCCTTCGAACGCAAGCTTAGCATCAGCAAGATCTTTTGCGCGCTCCCTGACGCCTATGTCGATCATTGGCACCTGTACATAGTCGTTGCCTGTACGATCCGCATAGTAACTGAGAGGTACGGCATCCAACATGGTAGCGATAACTTCACTGGTAACCTCTGCGTTGTTGAACCAGGTCTCGTATGCGTCGGAATCCAGCAGAAGCGTTTGACAGCCCCTCCAGAAAGGCTCCATGGCATCAATGAAGTCTTTGTCATCATACAACCTGTTGGTTTTATAACTTCTCGGTAACACAGGCTCTAGCATACTCCTGCTGCCGCCCGAGTATGAGTATTTCTGGAAATAGGGGGTCAGAACGTGCAGTGCGTAACCGATGAGCACGACTATAATTATCAAAGTATATCGGAGCGGCCATGCTCCTTGATGACGTCGTGGTCGGTCACCTGGGCGCCGAGGGCCTGGAAGATAGTCACGATCCATCCCCCTTGCTGATGTGATCTAGTGATGCGATATCTGTTCTTATAATTGGTGTAGCGTCTTTTTGCTATAGGAGGTAGAGGTAGTGTTCCGTAGGGGGGCTGATTGCACTAGCTAGTATCCCTACGATCAAACCGATTCTCTAACAATAGGGAGAGAAGAGAAAGACTCTCTTAGAATTGGAATGTGGCTGTGGATCTGCATCTTCTTATCGCCCTGGCTTGAATGCATTGTTGTTTGCGACGATGACTGGGTAGTTCTTTATCGTTGAATCTATGTATTGTCTAGTAGTGTTCTTTACTATTCCTACCTTTGGCTCGTTTACTGGGTGTAGTTGGTCTGTAGTGTTGGTACATAAAGGGGTAGTTGATGGGATCGCATGACTTGATGAACCCCCTCTCGGAAGCGAGGAAGGGGTCATTCAGCTCTTGCATAGCGATCAACTTAGCTCGTCTATTGTGTGAAACGAATGACTGTTATTATACAAGCTCTCGCGTTGGGTATCTTAGCAACTATATTAGTTTCCGCTGAATGGCTTAGGTACAGATTAAGCCAAGCCATTAGAAAAGACGTTAATTTCCGTGCCTTTTCCGCAGGTATGGCCGGCAACGCATGATAGGGGTAAACGTCACCGAAGTCAATCGGTGGACGTGAAGAATGCGAGTCCGTACGGCATTTATTGCCATTGGATGCGGAGGTACACATGATCTCACTGTCGTGAGGATTTGTCAGATATTTCCGTTCAAATACGCCGCATTCTACTATCATAGGTTGGGCGCAAGTTCGTTCTCTACATGACGGGTTAAAAAATCTGACCGGTTCACTAACCCGGACGGCACAAATGAATAAAGCGGAGGGGCCGACATCACCAACGTCTGTGCCCAGCCGAGGCACCATACCGTTTTGGTTGTAGGTGAGATTCAAGGAGTGTTGGCTGAAGAAAGGACCCGTCGACTAGTCAGCTTAAACAATGTAAATCCGGGCCGTTCAACTGTATCTGATAGGAAACCCGAAGACGGATAAGCTTGCCATGCTGGTAGTTTGATAATTGAGAATGAACCTCGGCATATCCATTCTACGAGGCATCGTATGAGTTGCTTTGAGAACATGAAGGGAGGAAAGTTAAGTTTGTTCTCGAACGATTAAATGATGAAAAATACATGGATAGATGTGGGGCCCCGGCAAAAGGGCCTTGGTTGCAGACTCTCACAGCAGGTACCTGCCTAACCCTCATGCCTAATCCGGTATTAGTGTCAACTGAAAATAGATTGTGCTTGCTTCGTCGAGTGGTGTTAACAATGGTACCTTTAGAATCATCTTGTAAGCAAATGGATGTCATCGAAACAGAATCAACTAGTTTCCAATCGTGTAAAATGCCTGGTCCAAAATGGTCATGGGATATTTGTATGTTAGGTACCTAAAGTTATAAATATCCTATCGGTCAAACCGTGCCTAGGTACATGTAGGTAAAGATGGGCCCAGATAGAGTTCTCGTACCTTGAAGACATCCTGCGGAATGACGCCAGCGAACATGTGCTGGCGTGGTCTAGCGTGGTACAAGCTGACTATCCCGATGGCCTAGCGTCCGATAAAAAATCGCTCCACCCTTGAAAACCTGTTCAACTTCGTCCTACGACCGAGATTCATTACTCATCTCCGTGCTGTGCCCCTATGAAACGGACCGTCGTTGGGCCTCCTCAGCCTCTCATCGTCTAACGAGATAGAACCGTCTGCGTCGCCACAATTTCGTTATGATAACCACTACTGCACTAATGTAGCGCAACATACGACCCGACACCCGGTGGCACCGCGCTGCCCTAGCGTACGGATCCCCGGGTCTCAGAGGTCGCTAATGGCATAGTCCCTGCAAGGAAGAGCCAGGTTCAGCGGTTTAGCAGGCCGTTAGGTACCTGTCTGTTCTATAATATGCGAATAGTATGGATGGCCTATGAAGACAAAGGCCGAGAGATGTGAATTGCGACGTTTCCGTTTCGTCACCGGGTCCAAGTGGATCGGATGCGAAACTCGCAGGCCTCGGTTCATCAGCATAAGAAGGTAGGCATGTCGAAAAAATCTCATCAAGTCGCGCATCCCGTAGTGGTCTACTGTATCAGGTAATTGCTTTTCTCTGTTATTCCTATCGAGAGGCAAAGTCTGCCAGATTCGACATTTTCATTCGGTCAAGCTGCATCTTGACTGATTAACCCGGTTTGTTTGTCCTCCCCTTAACCCTGTTTGCGAGTCGCCGGTTCATACATCCCCGAACCCGATACCACGGGATTCGGACTTGTTGGTCGCTCTCGGGGGCAGAAGTCCTTTGTAGATTTACACAATTCCTATCCCTATATCTAAACAGGCAGGTCTCTTGAGTTTCCAGCTCAGAGACCACACAACTTGATATAACATGCAAATCGAGTGGCCCGCAATCCTAAGTCGGACCCCAACCAGCACCAGCGAGACAATGCCAGGAACAACACCTATCCCAGAACCACCAGCCCTGCCTTTCATAGGCCATGTTGCTGAACTCGACCGAGAGCTGCCACTGAATTCCTTTGTCTCACTTGCTGACAGATATGGTATGTGACCTATGAAGTGAAGTATGCCCTTAGGTCATTTACTAATGTGCCTCCCATAGGCGAGATATACCGTCTTCGTCTTCCTGGACGAACCATAGTAGTCGCTTCAAGCCACCGTATTGTTGATGAGCTCTGCGACGAAAGCAGATTTATCAAGATCCCGAAGGCCGCCCTTTACGAAATTCGGAATGGCGTTCACGATGGTTTATTCACTGTAAGTTGGCTTACTGTGGCTTAATCGATGGGGATTCTAACGAAGATGATAGGCCAAGATAGAAGAGCCTAATTGGGGTATTGCTCATCGAGGTTGGTTTTGCTATGGCCTGCTATGTGTTACTGTGACTGCTCACGCTGGATAGTTCTCATGCCCGCATTTGGCCCTATGTCTATCCGGAATATGTTTGATGAAATGCACGAGATTTCAACGCAGCTTGCAATGAAATGGGCTCGATATGGACCCAACCACTCAATCGAGGTTTCGGAGGATTTCACCCGTCTTGCGCTTGACACACTTGCTCTTTGCTCGATGGGTTACCGTTTCAACAGCTACTATACCTCGGAGCTACACCCCTTCATCGCAGCTATGGGTGATTTCCTTACCGAGTCGGGTAACAGGCCAAACAGAACCATGCCCTCCTGGTTCTACCGAAACGAAGACGCCAAATATTTCAAGGACATAGAAACCCTTCGACAGACAGCCGATGAAGTTCTTCAAGAGCGGAAACGTAACCCATCTGACCGAAAAGATCTTTTAAGCGCAATGCTTAAGGGCGTAGACCCGAAGACTGGGCAGCACATGAGTGACTCGAGTATCACCGACAACCTTATCACGTTCCTCATCGCAGGACATGAGACGACATCTGGATTACTCTCGTTCGCCTTCTATGAACTTCTTAAGCACCCCGATGCCTACCGGAAGGCTCAACAGGAGGTTGACACGGTTATTGGAAAAGGCCCCATCACCGTTGACCACATGTCTAAGCTCCCGTATATTGCAGCTGTAAGTTGAAAACCTATATTGTCATTCATTTGGCTGTCTGTTACTCTCTTCTTAGATCCCTGATTAATATGCCTATACTACAATGTTATTGCTTCTCAAAAAATCTCGAATTAGCTGACATTCTTCTAGGTCATGCGTGAAACCCTGAGATTAGACGCACCAATTTCTCAGATTTCTGTCACAGCCAAGGAAGATACTCTTCTCGCCGGAAAATATCCGATATACAAAGATGAGGCCGCGGCTATGCTTCTCAAGAAAATGCACGTGGACCCGGCTGTCTACGGTGACGATGCGCTGGAGTTTAAGCCGGAACGCATGTTAGATGAACCATTCAACAAACTTCCTAAGAACGCTTGGAAACCTTTCGGTAACGGACTTCGAGCGGTATGCATATATTAAACAAGCCTTCATTGGAATTTATCAATGAGACTTTTACTAATTTGGTCTTCTATAGTGTATCGGCCGCCCCTTTGCTTGGCAAGAAGCGACATTGGCCATGGCCATGCTTCTTCAAAACTTCAATTTTGTCCTGGACGACCCATCATACAGCCTGGCTATAAAGCAGACATTGACTATCAAACCAAAGGGTTTCCGTATGAAGGCAACTCTCCGTGATGGAATGACGCCAAGTCAGCTCGAACATCGCCTAGCCGGCAAAGAGATGCCAACAGAAGCACTCAGCGGGCTTTCTTTGAAGGATCCCGCCAGCTCTGCTGCTAGTGGTAGCGGAACACCTATCACAATCCTGTACGGAAGTAACAGTGGCACTTGTGAATCTCTTGCTCAGCGTGTAGCTAGCGATGCGTCGCGTCATGGATTCAAAGTTTCCAAGATCGATATCTTGGATACCGCCAATGGGAATCTCCCTAAGGGGCAGCCAGTTGTCATAATCACTGCATCATATGAAGGACAACCGCCAGATAATGCGGCCCATTTCGTCTCATGGATTGAGAATATCAAGGACAAGACCGCGCTCGAGGGCGTGCAGTACGCCGTTTTTGGTGTCGGCCACCATGACTGGGCCCAGACCTTCCACAGGATACCGAACTTGGTAAATACTAAGCTTGAAGAAGCCGGTGCCACTCGCCTTGCGGACCTTGGGCTCACCGACGTTGGGATGGGGGATGCATTCACCGACTTCGAAACATGGGAGGATGATGTACTGTGGCCGGCTCTTAAGAAGCAGTATGGCACGTCTAACGACGGGACGGAATCGTCGCAGGCTACTGGTCTCAAGGTGTCCATAACAAGTCCCCGCACATCTGCTCTAAGACAGGACGTTATGGAGGGCTTAGTAGTTGAGACCCGCACGTTGACAGCTGAAGGAGAACCCGTCAAGAAACACATGGAGATTGTGCTTCCGAGCGACCAGACCTACCGAGCCGGCGACTATCTGGCCGTGTTACCTATTAATCCCGAGCGGATTGTTGAGCGAGCCATGCGCAGATTCCACCTCCCATGGGACGCACATATTACCATCGGCAGTGATGGGATGACTTCTCTTCCCACGAACACTTCGCTACCTGCTCATAACATTCTTGGCGCTTATGTCGAGCTCTCTCAACCAGCAACTAAGAGGGTAAGTTGATGACCTCCATTCATTGTCTCAATAACCGCATATAAATAGCACCCTACTAAACTAACAATTACCACAGAATATTAGTGTATTGGTCGAGGCCGCAAAAGACGATAATGAGAGGGAGGCGCTAAAGAAGCTTGCCAACGAGTCGTACGAAGAGGTCTCATCTAAGCGCATCTCAGTATTGGATCTACTGGAGAAGTATACGTCTGTCGACCTACCGTTAGGTACATTCCTTGCGATGCTCCCGCCGATGCGTGTGAGACAGTAGTGCGTAACCCCGTTCCATTACAGTATAGCCATGCCGAAACAGTCTACTAACGTGATGCAGCTCCATATCTTCATCGCCACTCTGGAATCCGAACCACGTCACACTAACCTTCTCTGTGCTCGAAGCGCCATCCAAATCTGGCCAAGGCGTCTACGTCGGCGTTGCCTCGTCATATTTATCCTCACTGGCGGCAGGCGATAAACTGCACATCGCCGTACGCCCCTCGCATGCGGCCTTTCACTTGCCACAAGACGTCGAGAAGACCCCTGTCATCTGTATTGCGGCAGGTACTGGTCTAGCACCATTCCGTGGCTTCATTCAGGAGCGCGCGGCCATGGTTTCCGCTGGTCGAACGCTTGCGCCCGCGATGTTATTCGTTGGATGCCGTGAGGCGGGACGCGACGACTTATACGCGGACGAACTGGCCCAGTGGGAAAAGGACGGCGCTGTTACGGTGAGGCGCGCGTATAGCCGGAAGCCGGAGGCGGCGGGCGGTTGCAAGTACGTCCAGGATGCGCTGAAGGCAGCGGAAGAGGAGGTCACGCAGCTCTGGCGTGACGGAGCGAAGCTGTATATTTGCGGCTCCAGGGCCGTGGGTGAGGGCGTCAAGGATGTGATTGTGGAGCTGGCTAAGAAGGAGGCGAAGAGGGAGGGKAAGGAGGTTACCGAGGACCAGGCGGCTAAGTGGTGGGAGGGTCTCAGGAATACGAGATACGCTACGGATGTCTTCGACTAAGCTTACGGATTACTCGAGTGGGACGCGTATTATAACGAGAGAGTGGGAGTTATGATTCAAGGAGATTGCAGATTGCATCTAGATTGGGAGCTTGTATAAAGGAGTCATTAGGAAGGGGATAAAGGGATAGGACTTTCTCCCCTTATTTTCATGGATAGGTGATATAGATCAGTGTTTTGTTACTGGATATTCGTCAATAAACGTTACAGTGTCACTGGAGGTAGAATCTTGGTTTTGCTATGGTAAAGCCATTACCATCATCTCTTATTGCATCCCTATATTGAATTGAGGCGATATGGATGCTTCCCATCTGTAGCCAATCACGGTTCGCCTTAAAATTCTAGAACACCTGCCCTTTTCGACGAACTAGCGAGACAGCTTCAGCTTGGCGCTAAATTTACCCACGGCGCAGAGGTCCCGCAGGCGCGCAGGCAGCAAGATAGGCCTGTAGCATTCCACAAAGTGTCGGAAGAAAGTCTCCAGATCAAGAAGCTGCTCTCAGGTCTGAGCCGGTCTGTGACGCAACCACCGCTGTTTATCGATCGCATTTATCGAATATCAAATACAGGGCAGGAGCACGATTAATTAATAGTTTGCACGAGTCTAAGCTTGCATGCGCTGTCAGGCAGGTGAGACGATTGCGGCACGGATTCATCCCAAGCTCCTCTCCACATAGAGCAAGCGCAAGTTTCTAGCTGCGTTCATGTACAACAATTATTTTAGATCTCAATAGGAGGAACAAACTAGGACCTTTCATCGCACTTGGGGACCCTAATACTCAACTTACAAGTCTCTATGGGTGGCAGGGAAACAATTTACAGTCGAAGAATTCTGTTGATACTTCTTCTCGTTTTCACCTTCCTCTCATTCCGGTACACCAGCAGCACCAAACCCAGGATTTCCGAGCAGGTCGGCGACGACGACAACGACGACAACAAGATGGCAGGCTCGGGCGACGTCATCTCGAAGCTTAAGGTGTCAGTCCGCCAAGTCAGCGCATCTCCGCCGAAGCTGGGGATTGCTGTTACCAATACGCACTCGGGGCCTGTGACGATCCTGTCCTGGAACTCCCCGCTCGACCCGTTGGCGTTCCAGTTGGGCCTCGTGTCATTCACACCCGCCGGTAGCGACGGTCCACTTCAGCTCCCGATCATGAAGATTAGGCGCATAATGCCCCCCGGGCCGGAATCGCTCATTACCATCGGGGCGGGTCAGTCCAAGGAGCAGGAGCTGGAGCTTAGGGCACCCATCGTACCACTGGAGCGGCTACGTGGCAGAGTGAGCGTCGCCTGCGAAGGAGAGTGGATGAGCGTCTGGCCGTCAGAGGCCGAGGCTATTACGAAAGAGTCCCTGGAGAGAGCTGGCGCCAGTGAGGATGCGTTTAGAGGCCGTTTCAAAAGTGAGGCAGTCGAGGTAGAGATTTGAGATATGGGAATGGAAGAACAGCTGTTGTTGTCGGCACCCAACACTTCGATGAAATCGCTAGAAATTGCTTGAGCAGTGTTTATCGACTTGGTGTCAACTTTACTCGTAAACAGCAAATTGAGGATATTGAATCTTATCGGTCCTACTCTTGAATCTAGATATCTTAGTCGTGACTTCAATACGGGGGTATTGGGTGAAAGCACATCCATGTTTCTTGGATGAACACTTGTAAATAAATAGGTGACGGAGCGGGTTCCATGGTATGGGCGCGGAGGTTGGCATGGTACGGTGTAAGTGGGTGCAGTTGGGTACGAAATCGAGCCTGACGTAGCTGCGTAGTCGCCCTATTTTGAGTCTGCCAATTAGGCGCCATGGAGTCGGGAATAGGGTCCGATACCGACGACGGTGGATTGTGGATTGTGGATTCAGGATTTTGGATTTTGGATTTTTAGTTCTGGGTACACAGCATTTGGCTCAACAAAACACTAGGGGAAATGGGCAGCTTCCAAGGTGAAACACATTGTATGAATATTAGAGAAATTTAACATTCTATCAGAAATGAGTAAGGATGCGTACATGTATTGTATTGATAGCGAATGCAGTTGCTCCTTTTTATCGAAATTCCTTATTCTCAACAATGGATGGCCCCAACTTTTTGCGAATGGGACGCCCCTTCACATGAATCCATTTGTCCCTTAACTCTGGGTCTCCAACCCCACCACAAAAATAAGGTGCTGGCTGCGGGGTCACCCCTGAAGGCCTCTAATCCAGCCCTGGAGCTGTGACGAGGTGTAGGAGGTACCTAGGTTAGGAGGTAGGTTAGGAGGTACCTTCTACGGAACAGCCCTGAAAGCAGTTTTGGGTGCTGTAGGTACCTGAACTAACTTCAGCCTCATCTGTTCTGACCTCTCACACGACGCAGAAGCCGACATGTATTGCGCATGTATTGTACATGTATGTATGTTAGGTGCATATGATACGACATTATGAATGCTGCCGTACGTCTGCCCAAGGCCTGCAGTAGTGCCATGTACAGCACAGTACCTTCCCGAGCTTAACCACTTTCCTGTCTTTGACCTCGACCTTGACGCTTCTCGACCTCGCAACTTCTCAACTCCTTGACCTTAAACTTAACTTCTCCTTCCTCCTCTTACACATTTCCCACGCCAGCACTACTTCCTTTTTCATATTTCCCACATTCCGCCGCATCGCCTCATCACTTCACCCTTTCACCATTTCACCTTTCACGTACAGAACTTTGTCTCACACATCATATACCACGCCCACGCCCACCACCCCCTTTCTCTCTTTTTGTGCGGCGCAACTGTGATTTTGTCCATTATCCTTTAAAGTAAGCCATAAGCCCTTGACACGGCTGCATGTCGTCACCCACCTTGTCATTCATTGGTCTGGATGTGAACTCTCTAGTTATCGCCTGCCGCCAGCTGTGCGCCTCTCCCGTGATAACCCAAGACAAGCTGCCAAAGGTGCAGTGACCAAGTAGAAGAAGCCGGGACCACCACCGTCAATATCATCAGACGCCACATTTTATCACCGCCTCTTGCTGCCTACAACCGGGAATTATCCTAGCCTACATCTACCAATCCCTCCCACATCCTCGTCGAATGTTCAAGTTCATCAACATGTCGTCGTCTCCTCCCCTCCACCTGGCCATCCCGTCGAACCTGCAGCGGTTCACCTGTTTCTCGGATTTCCCATTTGATATCCGCTACCAGATCTGGGAGGATATCATTTACACCCCTGGTATCCATTTCCTCAAGTTCGAACACAATGACGTTGTTGAAATGGACGACTCGGACTCTGTGACCGACGATGAAGATAGTGCTGCGGAACGCCCATCAACGCCTCAGGTCGGACGAGATGTCAAGCGGGCAAAATTCACCAGCMCCCTCAAGCCTGTTTTCCCCTTCCCGGCAGCCGATAAGTCCTACTATCTCACCATGAACAAGACATTCACTCAACTATCATTGACTTGCAATGAGGCGAAGAAGCTTGTGGATAACATAGTCGCACGTCCGGGAAACTTGACTCTGGAGAATGGCCGCTTGGTCCTCCTGGAGAGATCATCTGACATTGTATGCTTTGAATATCCTGGTGCTACATGGTCTCGAGCCCTAGGCTATTGGGCCGACAACCTGGATTTAGAGCAACTCGCTAAGATTCGTCGTGTGGCCATTCGTTACAGCACCAAGTGGGATGAAGAATGCCGAGTCTGTCGTACTTGTGGCATTATCCACAATTTCCATCGCAATCATGACAATACGCGCCCGCGACACGCCTACGAGTTTGCCTCCCTATTCAAGAATCTCGAGACGTTTTACTTCATGGACTGTCTGGCGGTCCGTAAGAAGCGCGACAAATCTATGCCTACCTCTTGCATCTACGCAAAGCAAGGTACGTGAATCGTAGCAGCTCATTGATTGGCCAAAATTGACAGAGGGAAGCATATGGGGACAAGGGAGAACACTTTGCCAGCGGCGAAGGAGGACGCACATACTACGAGGTTGACCCTCAATCATGCAAGGTCAACACTCACGTTTTCCGTACCCTAGATTGGGTTCGCGATAATTACATTACGCACTGCAAGAAGCGATCCGTGGGTCGAGCAGATCCAGAGAATGTCAAGTTCAAGGTTTTGACTTGCGAATGGGATGCCGAGGAATTGGTGCCTCCCAAGCGTCAAGAAATAAAACCGACTCGAGTCAGCAACAAGAGACACAGATCCCGACTTTCCAATGTTACTGACGGCTTGAAGAAGTTGAACATTAACGATACCCCCAACCCGGACATGAATTTATATGGAGGGCTCCCCGTCGTCTTTGGTGACGGTGGTCAATCGAAGTTCAAGTTCGAGTTCACTATCGATATGCCCTACCTATCGCGTACGTAGCTCGGTTCATGCTGGTTGCGTTGCTATTCTTCTATATTGCACACGGGAGACACGGGTGGCAGAAGGATCACAATATCGGCGAAACGGATTCTGAAGATGCTCTTTCTATTCTATTCTGCTGATTACAGGTGTTGATACCCAAAATGCTGAGGGCGCGGGCGTTATCGGTCAGGAGCACGGTCGCTGGGAGGGATGGTATTCACGGAGCATAGCTTAACGAATAATGAAAATTCATGGAGCACAACCTATAGATACCAATAATCAAGTTCATTCCGTCTTTACTTGCGTGTTCTGTTACCTTAGGTAGTCTTGAGAGATTACCCCTTTCTCGTAATTAGGTGGAGCCACAGCACGATCGTAAAATGAAGGCAATACTACAGTCAAATCCCTTATCCTCGCAAAATGTGTAGAATCATGTCCGTCGGGCTTGGACACCTGCCAACAGTAATCTTAAGAGTAATTCTGCCTGTTTTGTTGAATTTGTGAGATGTGAGACGTCATTTCGTGGTCAATCGTCTCTGGTCAAATTTCGGTTGTGTTGTACCATAAATCGCCATCCAAATATGCCTCGCCATCTCTTTCGATTCAGTACATGACTAGAAGTATTGAGCCAGATTTTAGATGCCCTTATGGTATAATATTTTATAGTATTCAATCTTCGATCACATTTCGCCTTGTGAATCTCCTGTTTCCTAGCTTCATTAAATACCTAGAGTTCCTGCTTTACAGGGGGTATCATAAGGTCGACACTTGGATAGATCGTTGAGGAGATGCAACAGGCGACATCGGAGCCGCGGAGGTGTGTAAATATTGTTGATGGCGGATTGAGTTTATTCGTTCAAGATCCGTTCTAATCGGGTTCGTTCCGCTGGGAAAGGGGTATTGAAGGGAGGCGAAGCGTTGCTCTGATTTCAATCGCTTGGTAGGCGTATTTACCCTCCTTTCTGGCTTCACCTTCATTTAGTCTTGGAACGGTGGGAGKGCGCAAGTACCTATATCCTCGACTCCAAGGCACCTAGACCTCAGTCCTTGTTTCCTTCAATCGGAAGTCTATCGGAGTATTATCCGGGTAGCGATATCTTAACCCTCATTAGCGAGAGGGGAGTTGTGTCMCCTCCTCGACCGGTGGGATATTCGGCTGGTTCTATTTATTGAACCGGGAAGCGGCCGAGTCCCTTGGAATAGCGCCGAAAGGCCGATGAGAACCGATACCCGGCGTATTTCTTAGGTTGTCTTGCGCGAGAGCTTCCACTGAGACATGGGGCTGCCAGTATTGAATCAGAGAACAGCGGTAATCCTCCATACGTGACAAGCTCTTATTAGGTAGCCTGGAAAATCAGGTACTGACGCTTGTAAATACGGGCGACCCCGCCACCAACTTTCGTCGCCCACTGTGCGGAAAAGAGTTGATGGTTTCGCTGGGTTGACAACTCAATACCATATCAAGAACTCCAAGGCATACGGCTCATGCGTGATCGACGACGCGCATCCGATTTCACCAGCCGATGTCATGAAAGGAGAAGACCCGGGTCCTCTCAACCGCGTCCCTTAACTCACGTACGCGCACACTCTCTCCTTTACTAACTTCGCCCCCGAGCTCTCTCTGTAGCAGATTAAAGTGTCGAGGGTGAGATAGCAGACCGGATACGCCTTGTTCCCTCTGCTCCGGGAGGATACCCAGTCCTCGGTCGATATTATCCAGAAAGTATAGCACTGCCTGGCAAAAGAACATACTCTGCAGCCTCCCGCTGAAGATGTAGAACGCGCCCATCTGTACTCCTTTGCTGGGGTCTGCGAGGCCGAATTGGGACCGATCGACGCCGGTTACTCGCCGATGCACGTGAAAGAACATGAGATCCCATAGATTGATAAGTTGCACGTAGCAGCTTACGAGCAAACATGCAAACGGCGTTTCGAGTGGCGGGTTGTGTTCAGATGCTGTTCCTTTAGAAGTACTTTGATTGGATTCTGGGTCTAGGTCTAGGCCTAGGGGCGTGGGCAGAGGCCCCTCGATATTCAGGAGCGGGTCGAGAACTATGTCGTCGTCGAGGACCACGGGCTCCATCGCCTGGGTCGGCCTAGGTTCATTTTTTACGACCCAATTGAGATTCGTGATAGCCTGTTGGAATCTCTGCGACATGATGAGGAATTTCTCGGCGAGCGAAACCCCGTCACCGGCTGGAGGAGGAGGGKGTTCCATAAAAGTGGCGAAGCTGATTCTATCGCTATCTATCAATTCTTGAAGAGCCGTCCAGCGAGTATGGAGGTCAACGTTGAGCTGAGATAGTTCCTTCATACACTCGTGCCGATCCAGCTTCGCTGTGAAGAGACTGTGTACCTCTAGGGGGTCTCTGCTAGGAGGGGGCCCGGCGTCGAAGCAGCTCGTCTCATACCATCCCGGAGTTCTGAATTCAGAATGCGGTACTAGTGATGTTAAAGTGTATCCATTTACGTTACTGTGCGACGGCAATGGCGAGTGACCGAATCCGCTGATGACATGGCCCTCATCGTCAAGTCTTGGCAACATATTTCCTGGGCTTTGATCTCGCGGCATGCTACTTTGAGATTCTGAAGTCTGGCCTGGCGGAGGGCTGTGACCCCCAGATTCTAGTGCTTCGGGAGATAATCGAGGGGTTGACTCCTCTGCMCCMCCCGCCGCTCCTGGTAGTGGAGATGTTGAAACCTTTTTTCGAGGCCGTCCTGGCGGCTTAGCTGGTGCGACTTCACACCGCAGCTCCAGTCGTAAACAGCGAACACATTTTTCCTGGTTCTCTTCACGGAGGCATCTCAATTTTGAATGTCGACATCTATTCCATGAACTGTCAGACAGGGGGGGTGTGTACGATAGGAATTTCGATAATTATAGAGACTATACCTGTCACAGGCGGTTCGTCGTAAACTCGATCTTGCGTGAGGGGTGGGGGTGACCATCTCGCGACATCAGGTGAGTAAGCAATTGAGACGTCTAGGATACCTATCTAATAGTAACTAATGGTATGAAAATAATTGATCTGATAAGACATGATATGAAGATGTTCTTGATTAGAACAGAAACAAGAAGAAAATTGAATTATGTAACCCGAAAGCCGAAGTAACAGAGCCTTCAAGATGGCGCGGATGAAACCCGATGGCCCTACAACTGGAGTCGCCCCAATGCGCGCTACAACCTGCTCAGCCACGCTACCGCACAGGCATGGATGCTCTTTTATTCCCCTATTCTGCTGCCTAATCTACATCAGCTAATGCGAATTGCTTACGATTTAAGGTAACATTAGATGCAGAAGTCCATTAAAGTGGAATCTATATCCCCTATCGGATCTGTTGCCATACATCGTAGATAGACTTAATAGGATATTATCCAGGATCTAATTTGGAAACTGGGACTTTGAAGAACCAGACTCGAGATAACAATGGGCTGTTTTTCTCTATACACTTTGGCACTATCTACGCATTCTGCATATGCCTCCTACGCTATAGTATTACTATTAGTCTCCCGTTTCTCCCGCTCTTCGAGACCAAAATCCGTTTTCAATTCTGTCCTCAACTTGACCTCCTTTTCGAAAAGAGTCAAGAGGAAGACGAACCCGGAAAACGGGACGCCGATCAGAAATACCTTCTGAAGAGACCTTGTGAAGACAGTTCGGATTTGCTGCCTCACAGGCTCCTGGAACGATTCTACAAAAGCTTTGGTGGCACTCGAGTATGAGTTCCCTGATGTTAATAACGCCCTAGCTCTAGGATCATCAACCATTGGCGCGTAGGATGCAGTGAAGCTGTTGAAGATAGCCGCCGAGATGGCCACACCCCATATGTTCCCAAAGCTACGAATGAAAGCCCAGCTAGCCGTCGCAGCCGCTTGGTCGGCTTCTTTGAGCGATGCTTGGAAAGCCGGGAGTAGTGTGTTCGAAAGCATGCTAGTTCCTAATGCTGCTGAGATGTTAATCCAGACCCAGGCAGCCGTGCTTGTATATTGGTCCATGATACTGAATAGGCCTATTCCGAGGGTGAACAAACCGGAACTGACGACATGAAGAATCTTGTACCGACCCCATTTGGACAGAATCAGTAGCGCGATCGCTGCCCCTGGTATGCCCACGAGACTGAACACTAGTAGGTCAACTCCAGACTCCGCTGGCGAGGCTAACTTAACGGCTTGAAAGTAAAGCGGAACGAAGAAGAACGACCAGTAATTCTCAAGCGAATTGAGAAATGTGCTAACGTATACGATGACGGCGGTACGGTTGCTGAAAAGCCGAAGTGGCATAACGGGTTCAGCTACAAATGGCAAGCCTTCGAACGCCACGAAAAGCATCATACCTCCGACCCCGACAAGAAGAGGCACAAGAATATGCCACGAACCCCAAGTATACATCACGTCTGCCCAGGTCAAAGCGATCAGAATAGACACCGTGGATGCGATTAGGATTCCGTTGCCGACGTAGTCGAGTCGCCGGATCTTTTCATAGGCCGTCGCGGATCTGTCCCATTTGACGCGGAGGAATAGAAATAGGAGTATAAATGCGACAGCTCCGACCGGTAAATTGATATAGAAGACCCATCTCCAAGAGGTATTTTCGACAATAACACCGCCGAGGAATGGGCCCAAAGTAGTCCCTATCCCATATACCGCTAGTATGATAGCGATAAAATTACCGCGCTGTCGTAAGGGGACGAGGTCGGATATGATGACATCAATAATCATATTAATTCCTAAAGGTTATAAGTCAGGATTGTTGAGGTATCTTGGACATACGAGTGAATGAACTCTTACCTCCTGAGCCTGCTCCTTGGATGGCCCTGCCGGCAATCAACATGGCCGGATTTCGAGCGCCGCCACATATTCCACTACCAATTATATAGATCGCTACGATAGATAGAGCAAGATGCCGTCGTCCGAAGAGATTGGATAGTTGGCCACACAGAGGTTGCACAGCTGCACTTGCTCGCCATCCCCGTTAGCTCCTCAGAATTGGGCAATTCTAGTCATAATATGGAATTACGATATTCTACTCACCTAGTCAAAAAGAAGACATTGCTAATCCAGACATAGTCCTGGCCGACTCCGAGCTTCTCGACAATCGTGGGAAGGGATGTGACGACGACGGTATTCTCAGCAGCAGAGAGTAGGGATACTATACACAACGCAATGATGATAGCCCAGAATCTAAAATCCCTTTTCGGGATTTCATCGTGGGCGGTAGGAGTTTGCGCATTGGCATCACCGTCTGTTCGTTCAGGGGACGAATCTTGGTTATTCAAGTCAGCCGTCGCAGCCAAGTTGGTTTGCATTCTCGTTCGGATCGCGCTCGAAGACCATCCCAATGACTGGAAATGGCTCCAGGAGTATATGCGACAGACGCCATCATGTTTTAAAGAAGGGGAATTTAAATTATCGCAATGATTATGCCCTGAAACTGCGAATTGCGCAGATCTGGCCGGCTTCGATAACTCTCGGAGTTGGTGCCGCTAATACGAGGCGAAGCGCTTCCGTTCGGAAGGTTTTTGCGATCCCTATCCGACCGCATCGGAAGGTTTTCTGTGCTGAGGCACCGCAGCATTTATCGTCGACCGAAAATCATCAGACCCGTTTTCTACGCCCCGGATGCGCTACTCAGGGTCATATCAAACGAGCCAGGGGCTTCCAGCCAATCAGAAATTACGAAATCCGGGCAACCGGTTCGTTGATGGCGCCTCTCCAGTTAGGGACGAGCTGTATTAGTTGATACGTCGGAAAGTTTTCAGAACCGACACCGAGATCAGTATTTAGACTCGAGAATCATCTCATTTCTCACCAACATATTGCTCATTGCTTACACTGTATCGCCAGCTTACTCTCGCTCCCGTGAGTTAAGTGCCTTGCAAGCCTAGCGATTGATACCTTATCTCAGGCCCCTCTAACTGCCACGCAATTTCGCCTACAAGCGCTGAATGGTACACGGCTTTACATGTATGCATCGTTTACCATACCTCTTTCGCGCGAATGAGCAACATTCAAGCTATACCAAGTTCAGCCATACTGAGGTGATGAACCTGACTGCCGAAGAAAGTTATTTTTTAAAGATTGGTAAGGCTTACCATCGTCATGTGTATGCTCGATTTTTATGTTACATCCTTTGACCTTGAGCTTGGCAAGAGGTAGAAAGCAAACAAGATTATTTTCGTCCAACTCGCCATACAGTTGAATTGCCAAGGTGAATTGATTAAGATCTCCTTCAATGACGGCGCATATCTCGACTATAAGTCGGGCTAGATTCGGGATCACGATGTTCCATAGGTGTGACGCTCACCTCCACTTCGTTGCTCCTATTTGCCGATGAGATTGCCGTAGGTTAAAGTTCGATCGCTGAGGCTCTGCCGAAGTGGTGTCTTGTCAATATGATGCGCAGGCTCGGCAAACTTCTAGAACACCTCATTGTTTTCTCTGAACGACTCGTTTGCCGTGGCCAATGTGACTTGAGATTTTGTGACTGAAGGCGTCAAGAAAGAGGTAATTCACTAGAAATTCGAGATTCAGAAGATTCAAGTGAGGCTTTCTACATCCTGGTAAGCAGATATCTACCTAATTATCGCGTTCATCAACACGGATAATTAAATAACGAGGTGTCCTTCAGTAACTCAGTACCGACAGAGGCGCCATGGCTAACCCTGGAATGCTCTACGTGACTATGCAGCCCAAGCCAGGSCTGCCAATAGAACAATTCCACGAATGGTACAACAATGAACATGGGCCAACTCGGCTTCGATTGCCCCAGATATTCTCGAATGGTCTTCGCTATCGGGCGGTGGACGGAAAGGAGCCCGAGTTCCTAGCCGTCTATGACGTGACGTCCATGTCCCTCTTGGAGACTAAGACATACACGTCCCTGCGGGAGAATCGATCAGCCCACGAAGCTAAGACTATCGGCCAGGTAGATGTGAAGAGGTACTTCTGGGATTTGGTATCTACGAAACAGTCTCCGCTATTCATTCCTATTGAGCAGTTGACGGATGATGAAGCTGAGGGCATAGCCCTGCTTACGGTAGAGCTTAAACTGAAGGATACGGCAAATGCCGAGGCTGGAACCACCAAATGGCTTGAAGAGCACGTAGACATGCTATCCAGAGTGCCCGGCTGGTTGCGATCGCGGGTCCTTAGAACATCTAGTCTAGAAACTGGTGCATCCGTTTCCCTCATCGCGCTACATGAATTCGCGAAGGAGCATGAGCTTGGAGATGCAGCACATCAACCTGTGGCCGGCACCCCTAGATGGGATGAGATTCAAGAGAAATATGCAACGTTGAATTCGCAACGATTGTACTCACTTTTCTACGTCTTTGGGCCAGCGCCTCGAGACTTGGACAACTTGTCCCGCCTAGGGTCCTCGCCATCCAGCTTCAACCCAGCGGGCTCCACAGACCCCAGCGCAGCAATCACCTTCTCCATCACCACATCCGACGGCCTCTCAATCCCGTACAGACTCGAAGGCAACCCGGACCCAAAGGCCCCCACAGTCGCCTTCTGCAACTCACTACTCACATCCCTTCACATGTGGGACCCCTTCGTCGAGATCCTCAAGGCGCGCAGACCACAGTACCGCATCCTACGCTACGACTTCCGTGGTTGCCACGCGATCCCCTCTCCCCCAACACCCGCGACCCTGGACATCCTCGCTGACGATCTCCACGCGCTCCTTACCGCACTACGCATCCCCAAGCTCGACACCCTAATCGGTGTCTCCATGGGCGGCGCCACGACTCTCAAGTTCGCCCTCAAGTACCCGTCCAAGCTAGGCAAGTTCATCGCGTGCGACTTCAACGTGGCGTCCAGCGCCGCGAACACGAACGCGTGGAAGGAGCGCATCGGCGTGGCGGAGACGCCGCTCGAGGACGGGAGCCCCGGCATCAAGAAGCTGGCGGGGCAGACGGTCGAGCGGTGGTTTCACCCGCTGACGATGCAGAGGAAGCCGGATGCCGTGCGCTGGATCGCGGATATGGTTGCTAGTAATGACATAGAGGGCTTCAAGTACGGGTGCCAGGCGCTCTGGGACTACGACATGAAGGGTCAGATGGGGGAGTGCCAGGTCCCAGGCTTACTGGTTGTTGGCGAGGGCGATGGAAAGGGGGCTTTGGTTAAGGCCATGGATGGCTTCAAGGGCTTGCTTGGGAAGGACGGCGCGAAGCTGGTGCTTGTGCCGGAGGCGGGTCATCTGCCCATGTGTGAGAATCCGGAGGGGTTCTGGAGGGCTGTGGAGGAGTTCTTGTGAGACTGCCTATTAGAAGCCTGTATACGGATTTACAGAATGATTGGTATTCATCCTTCGAAGTGTATAAACCATACCAAATACTATAATTCAAGTATTCATAGCACACATATCTCGGTGGCTATTAATAGCTCGAATCTAGAACATACCTAGAGGCATCTATGACCTGTAAAAAGGCGTGTCTTATGATAAGGCAAGCTCCCAGAGCTAACTTGACGCCCAATGATGTTCATGTGAGATATCTAGAGATGGATAGTCTAACAGAGCTAGTTTCGAGACTCTATACTATCACATTACCACATCCTCGCCCTACCCCTTTTGCTTACATTCTTAAAATAACTAGATCTCCTGAGCGGGATGTCTTTTCCGTCTTTCCGTCTCTTATGGCATGATTCTTGTGTTAGGTTCTGGTTGGGCTTTTGTGACACGACGGGATGCGGGTAAGGTATTGTATGGCCTAGGCCATGCGGTGTGCAAGTGGTTGGCACACTCGCTTTAGGGCGGGCTGAGACGAAGAGCGAGTGTACTATGTCCACATTCGCTCAACTCGCTATTTATGGGGCAGAGCATCGTTTGGAGTCAATCTCCAAGGTCTTTCGCTTATGTTATGTAGGAATAGTGGCGTCTCTTGTAGTCTGATTTGCATGGAGCTGCAAAGCTACCGTAGCTCTGGATGCACGATGATCAAACGACCTTGACCTCCCTTATCGACGCCTAAGGTAACTCCTTGAACATCAGAATAACCCAGAACTCGGTAAATGGGCTAGATCGCTGCGTAGAAATATCATGAGATCGTTTCTAAATCGCTTGCCAGGGTATTTGGTTTCAATCCCATGAGAAATGCACCGTCTAGTGAGATTCAGAAACCCCTTTTATCAATCCCTAAACGTCTAGCTCGGGGTGACGCGTCAGTTAAGTATTCTGCTCGTCCATTCTGCATGTTTCGTAGCAATGTCATGAATATTCGTACTAGTCAATACGGATGGCATTACTAACTCATGATTCATCAAACCGCGATGCTTATTTCATCGACAAAAGACGTTGACGATCACGTGTAAGAAGAAGGAAGCGCATTCCGAAAATATATAAGAGCGTTGGCGACGCGACCCCCACCTTGGCGAGGATTGGCCTACGCCGCCGGGACGACGGAAGGAGGTGAGTTGGGGGCGTTACTGCATAGGGAAAGCTGTCGAGATGACGCAAGCGGAGGCTGGTCCGCCTGTCGGAATGCTGTTCGTTATTAAAGATCTGTCTGAGGGCGTCCCGGCAGCCGTCAAGGTTGCGTTGTCTATGTACGGGCCATTTGGAAATTGGAGCCTGAGTTGGTGAGCTGATGAAAGCCCCCACGCGCGTATATTCATCGACAATAACGCCATCTCGATTCCGCGAGTGGCGTCTTTCACCTGCGGCTTGTTGAGGCATATCCAGGCTCCTGGTCTGGTAGCGTCGGGAGGGTTGGAGCCGCCTGCGAGCGACGCTCCCCAATGAATGGGTACACATGCGGTTCCTACTCCTTGGGAATTCTCAAGTTGTGGTGCATTGCTGTCTTCGTGAGATGACTCGAACCAAATTTCAGTCATAGCTGGTAATAGTGTTACTTTGAATTTGAACGAATATATTGTGACTTACACCGGTGGACTTCCGATATTGCTTATCTCCTGACATATGCGGTCGTGTAAACCTTGTCTTTTCGATCGATAGTACGTAGACATAGACATCAAGCTGTTCGAATCATATGCTGCTGACATGAGAGACGCTCGTGATAATTAAATGGAAGAGAGCTAAATAATGAGGTTAATGCCGGCTTGCATTCGCCTTACGGCTAAACGGTCAATGGGAGCCGTATTACTTCTTCCAGCTGTTAAGCGACCCTACCACCACTTAGCAGTTGGCAACATTCTTACTAAGTCGGCCGTCTGGGCCCTTGTTTCGGTTTAGGAAACGAGAGCCGAAGACTTTGAGGCTTCTTATCAATTCAGCGTTCCATAACAGATTCCAGAATGTTGCCTCGCATCGTGCTTTAACTCTAAACGACTTAAGCCCAGGGCGTCGGTAGGATCTCTCGGCGCGCCATCACGACATCGCGGGTCGTCCATGTGATGCCCGCGTATTCGGGTTAAGTATAAGGCACGAGAGGAATTACATACACGATACAGGATTGACTAACTATTAACTTCGTAACGTTACCCAACGACCCAGCAGGTCGGAAGCCCATCCATGGATGCAAAATTGCATCGGGTTTTCGCTGTTTATGCCTATGCGTAACGTTTCCCACGAAAGGATTACCAGATTCGGCAAGCTAGAAAAACCGGGAAACCAGAGCCTCTTTTAGGTCTGGGGGAGATCACGGCTAGGGGGCTAGGCAAAAAGAGCCATGTCGAGCCTCTCACCCGGAAAAAAGTATTCCTTTATTTGCTTGTGATGCTTGTAAGCCTGCCGTAGAGACACAGGGGACGTTTCGGGGTAAAGTGTCGCAACGCTTGGTGGCGAACGGCACGTGGCCCGGTAGAATTCTGTTGCGAAATCGCGACGAGCGTCGTTAGGAAATAAAAGAGATAGGTGATAGGGGATAGGCAGAGACAGAGGATGAGGAGGCAGAAATCTGTCCCGTCTTGGTAAGTCGCGATTCTCTTTCCTTAATGGTCCGCTTCGGGGCGTTGCTCAAGCACAAAGCTCATCTTGGATGGATCATGCAGAGTAGATGACCCGGATGAGATTCGACGGGAAATTTCCCAATGTGAATTCCCGACCAATGGCAGGCCGTCGATAGGGACGGCCGGCTGCTATGGGCGGAATAGAAAAAAATTGAGAGCAGCACAGTTAGTGGCGTCGGAGACTCGGAGTGGTCTGGATGAAAGAAGAGAACAGACATCCCAGAGTTGGGTTTTGCCAGGAAGGACCCCTAGAGGCAATCTATTGTGAATCCATTCATCCAACTGTCAGCTTCTGATCGTCCCAGGCATCAGGCATTGGCTTCTGCTGTGTTAGTGAGGCGGACCGTCAAGCGACCTTTGCTGCTCTTCAATGGGTCTGGGGGCTAGGCCCACGCTGGGCCACGGAGCTGCGAGCCGGCTCGTCAATCTAAATAGGTGCGCCGCAACCATGCCTGTTCGGCCCGGGCTGCCGCATGGGAGAAGACCCCTGATGATGGGGGAGCGAGGGGCAGCAGGGGGACAAGGGAACAGGGGTGCTGGCTCTCGCCCCCATCCGCAAAACGTTTCTTCAACCTGGTAGCTTGCCATGCTCGCCATAGTTGCCATACCTATTTAGTCCCTGCTCGACCCCGCGGTGCCCAGGTGGGCGAGGAGATTCACGGAATCTGAATGGCCGAGTCACAGCGCACTGGAGAGATCACAAGACACGGGGTACGCACCAGGGAAAAAGGAAAAGGCTGAGGATGTCCAACGTAGATGTGGTACAGCGCACAGCCGCTGCACTCCCCTCACCGTTCGACAGCGCAATGGCTGCCGCTGCTGCTACCGCTACCGCCACGGCCGCTGGCGCTGTGACAGCCACCACAGCGACGCCTGCTAGCGCTGTGACCATGGCGCCGACGAAATCCACAACAACCACTACTACTTCTTCTGTAACGTCGATAGGGACAGCGACGGCGCCGACGACAACCACGAAAACCACGGCAACCACGACAATAACGGCAGCGAACACACCAACAATCTCGCCGCCGCAAATTGGGGTTATCGGGATCAAGAGGACGCGAAACGGCGATCACAAAGAAGGCAGGATTTCAAAAAGCAGGACGAGGACGTTTACAAAGAGCATGGAGCCCCCAGTATTATCCTTTTACGGCACCCAGCCGGTGCCACTACCCTCACGATTCGGCAGTCTAAAAAAGCGGCTCGTCGCCGGCCACGAATCCGCGCTCGAGGCATCGTGGGGACGGCTTTTGGCCGCCCTGCGCGAGGAGATCAAGTACATCGACAAGCACGGCTCCGGATTGATCCCCTCAATTGACTATACCGATATAGACAACGAGGCCAAAGTTGCACCCTTCGGGGCCCAATTAAAACGCCACGGCATCGGCGTGATCAAGGGCGTTGTCCCCTCCGCCGATGCAAGCAGGTGGGTGGAAGAGACCAAGAAGTACCTGGAGACGAAGCACGAGTATAAGCCGCCGCCCGCGCAAGACCCGACTTGTTTCGACTTCTTCTGGACTCCCGCACAGGTGCGGTCGCGCGCGCATCCTCACGTCTTGCAGGCGCAGCGCTTTGCCATGTCGCTCTGGAACACGAATAACGACGACCGACTTGCCACGCGGTTCCCAATCACCTATGCAGATCGAATCCGAATAGAATCGGTATCGAACGGGCACCTGACTGTAAACGGGGCTCTTGCAGCAACGCATGAGGACAGCTTGATTGCAGCGGCCGCCGCAACGTCGTCTACGCAGATCGCGCAGATCGACAACGGCAGTTTGGAGAGGTGGGAGCAGGACGGGTACGGGCGCGCTGGTCTTTATGATGCGGTTTTCAAGGGCGATTGGGAATCCTACGATGCATGGGATCCGGCGGGACGTATCAACGCGACGTCCGATCTGTACAATGGAGCGGGTGCATGTTCCATGATGCGTCTCTTCCAGGGCATTCTCGCATTAACAGTAGTAGAGCCGGGGATGATCAGACTTCTCCCTTCGCCAAAACTATCTACAGTTTACTTCCTCCTGCGACCATTCTTCACGGCAAAGGAGGGTCCGCCACCACAAGGAGCCAGTCAAGAGGAGTGGGATGCGTACCTAGACGCGTCCAATTGGATGCTCGAAAAGGAGCAATCGACAATAATACACGGCGCAGTGCCAGGCCACGCGCAACGTGTAACGGCAGCATGGCACCCGCACCTGCAGCTCGACAAGAGCCTCGTGACGCCGCCCACCCTGCAGGCCGGCGACTACATCATCTGGCACCCGGACCAGGCGTACCAGTTCTCCAACACCAACTACCGCACTAACAGCAGGCCGCAGACCTCATCCTCGTCCGGCGACACCAAAAGCGGGCCAGCGGCCGACATGACGTCCATGCTCGTATACACGCCCGCGGCGCCACTAACACAGACCAACGCCCTGTTCCTTGCACGCCAGCGCAAGGCCTTTCTACGCGGGCACCCAGGCCCGGATTTCGACTCCACGGGTACGGGCCTGGGCAGCGAGGCACCGCACACGGGGCGCCTAGGCGAAAAGGACATCCGCGAGGTAGGCGGCGAAGAGGGCTTACAGGCAATGGGTCTGGCGCCATGGAACCTAAGCGGCAGCGGCCACACCAGCAGCAGCCGAGGCCACGGGCACAGGCACAAACACGCGTCATCGTCCGCATCATCCGAAAAGGAGAAGAAGACGAGCGCGGACGGGGACGCAGACGTGGACATGGACGCGCCGAGCCGCAGCAGCAGCCGGGACAGCCGGAGCAGCAGCACGACGAATGCGGAGGCGGAGGTGGTGCGGCTGGCGAACATCATCCTGTTCCCGGACCGGTACGACTTCTACATGCCGACGCGGGCGAGCAGCCCAGCGCCCGCGTCAGGATCGGCGTCGTCGCGGGACCGGGGKGAGAAGGAGCGCGAGCGCGAGCGAGAGAGAGATAGGGATAACAAGGAGCGGGAAAACTCGGACCGGGACATGGATCGGGACAAGGTACCTGGGAGGGATAGAGAGAGCAGCAGCAATCATAATAATAAATAAGCAACAAGCGCGACGCAAACACATAGCATATATACAAAAATCATTTGGGAATTGGGAAGGCAAAGATGGTTGGGTAAGGGACCCCTGAGGGATGGATGCATGGGCGTGAGGGAAAGGCACCTACCTAAGGCTGGCTGGCTGGTTTGCTGGCTGACTGACTGACTGGCGGCGAGCTAGTAGTTGCTGGCTACTACATTTGAATGAAGCTGTATATACGTTACTTCTCTCGCCCTCCGTTCCGCGGGAACATGCATCATGAGGTAGTTGGGATAGATGGGCCGACGAGCCTGTTATTGTCAAATCGAACTGGAACTCCTTGAATGTTCCAGATTCTGCCTACCTACCATCGATTTCTCCTACTTTCTATGCTCCCCTTATTGCATTGCTATTTCAGCGTCACGGGTTGTCAGGACTAAAAGACTTTGCGAGTGGAATTGATAGGAGAATGCCAGCAAAAAATACAGCTCACTGAGGATCACCCAACGATCGTTATCATTATCATCATCCTTCTTTCACAGCTCTAGCAACATAGTAGCCTCTTGGATACCTGGACAAGCCAACTCTCCAGAAATCTGTGTAATATTAAACAACACACCGAGAACGTTAGCGACCGATTCGGTATTCGATCGTCTCTTCCCCCCTAAACACACTCCGTGGATTAAACGTAACGTCATTTCTCTCCCCTAAAAGCCACCTGTAAATCTGGAGCACACTCCTAAACTGCAACAAATCCTAGTCTAGGAAATCAAAACACCGCCGCCAACGTAATGTCCTGAACTTCATTGCATGAATCGAGGGGTTTTCGTGCTCGCCGAGACGAGATTCACGCCTAGAGCGATTTCACGTTGCGCGAGGGCAATCTCCAGTTCGGTCAGTGCGCACTGAGCTGCGACGACCTTGAAGCTCTGGAAGTCGCTGTTGTTCCTACCAAAATTGTTCGACTTCTCCAGCCCGATTTCAAAGCAGGCAACGCTCAGCTCAAGTGCCGTAAAGGTATCTTCGCGTAGGCCGCCATTGTAAGTCTGTGACTCTACATCACTGGTTCCCTCAGAATCACTGTCGTCGTCGGCCTCGTTGTCTTCTCGCGGCTTTACCTCCTTCTTGCGGACTAAGCCCTCGACCCATTTCGCGATTCGGTCGTACTCGTCCTTGAGTCGGACCGACTTATCTCGCTGCCGACGCGTCTGGACACCGGACTTATTAAAGATGCAGCCGGTGAAGACCTCGAGTTCCGTTAAACCCTTAGTAAAATTATCGGAGTAGTCCATCGTCGCACTCCAAATCGCGTCGTCATACCTGTGAAATTCGATATTTAGTCAATTAAGTTAACAGGTTGCATGCCATATAGCCAACAGAAAACTTACGCTTCTCTGATGCGACGAGCGTCCTCTAGTACTGCGTTCCAGTTGATGAGGCCTAATCCCACGCACTTGTTCTTGATGTATGCAAGTAGTTGTTCCCATATCGGAATTCCGTGGCTGCTGACAGGCTTATGGATGTCCTTCTTCCATATCTTCTTCTCATCAATTGCTCGATACAGTTGACCAAGAATCTTGTCTGATTTGTAGTAATGATGTCTAGGGCCGCTTTCGTCGTCTTCATCCTCGAGCGAAGGTCCTCTCGGAGCTTCGAAGACAATCGCGGATTTATCTATGATATTAGCAGGCGGTGCCGGGGCCAGGCTGTCCTAAAGTTAGCATAGCCCATAAAGTCGCACATGAAATTATCGTTGATCACCTAAAGATCATATAAGGGGAGATGGGTTCACTGTATGCTGAAGATTCACTCACAATTCTGGACGGTATTGTGTTGATGTCATACCGCGGAGTTTGTTAATATCGATCGGGATGCCCGATTTGCTGTAATCCACGCCGGTAGAATGCATCTCCGCAAGAAGCTGGCATTCACTATCAACAGTGCCGGCTGGCTTTCTGTCGGCAAGAATCATGTGCTTAGTAGCAATTACACCTAGTCTGTAATTCCAAAGTTAGCATTAGCATACAGAATTAAAACCCCGAGATACAAGACACAAGTCCATAGAGCATAATTAATAGACTAGGAACTTACTGGTCAGTCGCCATGAATTCCACAAAGAAATCCGTCATGTCTTCCCGAGTAACCTCTCGTCCAATGTTCCTGGGGCTGACTCGAGGGTAGTCGGCTGGTGCGAACTCTCGTTTTGATGATCCAACTGCGTTCTTATCCCAGATAATGTTATAGATGTCACCATCGAGATCGCCGCCGCTGAGTTGACTTGGGAGGTCCCTCTTCCCTTTCTGGCTGAACACGATACAGTTAGAAAGCGAACGGAGAGGGTGGCGAGGTGGAGGGACCACCGCCCTGGACAGCTGGATATCCCCAGGATGAAGAGCAGGCGATCTTGTTACCAGAACCAATTGGTCATGTAAGTCAGGGTGATTCCTTCCAGGAAGCTTGCTCTTCTCGAATGTGACGTAGACTTCGTCCTCTTCTAAGAAGCCGAACTCGTCCATGATGCCGAATAATGTCACGCCTGTCTCCACTGGAATTCGGGCCTTGTGCTTAAGGAGACGCACTTCCTTCAGAACAACAGCCTCAACAACAGAGCAGAGGAACGTGTCTTGCCTGTAATCGATTCCCAATTTGTGAAGACGCCGAATCAACTTAGAAAAGTTGATTTGTTCGGCGACTTTCTGCCTCTTGAGGAAAACTATCGTGTTGTGAACACTAGCAGTTATCTCACGTAGTCTCTTCAGTTCGCGGTTCTGGACTTGAATGAACCATTCGTCTGAGACACCCATGTCCTCGAGAATTTTTATCATCTGCCGATTTAGGACGAGGGGGATGGGCTTGTTTCCCATGTCGCAAATCTCCAAGTACCGAGTGTCGTTGCTTTCGAATTTGAGCATACTCTCTGGCCTAATACGCATGATCATCCCGTCAAGAGTATCGTCCAACGATAACATCCCTTTCGCGCCGCTCCATCGAATCTGGAAACACGTTGTGGTATCCCTGTTCCGCGGAAGTGCAGCTTGGATGGCCTCCATTAAGGGTCTAGAAAGGGTACCGACGCCGTCGCTGAATACTCGAGTTCCGTCACTTGACTTGACGTCGCTAATATACTGTACATCCACCTCCAGTTCCTCGAGGTCAACCGCGAATGGCGTCTCTGAAAAGGCTTGACCAATCCGGGCGGCGCATCTGGATGGCGAGTAGATCTTGTTAAACTTTCCAAGATCAGCAATCACTGTGCCGTAAGTCTGGAGAGTCGAGTTCTGGTCGAAGAAAGTGGCCATAAACCATACGCCATGTGCTCTAAGGGATGAGTGGGAGAACCCCAAGAACATGTATTGCCGACCGGCGATGTGGATTCCTTGTATTAGAACAGCTTTAAACCGCTCCCAAATCAAGTCAAGGGATACCTTGGCATTGAAGTATAAGTCCTGGCCATCCTCCTCACAGAACTGCACGCGTGCAAAGAAGCCAATGTGGTTAGGGAACTTTCGGAGGATTCGATTCTTCGCCTCAGGTTCGGGCCCAAGAAGAGTAATCCTAGTAGGAGTAACTTGCACCTTGTAAACCAACACAAGATTCTGGCCTACTCTCTCAGATATGAGCTCTTTGGCGGTGCCTTGGCGTATATCCTTCTCGTTGGCTTCGAGATAGGACCAAACTTCGTCTGGACTGAACGTGCTTGCCTCAATGTCCGGGCCAGGAAATGGGATCTGGGAGAAAAGCCTCTTGACCGCACCCGTGGAGAAAGGGCAAGATGTATGCGCACTGGCTTTGCTGCTTGAAGTATTCGCGATCGGGAAAAGACGTTCGAGTAGGACTATGACGGTCTGGGGCAGCAGGTAGCCGTTCTGAACAAGGGCTTGGAATTGGAAGAGGACGTCAAATTGAACGGGATAATTGGCGTAACACTTATCAAGCAGCTCTTTGAATGCTTTCATTCCATCGGCCATGTAAGTTCGACCTTGGAACGCAGTAGGAAACTCGAAGTATGAAATAGTAAGCTTCTCATTGTCCTTCAACTGCTGGAATTTAGAGTTGAAGCCAGATGGCGATACTTCGATGCGATAAACAAGAGACTGCCCTAGGATAGCTCCGTGATCTCCACTGATATGTGGCAGTTGGCTTAACCGGTTCCTTTCGGCTCTGTTCGCGCCGGGATGAGGAGCCGAAACCCTCAAACCACTCATGAGAGATCCGAGATCTTGGGACATAGTGTTTTCGGTATGAGCAACTTGGAAGAATCGAGGTGCCTCCCATAGCGTCAATGTTAAGGATGTGGGTCGCTCGGCGACGATTATCTCATGAATAGTCCGGTATGGTATTTCCACTCTGATGGGACCCTTGTGAGATTCGAACGTGACGATAAGAATATCCCTTGCAAACTTGGCCACATTGACCACATTCGCCACACCTGAAGTACGCCATTCAATATCGGTGGTGTAATTGAAGCTACCGCCAGGGTATTCATAATGGCCACATGAGAGGCCACGAACTTCGAAGGTGACCTTTTTATCTTTAGCCGGGAGTTGCTCATCTTCGTCCTGTATTCGTGAGTCTTCTGCTGTCTTGAGCATGGTTTTCAGTAAAAAGGGGTCCGGGTTCTTATTGCTTCGCCGGCATTTAACCCATTGACCGAGCAAGAAAAACCGAGGTCGTGTGAGGAACTTCTCACCATGGTGTCGGTGGAGAAAGGTGACGGTTCCGAAAGGCTTCCGGCGGGGCTTCTGACAGACCCAGTCTGTGATACCGAGCCCGACGGTGATGATAGGAGTAAGATGGGTGGTAAGGCCATGCTGAGTGAGGCTATGAGGAAGGTCGGGGATGAAGACCTCTAGTCCGTCCATGTTGGACTCAGACTTAGATACCCGTGGTAAACTCGTTATAATAGAGTAGATTCAGAGGTAGGTGGACTGGGTTAATTGTATCCTTGCTAGGATCTAGACGCAGACGGGGGAAGGAAATCGATGCGCTAAAAGGAAGGGGTTGAAGAAGTTAATCAATCGGTTGACAGTGGAAAGCTGCAGGACTTTAATAAACAAGTCTGGCTGATTCACGGTCTGATTGGTCGCATCCGAAGCTTGGTTGTCTTGCCTGCTGCAGAATGAGAAGTAGAAGCCGACCGCTTCGGGCGTTGATGATGTAGAAGTTGGCGGTTGAATTATGGCGATTATACTCGTCTTGGACACCAACGGGCAAACAAGAACTCGAGATGCCGAGATGACGGGTGTACTCGAAACCTGCTATTCTATTATTATGGTTTCCTGGAGGAAAAGAAGCGTTGAAGTTATGTTCTCGAGTGAGGCACTGCATTGATAACCACCGATGGTGTGTCACGATTCGGAGGGTTGCGAAGGATGATACAGCGGGGAGCTGCATGTACATTGGTAGCACAAAGTGCGGGCAGAGTCCACATGTGTAAATGCGACATATCAACTTACCTGGGCGGCTACTTCTTGGTTTGGAGGTATCGGAGATGGACCGGAGACTTATGAGATCGATTTAGGTAGAGACTATAGGCTCAGGTGCCGATTAACGAATGTCTTTGTTCCGAGCAATGCGAGATGGATTAGTCATCTGCGATCTCAATGTTCGTGATGGTTAATGGAAAAGGGGCTTACAAAATTACAGATAAGGTAGTCCTATCCACGGAGTAAATGCAGATACATGATCATGGAGCAGTGTTACCGTGGGAGAAGTCTAAGGATACCTAATACAGCAAAGGAAATCACTTGAATGGGCGGCTAGGTGTACAGTTTAACGACATAACGACACTTGAAGTCTTTCATAATGCGGCTACTCTAAGACTTATCCTATTACATAAATGAAAGGAGATTTCAAGGCCATCCTTTAGCCATGTATCTGAACACTTCCCCACAACGTGCAACATTAATAAGGCAATAATTCCGAGCCCACTCCTGCGCCTCTATACAGTATGGATACCCCTAGCCAGTGCACATTAGAACCTCTATCACTGTACGGACCCGATTCGGACCATGTAGGGGAGTAAATGTTACGTTGTTGCGCCGAGGAACCTAAACCTACCTGCCGAAGGCTGCGGTATGTACATATTCCAACAGGCCGAGACCTCCTCTGATTGATAATCCAGCAGCTCACGGATTCTCTACTTCGTCATAATAAAAGGTACTGATTCCGCCCGCATTACCAACCTTAAAGTTGGAGTGACTGAAATTGCAGTGACAAAGATATACAAACCTAGAGCATGAGAACTCCCATTATGCGGCTGTTCATGACTTGATGCGTTTGTATGGAATCCTTAGATACCATGCAACCAACAGAATGAGATATAATTTTATTCCGGAAAGAGTGGTGATTATGTGTCTTTGTAAATGATGAACAACATGGTATTAAATGCGGTGTGTAGAAGTCTACCTATAGAGTTAGCCAAGCTATACTTGACTGTTCATCAAAGGATGAAAAGCCTCGGAAGGTGCCTTATACTCCTAAATTCAATCCAAAAGAGGCAAAAAGTACCAGAAGAAGTAACGGAGATATTGGCAGACAATTTTGGTATCTGAAGCAAGAAACAGACCTGAACTTCACACTAATATAAAGTGAAACGGCACATACTTGGCCAACTTTCAAGAATATGGAACAAGATAACAGGGGATAAATTTAATGGTTATAGGCCCCTAGATATCACAGTATATTTTAGGTACCACCTAGATGCCTCATTGTTAGTTAAATAAATTTGACACGAGTTGCTCCTCCGATAATACGTATTACTCTATATAGAGAAAATTCCACCTATGCCGTACGCTTAATTACGCCGGGTCGCTTGACTTTCCCATGAATAACGTTATGTGAAGTTTTAAGTGCTCATATGCTTCTCAGGGGTAGGTATTTTATGTCAAGTTGCACCACACGTTGCTTGTCCACAAGGTGATGTGGGCTCAGTAGTATGCAACACAACAACTTGGCACCGGGGTTATCGGTATGGCAGTAATTACCACTGTTGAATTGCTCGACATCCTAAATCAAACAGTGTATGGTACATAGATAATATCAAGTCTACATAGCTGTGTGCCTTCTTCTGGCCCCTTTCCAACCCCTTTTCTAGGCTAACATCTTACCATGCACTTATTTAAAGCTTGACGACTTTCAATCGACCACCTAGAAGCTTGGCTAATTTTGGATAGCTCTAACTGATCTTTCGACGTTTTCTAGAAGTCTGAGAATTACTTCCAATCGTGGTATATTCCCCAACAGGTCTATTACGTGCAAGACTTGTGACAGTCTATGGAAACTCATTAGCAGCCAGATATCCAAAGAAGATAACATGAGAGGTAGGTAGGTAGTTTCAAGGTCGTCTGTAATTGTACATACTTATTTCTTCATAAATTTATGCATGTTAGATAGATGTAGGTATGTACTGTGCGCTGTTCATGTATGAGGGCTGGATTGCATAATACAGTAGGTACCTTAGGTAATGTGTCCAAGTACGGGTCGCTGTTTGCCTCTGGTCGTGGCTTCCTCTTTGATTATAGACCCGCATGCTTGCCTTTCGATTTTGACGCCAGTCCTTTTATATCTTTTTGCTTTAATCTTCGTTCAACCTTCAATGTTGAGATGCAAGCCCTTATCGTATCATATACATACCTCATAGCAACCTCATATCCCACACCTCCTTCTATTCATTCATTCCTCCACAAATGCGCCCACACCCAACCACTTCCTCGTATCACAAGTGTTCTCACAGTCTAAATAAGACCATGATCTCGGCTTGTGCAATATGATGATCCTAAGACATCTCCACGGAAAGTTCGCCCTGGTGGTGGTGTGCCTCCTTGTTCTCCTAATCACTTCGAAGCGCCTCGCCGAATGGTCGTTTCGCAGCGCTTCTCTTGGAATCCCGTCTATTAGACATCCTTACAGTTCCCCTCATGGCAACGTATCCAATTCTAGGGATCCGACGGAGTCTAGCGACTTGACATCGTCTCCTGCGAGGTTTCGTGACCCATCGTGCGACTCTTTCCCTGACACATCCAACGTTCTTGTTGTCGTGAAGACCGGTGCTAGCGAGTCATATGCCAGGATCCCTACGCAACTCATCACCGTCCTAAGCTGCGTTCAGGACTTTCTCTTATTTTCCGACATGGAGCAGGATATTGCCGGTTACCACATCTATGATAGCCTAGACGCCGTCCTCCCCGAAACCAAGGTACAGAACCCGGACTTTGATCTCTACAACCGCCAAAAATACTGCATTGTGGATCAGCAGAGCTGTGACATCAATGGTAAGGCCGATAAGAAGCTCGAGGCCTGGACCTTGGACAAGTACAAGAATGTCCATATCGTCGAGAAGACTTACGAGCTACGTCCCAATTATGACTGGTATCTCTTCATCGACGCCGACACCTACGTACTTTGGCACAATCTCGCTCAGTGGTTGAGCAGATTAGAAGAGCCGTCAACGAAGAAGCACTACATCGGTAGTATGAGCCTCCTGAATGATTTTAGTTTCGCGCACGGCGGCAGCGGATACATTCTATCGCAAGCAACAATGCGGGAGTTTGCCGGAAATAACTCAGGCATCGCGAACCAATATGACAAGAGGGCTCAAGAGTCTTGCTGCGGCGACTATGTGCTGGCTTTAGCCTTGAACGAGACAATCGGGGTCGGAGTCGAGTACTCTGTGAGTTTATTCCTGTCGCATTCTCATTATGCTGACCCGGCCTCGTCCACGGTGATGGCGAAGAATTAAGAAGCCAGAGAAGACTGATAGAATACCAGTGGCCAACAATTAATGGCGAAAACCCCTACACCATGCCCTATGGACCCCGCGAATGGTGCCACCCGATCGTAACGATGCACCACATGGAACCGGAGGAAATATCCTCGTTCTGGATGTTCGAGAAGCGATTTTACGAATCTCGAGGATCGCCTGGGTCCGTAATACGCTTCAAGGACATATACGAGGAATTCGTAAAGCCAAAATTGCTACCTGAGCGCTACGACTGGGATAACCTGAGCGAGGACGTGCTGTACCTGGACCCTAACCATCACGAGCGCTACACGCAACAGCAGAAAGCCAAGGACCGCACCGGCAAACTTCTTAAGCAGTTTCATATCACAGCCGTCGAGAGGGATGCGTATAAGTCGTTCAAGCATTGCAGCCTGTTGTGTAGTAGCGTGCGCAACTGCTTCCAGTTCTCGTACCACAACGGCGCCTGCGCGTACAACAAATCCTTCAGGCTCGGTAAGCCAGCTAGAAAGACGGACAACAAGGAAGAAAGATGGATTAGCGGATGGCAACATCGACGTATTTACGAATGGGCCGACCAGCATCGATCCTGCAAGGAGCCTGTTTGGCCTAACATACGATAGGTTTGTTGGTACGCTATTGATACTCGAGACGGCCTTAAGGACAAATGATATCGGGTGGAATGTACGATGAGGATCCAACGCGTAGCAGGTCTTACTCCTATAAAGTCGCGAAGGTAGTGTATATCTTGCTCTCGATGTGAATTAGAAGTTTTGAAATTGAACCGCCAAGTCCTAAAGGATCGCATTAAGTGAAGTCAACGAATACAAATTTCAATACATCGCACACAGTCTTCGATATTTAAAGAAAGGAGGGCATTCAGATAGAATAGCTTCGTCACTTCGTTGCAATTTACAGTAGTGTAGTAGTTGTACACGAAAAGGGTTACAGCTCAATCTTCACTGTTATCAACCCCCTTTCCCCTTCCTATTCTCGTAGTATCATCATTCAGTAGGTATTATTCGTTTACAAATCATAACATCATCGTAAGTGCAGGAAATAGAAGCTAAATCAAACCATGGAGTTCCCCTGACGATCCACCTCGTCACGGACTCGCGGGCCACTGATGCCCTTCTCGCCGGGAATATTGGTGCTGCCGCCCTCGATGCCGACGTCGGTGACGCCCGAGTCGGATGCCACGGGCGCTTCTCCGGGGGCGTGGCCTTCCTTGTGTGCTGGGGCATTGGGGGCGCCTAGGCCTTGGGCTGTTTGATGCGTGTTAGTTACTATACCTAATCCGAAACGATGGGAGTTGAATAGGCACATTGAACCATACCTTGAGCTTGCTTCTTCTTGAACGTCTCGCTGGCAGCGTCGTTCTGGCCGGGTGTCTTGGATGGTGCCATTTTGATTTGCCTGTTTTATTCGGTACTTCGTACAGGTAAGGATTGCAAGTGTTCGTTTGCTTCGCTAATAGTGTATATCTTTAACTCGACTCAACGTAGAAAAAGCGATAACGATGAATAAAAGAAGAAATTATAGAGTTCGAGTTGAACAGAACTTGCGATCTTTAATATGTGAGCTTGCCTCACCTTGTACTATTACGTCAATGCCCATATTTGACATGTCGTTCGTTGATGTCATCTAGTCAGGGGTTGGCATATGCAAAGCAGTGGAGAGCTCCACATGCGGCTCCAGGACCCTTTGCGCAGAAGGTCCCTTACATTGCAGCATTGTTGTTTGTCCGCTCCCCTAAGTCGCAAATAGGGATTTGCCGGGGGGGACCATGGTTCGCATCCCGTTGGCGGTCCGAGGCTTAGGTCTGGAATGGTTATTTGGATTTGCTACCGCCATCCAACGCGACTGGAGCGTCTTCGACCTAGGGAACCTATGCCATGAGGTCATAATCACGTAGAGTTGCATCTAGAGGCGTCAAAGTAATCTTTTATATTGCGGTAGACTGCCTTAAGCGCAGTAAGTAGCTCACAATAAGGCCTTACCCCCTAACTGCCCCTTGTATATTTTCCACGAGGAATCGTCATTCATTCCGTATATATCTCCGTCATATGTGTACCTGGATAACTGGTAGCTAGTAGTAATTGGCGTCGCCAGCCAATCGACATCGGACTGAGCTCAATCTGAGGTCCGTTCCTCCTAACCCCTACCTCCGGGGGGCTCCCTTTCATCCGAAGTGCGTATGTACTCCAAGCCGCGAAGCTCAAAACCAGCACAAAGAAAGCGGCGCTGATCGAAAAATGCCTATGACGGGAATGAAACGATCTACCGTAGTAAATATAGCCACACAAGAAAGGAACCCTGGTATCCAAACGTCCTGAATGTTCGCTTGACTCCTGCGCAATAAAAACACTTCCTCCATCCACGTCGTACTCCGAAAAGATATTTTCATAAGAACTTTTATATCTCAGATAATGTATGGGATATAATAGTATAACATGAGAAACGTCGGGTATCCGGGGGAGTAAATAGGTAAGGGGTAGATAGGTAATAGATCAACATGTAAGTATATAGTATACGGTCGTAAACCCACCCTTTTTAATCCCCCCATATACCCTCTTCATTATCATATCATAACCTCCGCCGTCATAACCAGTCATAGCCAGTCATGCTCAACATCACAATCGACACCATAATGTCAGGGCATCGTCGAGTCCCCAGGGTAAAGCCACGTGCTGTCACCAGGGAAGTAATCGCCAAACCAGCTCAGCATCTCAGTGCTCTCGAAGCTCGTCAGATGCTGCCCGATATCCGTCTCGTTGTCGTACGTCAGCAGATGCAGATTCGAGGCTCCGCCGGGCCCGAGGTACGAGTACCCGCTGGAGGCGAGGCCGCTGCCGCTCTGAGCGAAGTTGGACGGCCCGCCGTCCGACGACGAGTTCGACATGTTCTGGCTCTGCGTGCTGCTAGGCGAGTCGTTGGTAGGATACCCGCTATTGCCGCCCGACTGGTCGTAGCCCGACTGTTGCGAGGACGGCGTGTAGGATGTCGGGGCGATGCTGCTCATGGCGACTTGCGACGGCGTCTTGTTCAGGTCGTCTTGCGATATGCTCTCGTATCTTAGATACGAGGATTTGCCCGAGTTGCCGCCCGAGACCCGACGGGGACGGCTGATCGAATGTCGCAGAGCTGATGTGTTCGGTTGGGGGTATGCGGGATGGTAGATGGATGCGGTGGTCTCGGGGAGGCTCTGGCGTATAGGATCGTAGATCATGTTTCCGGGTGGCGTAGGTGCAGACGTCGGTGCTGCGGATGTGGGAGCGGTCGTTTGGACGACTTGCGAGGGCATGACGCCGTTGGGGTGGACGGGGTTCTGGAAGAGAAGCGTCAAGCTTGAATTCGGCGAGTTCGTCGTCCCTGTCAACGACCAAGCTAGGGGAGGGCCGTTATCGGGAATGGGCGACGCGGGAAATTCGACGTGTTTCGCGAATCTGCTGATGGCGCTGCTCTGCCGGTACCGTCTGGCGCTCTCGTATTCTTCTATCGTATACGTCTCGCAGTCCCACTGACCGTCAAGCTTCTGGTCGAGAGCAGTAAGAATATATCGGACGCCGCCCCAGTACGCATGCATCTGCTTTAAAGCCTTGTAACAAGCCTGATAGTTTTGGTTCGCAGCGGAGGCGAGCAGAAGATGCCTAGAAGCAGGACCTGGGTCGACCACAGCTGAACCACCCTTATTTCCTTGGCTTCTAGAATCAACTGGTGGCGTGTTATCTCTTGACACTGGCTGTGAAGGGCTGGATCTTGACTCTTTTAGGAACGCGCAAGCTGCGATATAGATGGGCTGAGAGGTGAAAGGGTTGCCAATGAAGCATTTGGGATCGACCAACTCGGCGAAAGCGAGGATATCGGCAATCGTTTTCGCACTAGACATAGACAGCTCACGACTATGTGTCTTTAACTGGTGCGCTCGGTTGATGGTGCCCACCCTCGTTAATAAAGTTGGTTGATGCAAGACGATGATCAATGCATGGAACCAGAAGTGTAGTAATATGAAAGTTGTGCCTTGGCCGTTCTTCACATGTGCTTGGAAGTTATTCGCATCGAATCGGAGACGGGGATCCGTCCTCTGGTGGAGTCTCGTGAGTTCGTTCTCCATCTGTGCGAGCTTGTTCAATTTATCTTCAGTAAGATCTTGAGTATGCGTGATGTTATTGAGTACGTCCGAAACTCGACCGTAAAGATGGATGATTTGTAGTAACGATGCCAGCGGATCAGGCCACCCGGACACAGGATCAATAGAGGATTTCGGAAGTTCCAATTCAAAGTCATCGTCCTTGAGGGTGACTGGCCGACCAGTTCCAGAAGAAATAGCGCGATCAAGGAAGAAAACCGCCCAGAACGTATCGATCCGCTCTTGTTCGACCTCCTTTTGCTCCTCTGGGCTGAGGGTATTTACCTCTGGACCCTGTTGGGTAAAGTCTTCGCTTGCTTTTCGGTTATAGCCGCGCGCATACCAAGGGTCTCTTTCGCCCTGATATCGCACGCCGTCCTCCTTGGACAACCCCAAGTCAACCGCCATACGGATCGCTATTCCAAGGTACATCCACAAGGAACTATCTTGGTCGGCACCGAAGCCGTCGTACGCCATCAACAGACAGGCTTGAACAGCCGCAACCGAAGGGCACGGAAATGTGTCGACGGTCGCCGACTTGGCTCGCTGAGCATAGATATAGCCATATTCGGATTTCGCAAGTTTACCGTCATTCCACTTTCGAAAAATGGGGTGATCGGAGAACCGAGCTGCTAGAGCGCATACGGCATCCACCAATATGGGTTCTACTCGCTTCTCTCGGACCAATCCGGGGAACTTATCGCGCCGTAGAAAGGGGTAATTGCTTCCCAGATGCACGAAGAATGTGTCGACAAGGTGGAGGATTAAGGGGGGTACGTCATTCGTGTCGTTCGGGTCGTAGACGGGCATATCGTCGAGATGGCCGAGCTCGACATCTGGTTGTATCGAGTTCATGAGGCCGCCGAATATGGAACTCCCGGCGCTCGGTGAAGTGGCCGATATGGAGCTTCGTCTTCGATCTCGCACCTTGACCACCATCTGTTTGAAGCCGGGTACGATAGCAGTAGGGCCAAAGTAGCGAAAGTACGGGACTCGATGGCTCTCATTATGATATTGTATTGGCGAATGACCAGTATCGCTATGGCCGCCTTCGGTCGAAAAGGAAGGATTTCGCGGATTTATTGGCGGTCGGCGGAGAGGCTCTGGCCGTGGCGTTGGTTGCGAACTTGGCTCTTCCCAGTCCATGTTTTCCGACTTCAGTGGAACATCAGCTTTCGTGGGATCCTGGGCCGGTTCAGACATGCGACGGGATGATTTTGGAGACTCGTCAGAAATATCGAATTGTTTGATTCCATTTTTGCTGTTCTTCCACTGCTTGCGATCGAGCTCTGGTTCATCGTCGACGTAATCGTCTTCGTCGGGGTCGAATTGAGAGCCGTCTAGAGACGAGCCTAAGCCGCGGCTAGAATCTTTCTTACCGGTCTTCTCGATGCCGTCTGTGTATCCCAAGCACACGTGTCCATTCTTGGTGCAGGTCGAACACGTAGGGTGCTCGCCCGCACATCTCGTCTTTCGCCTGCGGCAAGTGAGGCATCTGACATCAAGGAAGAAATGGGTGTCAGCTGAGACGTTCGCGATGTCGCACCCCCTGAAGTTGGGACTGAACTAGCGGGGCCTAGATTACGGGATTCCTGTGAGGATCGCGACAAGACAGAAGGAAAGAAAAGAAAAGAGTCGTCAATTACCCCGGGTGTTGTCACTGTTCAGTCCCTCCCCACGCCGTCTTCATCGGACAAAGGAATTCAACGATACTTACGCAGCGTTTATCCTTCTCCTCTTGGTTGGTGGTTGGCCTTGGTTGTTGACGAAGCGGATCTGCTTGGGCGTTGGCAGCGGATCGGGTCCGCTGTTGTTGATGAGAGTCACCATGTTGGTTTAGGCGCAAGGACGACGACAGCAGAAGGAAGAAAATGACAATAGTGCTTAACCTTATTGACGTTGGCTAAAGCGTCGTGCTAGAAAAAAAAGTAAGAAACTCTATGGTCGCAGGCAACGCAAAGCTCGAGCAATATCGTCTATGTCCCCATTCGAGCTGTGCTCTTAATTTTTTGTGGATGCTTGCTTGCTTGTCTCACGCGCGCACACATACGGCAACGGTGGGGGGCTCTCCTTTCAATGGACCATTCTAGGTGGCGCTGTACGAGGCAGACGAGTCGCTAATAAGACGGCGTTCCTAATGCTTCCTGAGAACTAGCGTGGAAACGTAGAAACGCTCCGCTGCACGCCCAGGTCGTACGAATAAAAGATCACGAGCGATGACGGACCAGTTGGCGAGAAGGCGACGAACCAACGTTAGTTGAGTTAGTTTAGTTGTGGACGGGTTTTCTTAGTCAGTTGCTGCTGTGCTTCAGCCGAATGGAACAGGGATCAACGTGCGCGTAATAGATATCACTCCGCGGTCTGGGCTGTGGAGCGAGGGCGAGGGGCTGAAAACGACTCCTCTGGGGAAACACTCGAGACTCATTCTCCTACAGCTCTAGCGGCAACAGGCTTCTCGATGAAGTCATTGCCTTGGAGGGAAGAAGAAAAAAAAAACCAAGGTAAGTCGGTGTGCGATGATGTACGGCAGCTATGTGCGAGCCCAGTTGGTGTAGCCGGGACCACCGGGAATAATCAAAAGTTGCGGGTGCTGCGTGCTTTAGAAGTGCAAATATAGTGAGAGTGAGAGCGAGAGCTAGCTGAGAGCTAGGTAATGTGTGGTAATGAGGTAGGTGCCTGAGCCAATAATGGCACGGTAGGGTCTCAGGAGTCGCGTGTTGTTAGTGGGAGCTATCGAATTGGAGGGGGCATCGCTAATAATAAGAACGCCGAGACCTTACGTTTGGAACCAATACGGTGGAAACGCGGAAAATATCCAAGGTTACGTAGACCATAGCGGTCGAGAAGAGCAATTAAGAAGGGCAGGGTGGAAGCGAAGCGTGACAGTGGATGGTGGTGGTGATCGACTTCGAGATTGCGGGACCGCGGGGTTTGACAGATAATACGACGTGGTCCGTGGAAAAGATGGAAAACAAGAAAAAAAGGGGGGGTTGCTCAACGGAACGGCACGGCCTCCCTTGTTGTATTAGTTATGGAGAACTATTAATCTCTGTACAAATTCATACACACTAGGAGGCAAGCTATCTCTCTAGGGAATGTACTTCCCCAGACTAAGGAGATTTTTAAGTGATTAATCATGTCGAATCAGATCGTCAACCAGTTCCTGTACCTAGTCAATAAAAGGATGGAGGAGACGGAGGGAAATACCGCTTCTCATGCATTATCGGCCACCAAGATACATGCTAGGGACCATCATTCAACACACTGATCTCCAGCAATCTGTTACATACCCCAGTATACGCTAGGTGCCCTATTAGACGGGTATGTATGTATGTATTATTATGCCAATTATATAACCGGGTTATTAAGTCGGAACATTTATTTTAAAAAGTCGAACCACTTATTTTAAATTACATTATTATATTTTATAAATTATTAACTTTTTAATTAAATAATATTATTAATTAATTAAATAAAAACTTTTAATATTATATAAGTAAATTATATTTAAATTATATTAAATTTAATTTTA
>JYCQ01000186.1:0-62775 GCA_000931505.1 Hypoxylon sp. E7406B | reverse complement strand
AAAAAAAAACCGATAAATATTAAATCAATTATTAACTAAAGTAAATTCGGAAAAAATATCATAATAAAAATATATATAAAAATATATATAAAAAATAATAACATTTAATAAGTTATATATTAACATAGTAAAAAAATAAATGTTAATATTAAAAATGTTATAAAAAGTTATAAAAAGTTTTATAATAAATTATATAATCGAAACGAAAAAAAAAAATTAAAATAATTATAAGAAAAAAATTTAAACAAGTTAAGTAAGTTATATATATTAATAACGGTAACGAGAAAAATAAAACGAAGCGATTATTTAATTATTAAATATTTTAAAAATACATGATAATTTTATATTAATTTTTAAACGTAATATTATTTATATTTTTATTATAACGTTTAAATTTATCTTTTTTAAATTTAATATTTTTATTTTTAAAATTAAATAAGTTTATTTTATTATAATAATTATTTAAGTAATAATAAATTAACGTATAACATTTATAAATTACTTTATATAATTTAAATATTTTATTATTAATTTATAATAATTTATTATAACGTTAATAAAAATGATTTAATATAAGTTTTATTTAATAAAAGTTAAAAAATTATATATATTTATAATTCATTTTATATTAAAAAAATAAAGTAATATATAAGGTTTTATAAAAGTTTATTAAAATTTTTAATTATTTAAGTTTTAATTATTAAAGTTTTATAACTTTAAAAAAGCGAAATAAAATATATTATTTATAAATGATAATTATTAAAAATATTTCTTATATAGTATATTAAACTTTTTTAACTTATTAAATTATATAATGTTAATAACTTAAAAATGCTTTTTAAAAAAGCGGTAATTTACATTTTAAATTATATAATTATCTTTTTATAAAAGGAAGTTTAATAAAAAATGGTAAATTTTTTATACGAAATAATCCTTTTTATTAATTAACTTATTTATTAATTTTAACACGAAAAAAAGTATAAAGTTTTTATTAATAATATAAAGAAAAATACCTTTTATAATATTTACATAAATTAAAAAAAGCTTTTTACTTTTATTATAATATTTCATAATATAATTAATAATAACTTAAATAAAAATATATAATAAAATATTAATGTTAATAAATTAAAATAATAATATTAAATAATTATATTAATTTAAATATATATTATTCTTTTTTAATTTAAACGTAAATTAATTCTTTTTTTCTTTTTATATTATAATAAACGCTTTATAAATCTTACGTAAAAAATAAAAATAACATTTTAATTTAAATTTTAAATTATCATTTTTTTAAGTATTTATAAAATTTTTTTTATTTACTTTTAAATAATACCTTAAAAAATAATTATAATATTAATAATAATTAATAATATTATTTAATTATTTTTAAATATTATTAATTTTTAAAAGATTAATATTTAAAAAACTTTTAACGCTTTTTTATTTAATAAATTTTAATATAAAGTTAATAATATTAATATAATATTTTTAAAGCTTAATAAATTAATCTTTAAACTTTTTAATTTTTATATTAAAAAAAAAGGTAATTTTAAATTAATTTAAACTATAATTATAAAAATTACCACGTTTTTACTATTTATAATAATGTTAAAAGTCTTTTATATTAAATTTTTAATATAAAATAATATTATAAAAAAGTATAAATTTTAAGTAAAAATGTCACGTCGTAATATAAAGATTTTCCTTTAAAAATTATTAAAATAAAATTATTTATAATAACTTTTTTAATGTTTTTTATTACTTAAACTTTAATATATATCGATAAAAGTTTTATTAATAAAAGTTAATTAAGTTTAAAATAATAAAAATCGATAATATATTTAAATAATATGTAAAAACTTTCACTTTTTTACGTTAATAATATTAATAAAAGTGGGTGTTTTTAAAAATGTTAATATAATATAAAATATCGTTAAATAAAACTTATACCTTAAATTTCTTTAAATTTTTTAACGTTTATTTAAAATTTTCTTTCGTTAAAAAAGTTTATTATTTATTAATAAAATATTTATTATTTACTTTTACTTATTATTATATAAAAATATTTAAAATAATATAATAAAAGTTATAATAATAAGTAAAATATTTATCTTTTTATTTTATAATATATTTAATATATTATTAATAAAAAATAGCTTATTAATATAACTTAATAAAATTAACCACTTTTTAAAAAAAAATTAAGTAAAATAAAAAAAGTAAAATATAACTTTAATTAAATTTATTAATTAAAATTAACTTTATAAACGATATTTAAAATTAATAAACCTTTTATAAATCGTAATAACGAAATAATAAATTTTAATTTTTTTTTATTATAATCTTTTTTTTAAATTAACTTTAAAGTTATATAAGTTTTAATTAATTAATAAATATGTTAAATATAATAATTTCGTTATAACTTTTACTTTTTTTTTATTATATATCCTTTTATATTAAGTTAATACTTGTTAAAATATCGTTAATATTTTTAACTTTTTATATAATTAATTTATTGAAAACATTTTTATTTTTAAATAATTAATTTACCTTTTCCTTATTTAATTAATAATTTTTATATTTAAAATAATTTTTAATTAAATATTTTAATTATATTATAATTAATTTTCTTTTAATATAAAAACGATAACGAAATTAATGATTTATCTCCTTTATTTATTATTAACTTAAAAAATAAAAAATTATAATATTTAAATTTTTAAACATAAATAATAATTTTAAATATACTTTACTTATATTTCGTAAAAAATAAATAATATAATTACGATATTTATATTATTAACTTTAAACTTAAATATTTAAACATTAATAATTTAATAATAAACTTATTAATAATATATATAATAAATATATTTATGTTAATATAAATTTAAATAATAAAAAAATTTTTAAACGATTTAAAATATAGCAAAAAATCATTTATATTATTAAAATTAAATTTATTACTTACGAAATAATAAAAAGATTTATTTTACCACTTTTTATTATTTTATTTATAACATTTTTTATAAACGTTATTATCTTTTAACTTAATATTAAATTACCTTTTTTTATAATATAAATATCTTTTTATTTTTTTTATTAATAATGCTTTATTAAATTATTTTTTTAATATAACATTTTCCTTAAATAAAAAGTATATTTAATTATTTTTAATATATTAATTCGGCTTTTTATTAAACTTAAATTAAATCGGTAAAAATTAAATTAAAAGTTTATTAACTTAATTTTTAACTTAATAAAAATATTTAAGTTTTTATTAAAGTTTATTTAATATTAAATATATTTACAATTATTTAAATTATTATCGAAACTTATTTAATATTAAATATATTTAAAATTAGTTAAATTAATTATAACTATATATACATTAACTTATTAAAAAATAAATTTAAAGTTAATTAAATTTTTAATAAGTTAATATTTTTAAAAAAAACATAATATTATTATTAAATTTATTTTTAACATTTTCTTTAATATTTATATATTATTATTACATTAAATTTTTTTAAATAAAAGTTTAAAATAAATTATCGCTATAATAATATTAAATTTAATATTAACGTTAAATAATAATTATTTTTTAATAAGTTATTACTTAAAAAGTTATATTTATTATAATTTAATTATTTTAATAATATATTTAAATAAAAGTTATATATATAAAATTACGATATATTTTATAACGTAATTTAAAATAAAAAAATATTTTAATAAAATTAAATATTATAATAACTTTAACATTTATTTATATAATAATATAAAATGTTATTATTATATTTACTTTAAAATATATTAATTAAAAAGAAAAAAGTAAATAATAAAAAAATATATATATTTTTAATATAAATTATAACATAAAAAGTAAGTAATTATTTTATAATTATTATTACGTAAAAAAATAAATTAATTAATTTTTTACTTTTAATAATATTTTTAATATATATAAATATACGTTTTATAATTTATAATGTTAATATTATTTAATTATATTAAATAATAAAATTATATAAATAATTGTTATTAATAAAAATTAAGGTAAATTAAAAATTAATAATAAAAAAAAAGATTAATAGTTAAAAATTAATTTAAAACGATAATAAATTACGTAAAATAAAAAAAAATTAAAAAATAAGTTTAAATTAAAAATACACTTAATTATTAATAATAATAAAATTTACGTTAAAATTAAATTAATCGTTAAATTTACATTAAAATTAAATTAATTATTAATTAAAAAAAAGCTTATTAATAAACTTATTAATTTTTTATAATTTTTTATAATTTTTTATAATAATTTTTAAAATTTTAATATATAATATCTTTTAAATAAGATTAAAATTTTTAAAATTAATAAAAAAAATCTCTTTAATAAAAAATTTTTAATAAAAATTTTTAATAATATATAATAACTTTTATAAAATTTAAATATAAAAAAACATTTATTTAAATATTATATTAATTTAAGTTTTACTTAATTATAACTTTTATTATATAACTTTTATTATATAACTTTTATTATAATTTTTATTATAACTTTTAATAACTTTTATTATAACTTTTATTATAATTTTTATTATATTTTTTTATTATATTAATTAAATTTAATATTTTTTATTTTTATATAATATTAAATTAAAATTTTAAAATTAATAAAAGAAATCTTTTTAATAAAAAATTTTTAATAAAAATCTTTAATTAATATATAATAACTTTTATAAAACGTAAAGTTATTTTTACTTTAATTTATTATAACTTTTAACGTTTTATTTTTATAATATAATAATTTAAGTTTTATTAACTTTTAATTTTTATTATAATTTTTATTATAATTTTTATTATAATTTTTATTATAACTTTTAATAACTTTTATTATAACTTTTATTATAATTATTATAATTGTTATAATTATTATAACTTTTATTACATTTTTTTATCGCGTTAATTAAATTTAATATTTTTTATTTTTATATAATATTAAGTTAAAATTTTAAAATCGATAAAAAAAATTTCTTTAATAAAAAATTTTTAATAAAAATCTTTAATAATGTATAATAACTTTTATAAAACTTAAGTATAACTTTCGTAAAACTTAAGTACTTAAGTAAAGCTATAATAAAAGTTAAGTAAAACTTAAGTTAATGTGGCACCCGAACAGGTGCCCTTTTGTAAGTTAAGGCGGCCGAAGACACGTGCAATACCTCCGTTAGTGTAAAGTTCGCAAATATCACGACTGGTGGATAAGCACAATTCGGCTTTAGTGACGCCTCCTTCTTCTTAAGCCCCCCGACAAATGCCGCCACCGAGGGGGTCTTACATACCCGAACCGCGGATACAACTGCCGTTACGACCCCGACAAGAGCAACGGTAAAAACTAGGATGTCCTTAACTGTCAGGCACTCGCTAAGATACTGCTTCGTTAAGGATTCTCTAAGAAGGGACATACAAGGGGCGAGATCAGTAGCTAAGTTATTTGAGAAATCATCTTAAAAACTTTCGGCTATCGTGTGCTAAGTCTTCGAGATGATACTCTCGCTAATTTTGGAATCGACTTTAGGAATGAAAGAAGATAGGACTTTAACAATGGGGTTTCAGCTCGAATACTACATAATATAGCCTCACATACGCGAGGCCTTACCTACTTAAGTGGGCATGATTGGAAAGTTACTTTAAGTATATATACTACAACGATTTTTGCAACATAGCTACCTAAACACATAACCGATGTTTCTATAATAGTCTTTATAAAATTCGGGTATTAATGTGGTTTGATTTCTCATTGGTGGAAGTTAATTATAACGGAGAACTAAACTTCCTTTCCTTGTTATCGTAATTATGTCCATCCGTTATGGAACATTGTTTGTGCCTATGTGGTAATGTAACCGTGTTAAGGAGCATAAATGTAACATGTCCCACTTGCCTCGACATTAATCCAAGGATGATGCGAACGATGTGGGATAGGTTAATCAGGGGTGCAATTAATTAGAGAGAATGCGCATCTAGATCTCTGGGGAAATTCAAATAGCCTAATGATTGCCTATAATAGAAAAGCCTGTGTTCAATGAGACTCATGTTTCGCATCGATGGTATGGCTTCTTATTCCAAAGGCTTTTTTCTGCTCGTGGCTGCGATCCAAGGCGCGATCGCAGCTGTCACATTTACAGTTCCTAAGCAGGCGCACACCGGAGGGTACAAGTATGCGCCTCTAGACCCAGCGCCGGTTGGTATATCGTAAGTTATGCCAAACTCCATTCAATTACTTCGCTCAACGCTCACTCGAGATCACTTTCAGTTTTGAGTTCTTCGCCTTTCCATCATATTTCACCAATGTCAGTGCTACAAATCAGTGTCTTTCCAACTGGAAAGACTTGACTGGACTCTGGCCGCCAATTCGCATTGGAGGTACCACACAAGACCGGGCCCAATATGATTCTAAGACTTCGGCATATGTTGTTTATAGTGTGTCCAACCCGGCCGATGCCCCTGCGAGTTTAACATTCGGCTCGAGCTTCTTGACTCTTGCAGGATCTTATGGGGGTAGCGTGGTGGTCGGTTTGAATAGGGGTAAGAACAAAATCCAGAACACGATTGACGCCGCCAAGGTGGCCGTGTCTGAGGTGAAAAACCTCCTCGCTGTCGAGCTGGGGAATGAGCCTGAATGTATGCATTTCCGCAGCTATCCGTGGGCGTGTATGGCGGAAGCTTACCATCACTTAGATTACTCGAGAAATGGCCAGCCTATTGCCTCTGGAAGCTGGTCGCCAGCCATTGATGCTGCATCGCAAAATAACTGGGCGGTCTCAGTGGGGTCAGCCGTGAACAAGGAGCAAATAATCCAAGCTGGCAATTCCAATGACTCGCCTCCCCAATGGGGTGCAGCAGAGCTAATCGCGACGGAGAATGCAACGGTCAAACAATACATAAAGACATATGCTCACCACAACTACCCCGGGGGAAGCGTGACGTCCCTCATGAGCCATAAGGGTATCTCTAGCAACTTACATGTCTTTGATGCCGATGTGGCCGCTGCTTTGAAGGAGGGTAAGCCATATGTATTCGGCGAGACAAATTCTGGTACGTTATACTATTCCAAAGCCGCCTAACATATCGCTAATTCTATATTTACCAGTATCCGGAGGGGGGGCCGCCGGGGTATCGCCTACATTCGGTGCAGCTCTATGGACAATGGATTATGTTCTACGGGCCAGTTACAGCAATATATCACGTACCTATTTCCATCATGGTACAGTTGGCAACTGCCAGTATTGCTTTTGGGGGAGATATAGTATGGGTGCACCTTACTACGGCGCGTACGCAGCAACGGCGTTGCTCGCAAAGGCATCTTTTCTAACGGCCCTTGACGATGGCACCAGTAACTACGCGGCATACGTTTCATTTGGATCTGATGGGGCACCACTGCGGGCACTGCTATACAACTCTGACTACTTCAGTGGAAGCGGCAGCCGATCTACCCAATCTTTCGAGCTTCGCGGACTAACAGGAAGCTCACTGAAGGCCAAGAGATTGACAGCAGAGAATGCCATGTCCAGAGTGGACCAAGGGGGGAAGGTAACTTTTGGCGGGCAGACTTTTACCGACGGGGATTGCAAAATTGCTGGAACCGAGAGCGTCGAGTCTCTCGCTGTATCCAACGGGCAAGCAACAGTCATACTGAAGGCCAGCGAGGCATTGCTAGTTTACCTGCAGTGACTAACTCGGCACCCATGTTAAATGAGACTGCTGCTGAATATATAGCAAGACGATCTATGAGGTTTAGTTGATTTAATGAAGACAATGTCTCCACTCAGACTCGATCTAAACTTATCTCTTCGTAGACAAGCATCGGTAGTTCGACACCAAAATTCCGTTACGGTATAGTATGGCTTAGGACCGGTTCCACACTCTAACAACGTAGAAGGCGAGACTGCGTGGAATGAATGTCGCAAAGCTTTGTGATAACAAGTTATTCGAATTGCCAAGAGCAAGCTATTTGTATTCGCGTCCCCTAAGAGTGACATCACTCTAAACACCGCGGCACTTACGTCGTAATCTCGATTCATTACAAACATATATTATAATCGGGCATTCTCACTCATTTTACACCGGCACTTATATCCTATATCCTATATACCTCCCGCTGCTGTAGTTTCCGTAATCAACGCATCCACACAAGCTTCGCTGCCATGGATTTCATCAATAAGATCGCCGGTAACTCCGTAGACGAGTAAGAAAAGGTGCAACCTGAAGACCAACGGCAAAATTCTAATGGAAGCATTACGGACAAACTTAACAGAATAGCTGGGGGTGGCAAGGAGAGCGAAAAGAACGAGGACAGTCTTGACAAAGGTTCGCGTTGCGTTCTCGTTTCTTTTTCTCTCCTATTTTCATGTCCCACAAATGCCAGTCGAGTCGAATCTTCCTAGACAAGTCATTAACTTAATAGTACTTGACTAATACTAACTACCTAATTTAATCTGCAGGAGTCGATTGGGTACAAGAACACGTGCTAGGCCAGGGTGATCAAAGCAACAAAAGTGCCGTCGAGCAGGCCAAGGATGAGAAGATCTCCCATTTCATCCGCGACCAGTACAAGAATACAACAGGCTCTGATTTTCCGATGAAGATAAAGACCGGTTTTTAGCATGTAAATGCGCATCGTGTTTTGGCCTCGATTCTATAGCCGCCTGGTAACTAACGCTCGCGTCGTAGAATACACCTAAATTGAACACCTCATTCGTTATAGGAGCTCAAAAGCAGCATTCAGTCTCCATTTGAAACACATGGCTGTTTGTTGTTACCTTGGCTTGAATAAGATTCTTAATTTTATAACTCGATGGATGATAATGGTAGTAATTACAAACTCTATGAGGTTGTTAAACTTCAACAAGTGCGACCGATGTAGATAAAGCCAAAATGTAAGGAGGGCAAGAACCAATGTTAAATACATTTTCCAGGCTCTATCGCTAGACGTGAGCTATCAGTATTTAACCTAAGCACATGAGATAATCTCGAAATTTCCGAGGAAAAGAGATGGCTACAGAAATGATCGGAAAGCGACGTCCAAGCAATGGTATATAGGGCGGAGGGCACAGTGGCTTGTTAACTGTCAACTGTCCAACTGAGAAGCCAGTGTATATGTTGATATGTAAAGGGCCAGATCTTGTATAACACAAGGCATCGTAAGACTGGGAGGCGGTCTACCCGGGGAAGTTTCGATTGGCACGGAGGCAAATATCGAGGCGGTTTTCAACTGAACTATGTCGAAATTCGTTAATCCACCTAGCGGCAAGCCAACTTCTTGACCTGGTGTTTCTATCCCTTTGTGGCTGTCTAAGTATTTTAACTGGAAGTCCTTGCATTGAAGAAGTGCATTATAGGTACCTACTTTATGCACATGATACTTAATATCCGCGCCTGCCTACATAACGTGATACAAAGACGAACTGATGGACTCCAGGTTCTTTGTAGATAAATAGAAGCAGCAATGAATTTTAGAGAGAAGCTACATTCAATCCAGTATTTACATAGTCTGCAAATTCTACACACACGCACATACACACACATGTAGTATATGTACATATATGGTCAAAACCACCCTGGTTCTAGAGGTACGTACCAATGGCGCCAGGGCGTCCATTTACCCCGCTGCGGCTGAGGTGGATAATCGACTCCACCATTTTAACGACACATGACGTTCGGGTCAAAGATAAATCCAACATCCAATCCCTTAAGCAAATAACGAATATTTAATAATCTATTTATCCTATTAAAGAGCGTCTTCTTAATCTATGCGATATCAGAGCTAGCGACATGTCCGACCCTGTCATTTGTAGCGCTATAACTACATGTAGCATAGTCTTATCAAGTACGTGTAGGTATTCTATAATCTGTACCTATATATGCACGTAACCATCGAAACTCTTTGTATCAACGTGTACGCGCTCAGCTACATATGCATGTGCCTACTTGCTTTAATTACATACATACATACCTCATATCTACATGTAAAAGGCCCGTGTCATGTAAGTTGGATAACGTAGCAATCCACCTACCTTACGCATCTCACCTGATGCAAGTGTCGCTTGGCCACCTGCTTAGGTACGTGTAAGAACAGGTGACTGTTGGTGAATGTACGTGCATCTGTCACCAGCTTTTGATTGCCATTCACCCTGCATCAGGTATTAAGGCATATACCGAGTATATACATAGGTACCTAGGTAGGAAAGGCATCTTGGGCTGCAGCCTCACATTCTTTATCTCCTCGAACCTGCACCACACTTCTCGAGTAAGCAGATGCCTCAGGTCATCCATCTCCTGCGCACTTAAATATCTTGTGACGGCCTGTATCCCTCCGTTTTCACACTAGGTACTTACTAAATATAATCCGAAACCTGCTTGCTGACTTTAAGGTTACTAGCAACCAGTCCGTTCTCACCACAAACACCTTGGAGGCTCGGACCCAGCTGCGCCAGATCAGCCTCGTCTACCTTGGGAGTTGTAGCCCTACAGCCTCCCACATTTTCGATTCTTATGTCTTTTGTGCTTTATGCGTCAAGGCTAAGTAGTTGTGCTAGGTGTGCATTTACCACAACCCTAGTAGCTTCGTCTCTCTTCCCACCCGGCGTCAGAGACGAAAGTACATACTCGTCTACCTGGCGCATTATTGTTCTGAATATCCTATAGATTCTTCATTTGAACTTAGAGGCAGCTACAGGCTGTGTCCTGCCCCGCTTGAAAAGTTAGCAATTGTCGCATTGACTCAAGTGAATCCTCCACCGGGGGCTATCTTCTTACTCATATCGACAAACAAGTTCGCTAGATAAGGTAGGGATCTCATCATCACCACTAGATAACAACCGTGGCAGGCGCCTTCTCCAGCTGCGCCCTGACGATTGCTAACGAATGATATTAAGTTCAGGGAGAGAGTCGACTCGAGACTACACAACATTTAGTCTACCAACGCTAGACCACTTACTAGATAGAGCCTCGCATTCATCGGGTGTGACCAAAGGATATTACAGAGACGGGCACTTGTATTTATGCATCTGGATGGCTCTTTTCGCGACCAGAGAGCCTCACGGATTACTCTCACTATGGCACCTAGTCTAGAGGTATTGAAGACCCGGTTCAATAATCTCCGACGGAATTATAGGGGTCACGACTCCTCCTCCGAGAACAGGCAGTCATCTCAGCCACTAGAGCAGACGCCGGTCTCAGCCACGATCTCGAGTATCGCAGGAGCGACCCCGTCTAAGAGGGCCTCGAAGGTCTCAGGCAACCATTCGACCGCAGTGGTTTCACAACCAGGTCCCAGCTTGCCAAAACCGTCAAGCTTGCAGGATCCTCCTGGAAACAAGCCGGGAACATCGACAATGTCCTCTTCATCGCTATCTCTCGAGCCCTTGAATTTCACCTCTATTGGAAGTGCAGTTACGGATCGGAAATCACATGGGAAGACGTCAGTAGGAAACTCAGCGTTGAGCAACGAGTCGACCACTGACGCGCCCCTTGGCAGCCGATATAATCCCATCGACCTGACCAGCAAACCCTCCTTTAATCAGACTTACGAGTCCTTTCCATTCAACGTCCCTTCTAAGCCGGCCCCCCACATATCGACTAAAGCATATTCCAAACTACCCGCAGGCCAGACATCGCTATCCACCAATCCTTCTCTTCCTCCTTCCGCGTTTCCTCCTGTATCGCCAGAACAAACCCCTTCTCATACGACCCAATCATGGAATGTTGCTTCATATGCCTCGGACAATCCGGTAGCCCCGTCCTCGCTTGCTTATCCCCCTCCAGACGGATTCTGGACTACCATAAATCCTTGGTTCAAGCAACCTGCGCCACATAGCAACAATATTCTGACACTGGGACCATACGGACACCATGGTATCCAGGCTAACGGAACGGCCACTCAATTTCAACATCCATTGTTGAGTGATTCCGGAAATAACCCCAACCCACGTTTTTCTCCGCTGCTATCAAGCCATGCAACCAATGCAGGTAGAAGAGCAGCGGAGAAAGATGACCCCAAGGAGAGCAGAGAGCTTTCCGTGGATCCAGAACAACTTCCTGAAGATATTACCGCTACCAGCTTGGCTTTAGAAGAGCTGAAGCCACTACGCCGATTCGTCCATGGATGCCTTGGCCGGAACTGTTCTAGGTGCGCCAGAACCAAGACCATGGACTCAAAGGACGTCGTGAAGATGACGATAGGATGGGTTAAAAGCACAGGTAACGCACATTTCATTTGGTCCCTTTTGACTATCTTAGAATCCTGTTCTTCTCTATATAATTCAGTTAGCGCTTTTCCGCTAGTGAAGTTGTCGTGGCGTTCACATTTTATCTTGGAGGTTTCTCGGATATGAACTACTCTCTAACCCGTCACAGAAAAAATCGTCCTCGGAGCGGCATGCCAGAACGTCTTCTGCACAGCGTTGACGTGTCTCGGCTGCGGAAAACTCGTCTCTTCTACTAATATGAACGAGCCCAGAAACAGTCTAAGAGTTGCCTCTATGAACAACACCGTGCATTGGTGCTGTGATTCTGGGAGACTGGCTGCAATCTGGGCCCTTGCTTGCGGTTGGGAGGCTTCGAGCTGGAAGTCTCAAGCCAAGTCTTGCGTGGTCAACAAGGTTCGAGGACGAACTCAGACCAAGTCCACCTCGGCAATTAACACGCCGCAAAGATTGTTACCCTTAGCAAACGCTAAGGGAGTTGGCTATGGCAGCAATCGACTAGAGGGTTTCTCCCTCCAGCACCTTTGTTCACCAGTGCTTCCTCGTGCAACACCCAAGACTACTGCAGATACTCCAGATAATCTCTGGCAACTAGCCTACTTCAGGCTACTGGCTGCGCTTCTACCCTCCTGCGAACGACAAACTGCTTTCGACGCGTCGCCGCCCGAATTCTTGTCGCATATGCTCTCTCGCAGCCCACTGGTAGAAAGAGCTGCAGTGATGTTAAGTAATGATTCTATTGGGGAGATTTCTCGCCAATATCAGCTACATGACGCCGTACTGGACCTGTTCGATGCCTTAGGGAGCCATCCGTCGACCTTGGGGCTAGTCTACAATGACCGCAACCTCTACTATGCGAAAGGTGGTAGCCTCCTGGAGGTCTCCATCGGCCAAGTCGAAAGCAACAGCCAAATCATCGCCAAAGACACTGGTAGATCTCTAATTACATTATTGGGCAACTTAGCAACTCAGTCCCAGACGGTCATCCGGCACGCTCAAAGTAACCGTACCGATTTCCACACCCGCAACGGGGTAGAGTTGCTGAAGCTTAGCCAACGGCTGAGCGAGATCTCGACTCGACACACAGCGAATGCGCAACAATCCCGAACCAATATGGAATTATCCAATAACCCAGAGATCAACTTTACCGAGTGGCACCGCGAGAACTGCGTCAAAGACGCCCCCGATGAGGCGATCTTGCAAGACTTCGCATGCGGGCGACGCGGTGGGATATTTACTGCCAACCAGACTGCCAACCCAGCCCCTGGACGCATGAAGAGGCTGATCACGGAGCTGTCGACACTGCAGACATCGTTACCGGAGGGCATCTTTATTTGCCATGGATCTTCGCGCCTCGATATCATGAAAGTGTTAATAATCGGACCGAAGCAAACCCCATACGAGCATGGCCTATTCGAATTCGACCTGTGGTGCCCTATGGACTATCCCAATTCCCCGCCCTGCATGATTTTCAGAACTACAAACGGCGGCAGAACTCGTTTCAATCCGAACTTGTACGAAGACGGTAAAAGTAAGTACTATCATATTTATTTTCTTTGCCCTAGCTGGCCTCCGCTTCTGTAGACCTAAGCGCTCGCATTGTGAATGCTGAGTCGTAGAATACTGCTAATACAATAGCTACATAGTATGTCTTTCCTTGCTAGGCACGTGGTCCGGAGAGCCGTGGAGAGCGAGCCAGTCCACATTACTCCAGGTGCTTGTTAGCATCCAGTCCATGATCCTCTGCGAACAGCCGTGGTACAACGAACCAGGCCGGGAGCACTGCATGGACAAGACGCAATCGGCTAAGTACAATAACGATGTGCGTACCTGGACTATGAAATACGCACTCCTGCCCTGGATCAATGCCACTGGCGCGCAAGAGACAGATCAAGACACCACCACCAGTACAAGTGTGACGCCGCTCTGGCGGGAAACAGCTCAGTTGTATCTACGTGCGAATGCGAAGGATATATTGCAATCGTCCGAAAAAGCATCATCGAAAGTCACGAAGCCGGGCTTAGTAGCCACCGCTACGTTCGTCATTACGGCTCTCTATAAGCGTGGATTTTTAGATTAGAACTGTCCAAGCGAACCCCATGGAATATTAGGCCAGTCTAGGACATACGTTCTTCAAGGTGCTGGCTTGGGAGAGAAGGTTTAGCATGTAGGGCTCCCCTCTAGTTCAAATGTGACTTAAGGGCATCTGAGGGAAGGACAGAGTTCGGATACTGGTTCACACGCAAACATACAGGGGCACATATCCATCTACAGTGCGTGTGCAGCTCTAGGGAAATTAGCGAGGGCACCATTTTCTTTGTAGTCAGGCTTACTCGGCTATATATGATGCTCTCCTACATAGAAATAAACTAGACAAGTGTTCTCAAGACACAGGGGCATCGAGATGTGATCGCTAACTATTACTTCTAATTCTAACGTCTAGAGTAGATTGCCGAATTGAGTGCATTATATATCTGCCATGAGGTCGGCTTAAAAATTTGGGAGCGTCGATGATGCTGCTTCGAATATAGATTTCTATGGTTTTCATTTTTTTTCGTGCAATCCCCATGCCATAGGCATGGAAGCATCCTTGGCAAACGGGACATGAAAATAAGAGCTAAAAGAGACGATGCGCAAAGTGCAGAATCAGTTGCGCCTCGCTCAGTTCTCTACGCAAATCCCACGCGCAGACTCACCAGTAATAGTTCAACGTAGATGCGAAACCCATGCATCCGCCTATTTCAAATACACCCTGTCGTGGCCCGAGGGCGTCATTGCCCTTCGCCAAATGGATAATTGAACTTAAGCAGGCCGATTAATCCTCCAACCCATCCGTCATCGTCCTCGGCGATTCCGTCCCGCTCGCCATCACCTTTGCTAGGAGAGCGGATAACGCAAGGTACCCCTCCGGCCCAGCTACCGTCAGGGGTACGACCGACAGTCTCGCCCTCGACGCGGATCTCCATTCCAATGGTAACCCCAGCCCTCCGCTTACCGTCAATGCTGACCTCGAGCTCGCGTCCGCGATTCTTCTCGCTCAGCTTGAGGACGACTTTGGTGTTCAGGGGAAGGCCAAGGGGACGGAAGCTGAGACTCCGAGCGCAGATTGGAGTGATCAGCAATGTCTTGACTAAGGGGTGCATGATGCTCCCGCCGGCAGACAACGAATAAGCCGTAGATCCCGTCGGCGTACTGATCAGAATTCCGTCTGCCACTGCCTCTGTTAAGAAGTGGTTGTTCACGTAGACGTCGATGATGGCGAGGTGAGGGTTTGGACCGCGGTGGATAACCAGCTCATTCACGGCATGGAACTGTCGAGACACGCCCTGCTCCTCTAGCCTGAGGCGTTCGGGGTCATGGGGTATCCTGGGGATAGGCTGTTGTGACTCGGCGGTGGAGGTCGGCATGAGCTGCTCATTCATGTTGGTACCTGCAGCGTCGTAGACTCCAACCTTCAGCCGGTGACGCAGAAGAATCTTGCTAGATCGAGTAACCCCCATGCTCTTCCCACGAACGCCTTCCCAGTTACTACGGAGGTGACCCTCGTCCCCGTCTTGCCGGCCATGGGTAGCGGCCTGTGTATGGGGGTCTTGCAGGTCAGTAACGGCGACGCGACTACCGCTCATGTATACCTCACGCCATGCGCGTTTGTATTCCTCGAACTTCCACTCGCCCAAAAATCCCAAGGTTCCCATACTAAACGATAAGATCGGGGGGACGGACGCATGGAGACTAAAGAGGCTAGCTGCTCGCAAGATGGTCCCATCGCCGCCCAAGGTGGCCACTAAGTCGATCTTGCCGGGGAACTGGCCCGGATCGGAGGKGTAGATGGGAAAGGGCAACGATTCGTGGATAGTGGAGGCGACCCGAGGTTCAAAGACGAGATTCAGGTTAGGATATTCACTACGGATATGATTCGCAAAGGAGGCAGCAGAAAGAGTGACCTTTGGGGCGTGGAGCTTCGGAATTATCAGGATATTCCGCGGTGGTTCTGGCCAGTGCAGAGACAACAGCGAAGACGCCGAGCTCCGCTTGTACTTAGGTAAGATGCGATCAGGTAGAGCGGAGACGTCGAGGACCTCGTGGCGGGAGGATGTGAGCGAGAACGACCGCGCACTCGAAGGTGATCTGGTGAGCAGACGTCGATAGCCGCCGGAGACGCTCCGTCGAGACATGTTTCCACCCAAGTCGTACATCGACATCTCATCCGACAGCCAGACCAGATCGCTCTCCTATCCTTTACGAATGGCCCGTCGTTTGCTACCGTTATCGCCCGTCGCGATTCGCGCCCCAGAATAATGCGAGACGATGTGATAGCAGCGAAGAGACAAGATATTCAAGGTCGCAGAGGATTGCATGGTTCGTACAGACGGGTAAATAGTGTAGATAAGAAGCAAATGAAGCACATGTAGCACTCTTCAAATTACTCCTCCCCCGACCGCCGAGATCAAATATGAATGAAATAGAGAAAAATATTGCGAAAATTGTCCCGTTCCACCGGCTCACCCCATGATCGGTTGGTCAACGACTCCCCTAAATTCGGCTGCAGAGTCCAGCAGAGCCTACACAGATTGTTGCCTCGCCTCTCTAAGGACCGTTTCCCCGCCGTCGTTATTGGGGTAGAAGAAAGAGGAGTCGACGGTCTCGGCGGATGATGGAGTTGAGAAATTATTTTGGGGGCGCAATTGGAGTACTAAGCTGTTCCAACTTTGCGTGCCGCCTAATTCGCACAGCCCTCGTGCATCCAGGCTATTTAATTATCCACGGTTAGATTATCCTAAAACAAGGGTTAGGAGTATGCCTAAACGAGGATTTTAGCTTGGTTTTCGCAACAAACCATACTTAAGACTCTGATATATGCATATATATTTGCCTTTGGAGAAAGCACCATCCCATTACAGTCATAGTATTCCACCATATTCAATGTCAGTCATTGCTAGCTTCCAGTATACTCGTCATAGTACGGCCGAACAGGTACCTAAGAAGAGACTATGTATTCGGACCGCGCCAATTGCCAAAATAGGTAACTATACCAGTTGAGCCAGTTGAGTATCGTGAGCTCACCCCGCCAGCCCGCCGCCACACGTCTCCTGGACATACCCTGAAGCGGGTGACGACGAATGTAAGTTAGTAGACAGGCCGCCTGAAGCCGGCTCGACACAAGTATATAAGGGAGGTAAACGGTAGGTGGTTTAAGTCCGTCTCCTCCCAAATGACTCGATCTTCTCAAACTTAAAGGTCGTTAAAAGGCACCTCATTTTCTTCAAGTAGAAACCAAAACCTCAAACTCACATAACATAACATACCTGCGAAAGTTCAAAAGGGAGACGCGATGGCCGCTTCAACCTCCAAGTCTGTTCTCAATGTCGGCGTAATCGGATATGGGTAGGTGTTCATTCATAGCCCCTTGGAATGTCTATTATTCACTCGTCCCCTAGGCTATCCGCCACCATATTCCACATCCCATTCATTACAACTACGCCGACCCTAAGGCTTCACTCCATCCTGCAGCGCAATCCTGACCAGTCGGCATCGTCAGCTCCGCGTGATCATCCTGACGTGAAGCACTTCACTTCCCTGGAGCAGTTTCTCGCAGATGGGGACCTCAATGTTGTCATCGTCACCACTCCCCCTCAGACGCATTTCCCCTTCTCCCAGCAAGCACTGCAAGCTGGGAAGCACGTCCTCGTTGAGAAGCCGTTTGTACCGACAGCCGCCGAGGCGGACGCTCTAATCAACCTGTCGAGGGAGAAGGGCCGTTTGATCTGCGTGTACCAGAATCGTCGATGGGACAGCGACTTCCTCACGGTGCGAAAGCTACTCGCCGATGGCAAAACGCTGGGTCGGATCGTCGAGTTCGAGACGCACTTCGACCGCTTCCGACTGGACAAGCCTTCCAGCTGGAAAGGTTCACTTGGGATAAACCAAGGTGGCTCTGCGCTCTACGACCTAGGCACCCATCTTATCGATCAAGTGTATGTGCTGTTCGGGATGCCGCGGAGCGTCTTCGCCACTCTCGTCAGTCAGCGGGACGGCCTCCTATCAGGCCCGCAACATCCGGACCTCGAGCCGGACAGCGTCACCGCGCAGCTATTCTACGACGGCGGCCTCATCGTCTTTGTGCGAATCGCCGTCGCGAGCGCCGAGGCGCGGCAGCCGAGGTTCTGGATTAGGGGCACCAAGGGCAGCTACCGCAAAGACGGCCTAGATCCACAAGAACCCCAGCTCAAGTCCGGAATGAAGACGAGCGACGCCAGTTTCGGACGCGAGGGCCCGGAATGGAACGGGAAACTCACCCTTGTTGACGACAGCGGCGCCATGCGTGAGCAGGACTGCCCGAATGTCGATCCCGAAACTTACAGCAAGATCTACGAGCTTTGGGGAGATGCTCTTGTTCGGAATAGCGAGCAAGATGTGCCTGTGCCAGCTTCACAGGCAAGAGATGTCCTGCGAGTCATCGAAGCTATCAAGGAGAGCGCAAGAAATCGGCGTGAAGTTGAGATGCCTTAAAGGGTGATCTCTTCCGACGAGTCCTCTAGAGTTGTTGAATATTGTCCAATTTTTATCTTAGCTCTCGAATAAAGCTGTGTAGTACTCTAGGGGACGTACTTTGATGCTACATGAATCCCGTCTAGGGCATGGCATAAAAGTTTAACAAGTCTAATTACATTAGTTTGTCTTCGTTGATGCCCATCAGATACTAAGGTTCTCCGTCTTTAGATCTAGAGCCATTAGGGCCTATCCCCAAGAATATTTGAACCTTGGAACTCAATCCTAACCATGCCTTCCATCTTTGCGCTCCCCCAATGATAAATGAATTTCCAAATAACCGTACTATTATCCATGGAAAGTCAAGATCTGTGTGACAGGGCGTACCATGCACATCCCTATTGCTTTCCAGCAATCCGCGCTCCTTAGAAAATAATATCACCTTAAAATGTAACCCCATTTGCCATCTGCATGATACACCGTGTTTTGGCGATGTGACAGACCTCATCTCAAGAAACATCCCGCCAACCTGATAGGCTGCAAGAGCAATCTTCAACAATAGACGGTTCAATTATCTGCGAAGCAAGCGACAAGTCCCAAGAGCGCTCTCAACTCGCCACAATTACTTAAGAGGTACATGTAGGCATGCGGAAAGAAAACTCAATCAAGAATGTACATCTGCTACGTGACACCTCGAAATTTGGTAGGGGCAGACTAGACAAGATATGAGTAGAGAGATGTATTTCCTTACCATAGAGCATCATACAAGACCATCGATCCGACCCAGTACTCCTGTTGTATGTATATATAGGTACGCATTCTTCGTGGTATCATTTGCTAATCTATCATTGGTATTTACGTCACACGTCTTGTAGCTTCGCTGTTTCCCTTAGTTCTTTCGTGCCTATGCAATGTGAACGCCGATAACTTTCCGATGCAATTGTCTTCTTGGTTGATGAAGAGTGTGTCGCAGAAGGTCTACTAACCGCGAGCGAGAATGCGTAGCGTTCTAAGAATGAAGTTGAATAGCATCCCAAAGGCGCCAAGCATGACAAATATTTTAACGAATTCCCACCAATACTTTGTCCGAACCTCCGTCTCGATATGCCCTTTGATACCCGCGCCGTTGGCTGGGAATCGGCCTGTTGAGACGTACTGCTCGAGCAGAGCGTCTTTCTCGTACCAACGCTCGCGAAGCCACTTATCGAACTCTTCTTGATTATCCAAAGGCATGTCAGCTAGAGCGAAGCGCCTCCAGTAGAAATTGACAGATTTAGGAGGCCGCCCCTGAAAGTAAGTGCTTGACAAAGTAAAGTAATCTTCACCATATTTCCCGCGACTAGATCACATTTCATTTGATCAGCGCTAGCAGCAAAGACGGGGGATATAGCAAGGGGTTATACTCACGGGACGCCTTCGTACGCCACGGTGCAGTCGTACACATAGTCTACGTTGCCCTTCAGCTCGTTGAGGCAGAAAAACATGCCGGTGCTTCTGGGTAGCATCAGATGCTCCATATCTCGCAGACCCGTCTTAGCAGCCCACTTTGCTGATTTGACCCGGCCGTTCGTAGACAAGTTGGTACCCTCAGGGAAAAGGAGAAGCCACATCGGGTTCAGGTAGCGCTTGCCATCGGGATCCATATGTCGCGTCTTCAGCTTGCCAAGCCTATGGGCGAGGCGCGGTCGATCGATGGCCATCTTCCGAGACATGAAGATGAATCCAAGAAACATGCAACCCGGTCCGATGACGGGAATCCACTTCAGCGATTCCTTCAAGATAATGTAGATATGCCCATGCATCTGAGGATTGTTTGTGTATCCAACCCACCATAGGTACAACCAGTCGGTGTAGATCTGCCGCGGAGTACTCTTGTCAGCCATTTACATTCGTCGGCGGGGATCGTCAGCTTATCCCAGACCTGGTGATTCGCGATCATGACCATGCGCTCGGGAAAGGCACACTCTACCCTGCCATCGGGCGTGACGCTGAACTGTCCAGCAACGGAGGAATCACCGCTTATTCTTATGACGGTCGGTGCCCACCACTGGGTCATGGTGGTTATCAATAGGCCAAAAGAGGCCTTCGTCAAAGACATGTAAGCATAGTAGAGGTCGCGATTGATGAAGTATAGAGGAGCGCCGAGGAACTGAGTAATATGTATGCTGTAGGCCATCAGAATAAATTTGCGTAGAGACTAGCAACACATGAACATAAACGGTCATACGTCAGGCAGCCACTTGTGAAATATATGAAGAACGAGACAGCACGAAGGAATGCCCTGAACCGGCCGTATTTTGCCTTTCCTGCCGGGTGAGCGGTGCCAGGATCTAGGGCCGGACGGGCGGCTCCAGCTGTCAAGTTCGGCTCCGGGGTAATATCCGGGAGCGGCGGACGATGCCGCAGTTCAGCAGTAGTCATAGTAGGACGGAGCGACGGCGGGACAGTGAGCAAACGGTACGGATCGATAGGGAAGTGGACGGCGGAGGCACGAGGGACTTGGACAGGTCGAGGAATAGCAAAGTATCGCAGTCCGAAGCGGTGTCGCAGCCGGGTGTCACGAGCGCAGCCAGGTTGAAGGCGACATGCTAGAGAAAGGCAACCAAAGGGTCAGCATAGAGCATAGTGAAGAGGTAGGTGGCTGAGAATAGGGAAGTGGAGAAATATGCCTAACAGTAGGCGTTAGAGCTAGGCAGTTGAGATTCTCGGGCTCGGTACAAGACCAAAAACGTAGTCTCCCATAGCGGACCCATGCAATGTGAAGTGCGTACCAGAATGTTTGGAATATGATACGATGGGAAACGGGAAGGTCAATATGTGAGCTAGCTAGGTAATTTACCGACTCGTTTCTTCTAGGGTTAGAGAACGCACGTAATACATCGTTAGAGCTTAGAATCCATATCGAGGTGCAGCAGATAGCGTGGCATTATAGAGATGATATCTAGTAAAGATACGACATATATGACATGTGTCTTAAGTGAATAGATGAAGTGGATTTATCGGCAGGAGAACGCGACTCAATATACCTAGGTAGGTAGGTACCTGTATTAGCTGGAGGTGCACTAAGATGGGACAAGGACCTTTAGGTTAGCGTAGCTGGAGGGTGATGCAGGCAGAGGTGCCTACCTGTGCCTACCTACCAGCCTACCTACCTAGGTAGGTATGTACCTAACGTATAGGAGAGGTATGTAGGCTACACCTGTTAAGATGTTGAGATAGACCAATGCCAGGACGAGATGCGATGCGATGCGGGGCAAGGAAAGGTCGGCTCAGGGATAAGCTTGGAGATGGAGGTCAACTCTAAAAGACGCAACCGTCAGGCATCTGGCAATGACGACACGTGCTGCTGGATCTTGTTTGAAGATATGTAGGTCTGTAAGCCAATCAGTCAATTGTACTTTCTAAACCGATAGCTCCTATCGGCGCTTTTAGCATGAGAATATAATGGTCATCTAGAAACTAGATGTCGGAGTTGCCGCAGTGCTTTTGCTCGTTAAAGCCGGGCTCTCTCCATGGTCGGATTCGACACGATGATGAGGAGGGGCTTCTTTTAGGATGAGGGCAGTCGCGAAGCAATGCCAGCCAGCCTAGCCCCCAGCTAGTTTGTATCTAGCATAGGTGCAAAGGGTCATGCGCACAGTTTGCCGAGCCAATCAGGATGGCCTTTGATCAAATCAAGGTGTCCCGAGCATCCCGATGATGTCCAATCAGACGCTTCGGGATATATTCGGATGTAGTAATGAGCCACCGTCTCTGTGGCTGGCCGTCCCATCCCCCATCGTGATCTGTGGCGCGAGCTCATACCTTACATAGGAATGGAGAGTTGATATCAATTGCAGTCAACCTCTTATGGAAGGAGAGAAGATTTGGCACTATACAAGGAGTCATGCGCCCTTCCATTGGCTTATGACGCTTTCCAGATCACCTCATTGACTATGACAATGCCTACAGCTCATTTTCTAGCTTATCCTCCCAAATTGCTCGATGTCAAGGAAGTTGACCACTCAGGGTGTCACAATATCCTCATTTTTTTCATCTCCGGGAACCCAGGCCTGATTGACTATTACGAACCCTTCTTGTCTACGCTCAGGAAGGTCATAGACGAGACAAAATTGCTGCAAAACACCCGCTTTCAAATTTATGGCCAAGATCTAGCAGGTTTCAACGACGACGACCATGAACCCTTCACTACGCAAAGAAAACCCCACGACCTAGAATACCAGATCCAGCACACGCTCAAAAGCCTGAGCAAGCTGCATGTCGAATCAGGACCGCGGGTGGGGCGTCCATACGACGAGGTTCTCCTCATCGGCCACTCTGTAGGCGCGTATATCGCCCTCGAAGTCTTCCATCGGCTTCTTCGGAACCAAGACTCGGCCCCAGAATTAAATCTCACTTCTGGGATACTCTTGTTCCCAACTATCCACCACATATCGAGCTCCCCGAGTGGACGGAAACTTGACCTGCTACGACGGACACCGGTGCTTGGCGACAATGCCTATCGCGTCGCGCAGACGTTCCTGCATCTCGTCCCGCAAAGTGTCCTTCACTGGATCGTCAACAGCGCCATGGGATTCCCAGCCCATGCAGCGGGCGTAACGACACGTTGGCTAAAAAGCCGAGACGGCGTGTGGCAAGCACTGCACATGGGCATGGACGAGATGAAGGTCATAGGAGAAGACCGTTGGGACGACGAGCTGTGGGAAATAGTTCATGACGCTGAAGCTCACCACAAAGTAATACCTAAATTCTTCTTCTTCTTCGGGAAGGACGACCACTGGGTTGCGAGTCACTACCGAGATGAGTTCATACGGATGAGGGAGAAGCAGGTCGAACGGACACGGCTTATAGTTGATGAAGGCAACATTCCACACGCCTTCTGTATAAGTAAGTCGGGAAAAATACCCGAGGTCATAGAAACCGCGAGACTAACATGAAACATAGACCACAGTGAGGTCGTCGCAAAAAAGGTAGGGGTATGGATTACCCAGATGTACGGGGCAAGTTAAGGTATCAAGAGTCGACTATTACAATGGCAAGCAACCACCAGACCAATGTGTAGTAGAGATAGATCAGAGAGCGCCTTCATTTACATCCGTGTTCGGAATTACATATTAAATGAAAATATTAACAAAAGTCCGGTAAGCTAACGGGCCATATACCGTGAAATCGAATGCCACAAGCTGCAGACACTGACTTCGGTGGCATTGATTGTAGTGGGAGTAGCAGACTTGAGTTACCATAACAGTCAGACGTCGATATAAGGATTACAAGGCAAGACTACGTTAACGGTATCATTATACATCAGTACAAATCGCAAAGGCGACACAGGAAGCGACGGTAAAATTACACGCAAATCACAAAATTTAATATACCGGACTTCTTATAAAGCAGAAATATTTCAAACCCAATCAATATTCCAATCAGAACCGCGACAGGTACGCCGGTCTATCTACACCAATAAGCACGATTATTTACGAAAGTCTAATAGCGGAACAGGCAAACGTTATGTTAAGAAGTTGCCTCAATCATTCCATACAACCAATGACATGCGTTAAAAAGCGACTAACGAGCTGAAAAGCATCTATGAATATCGCCATACCACATATTCAAGAGCATATCCAACCCATATCATACCACTTTATTATAGCATGACCATACCAGCACCAACACCCATGGCGACCAGTACATAAAGGCTAATCACCATGTCGCCCATTGTCATGAAGGGAGCCATACGGACGGAAGCCGGAGCAGCGGCGTTCTCACTAGACTTGCCAGTGGAGGCGCTGCTCGTCGAGCCAGCGGTGGCAGTGGCAGCAACTGCGACGGCAGAGTTCGCCTTAGCCAAAGACGCTTGACAGCTACTAGATATTAGCTACACTATACTTATGTATTTTCTTGGGATGCACGTACCTCGAGTCCGACTTAGGGGAAATCACCTGAGCGGCGCCATTGAAGTCGCAAGCATCAGAGGCGCTGTTCTGGTTGGTGTAGTAGGCATTCAGGACGTGGCCGAGCTGCTGCTTAGGGTTGCACATGCCATAGGGACCATAAACACCAGTCGCCGGGTCCTGCTTGATGCCGGCGCAAGCAGCTGGGTCGTTCTTGCAAACGTATCCGAAAATATCACCGTAGTCCTTCTCGGCGAGATCGTCCACAGGGGCGCAAGACAAGGAGTTGTACATACAATCACACAGATCGCTGTCAGGTGTAGGAGGCAGAGCTTCCGCAGCCTTCCAGTTCTTAGATATGGCAGGGCAAGCAGCTGGGGAGTTAGTGGGATTGTACGCGTCCATGGAAGTCGACGAAGGCTTGGCATCAGCGAGCTTAGATTGCAGAGCCTTGTAGTTCTTCATAGGAGAAGCCGTGTTGCCGTTGACCTTAACCAAACCTGCCAAATACAATTAGATCTTGTTGATAATAAAGATACATCAGGGTATCGACTAACCGTAGTCATTCTCTTCCTCATGGAACATGTACGAAATACCACCGCTGAAGACGCCGGTCATCTGGTTAGAGAACAGAGCTGTTGTGTCATCCCACAGGCGMCCCTCGGCACCACCCACAGTGTTGCAGCCATATTCGGCGAAGAAAACGGGAACCGAGAAGTTTGAGAAGAACTTCACTTGAACATCGTAACCGGACTCCGTAAAGCTGCTCTTGCCGCACCAGGAGTAGATGTTGTAACCCCAAAAGTCGATGGCGCCATCCTGGTCACCGCAGTTGAAGTACTGAGCCATGTTCATACGAATTTCAGCATCGTCGTTCGCAGCATATCCGACACCCATCCATCTGCCACCCTTAGCCATCTTGTCGGAGATGTACTTCTTCATGTCACGGGTAGCTGCCTTCACAAAGGCCGAAGCACCAGCTATAATGTTGACGTTAGTCGATGACCCAAAATTTTGCTAATATTTTGCTTAAACCAGCCCGGCAAAGCTGCCAAGTTCATACTCGCTGAACCCAGCCCGACTTCACTTGGCTGCTTGAGATATTACTTACTGTTCGTGTTGTTGTTAGTGACCTCATTACCAGCGAAAAAGCCAATGACGTTCTCGTACTGTCCGAGGTTGTCGATAACGCCCTTGTAGCGCTCATACAACTCGACGTTCCAGGCTGGGGAATCGCGGTTGATGGAGACGGCGGGTTCACCCAAGTCGGAAACAACATAAATGCCAGCCTTGTTCAACATGGCCATGCACTCGCTGTGGTCGGCCTTGGGGTCGATAGCGTATGTTCGAATGGTATTGACACCCAGCTTCTCAAGCAACGGGACATCACGCTGGCAGACCTTCGGGTCAGCCAGAGGATCCACGTACTTGTTCTTGGCGTCCGAGCTACCGCCGGGACCGCCACCAGCTTCTTGTTGGTAAGCGACACCTTTGATGAAGAACTGTTCGCCGTTCTTGGTGAAGAACTTGGTACCCTATTGGCGCAGGCGCATTAGATTTATCCTTGGATTTGCCTCGCAATTCTTGCTTGCTGGGACGCGTCTCACTAACCTTCATGATGATTGGGTCCAAGGCTGCAGCATTGCTGGCAAGCAGCAGAGATGTGGTGAGGGCGGACTGTAAAAACCCCATTTTGTCCTGCCTGATTATTACTGATCGCCGGGATCGGATGGTGACTTGGTGATATTATCGAGCGAATTAACCAATTTGTGATAGAGATTGGTGGTCGAGGCGGGACCGAGTACTGAACCGTCGACTCCTTTGGATTTTGTCGAGTCTAGTTGTGCAATGACGTAGATTGTGTCCAATGTCACTCTTCCGTTCCTGTTGCTTTTTCCTTTCCTTCTCGGATATTCAGGCTAGGTTAATCTAACAATGCTAGTAAGAGAGCTAGTAAGAGAGCGTGAAGAAACAACTGTATCAAAGAGCGTGTGTAGTTGGAACGACTGGACGATGTCCTTCCCCTTAATGCCACCTATTAAAAAGGCTAGAAAAGAGAGCTATTAGAGAGGGAAGCTGTGGCATGAAAGATGAAAGACCTCGACTCAGATATAAACGAAGGGAGAGCGACGGAGAAAAATAGTACGAGATATCAGTCAAGGAGCATGGTCCCCGGTTCAACAGGAGAGATTAAAACTGGTCCCGATCATTGGAGCTTTTGGATTGGGACTGCTGATTGGCTGCGGGCAACAGCAGAAAGACCGATGTAGATTAGCAAATACTGGGGTTTTTGCGGGTAGATGGACAGGGGTAGCCAGGGGTTTCTTGACTTCCGAACAAGGTGCTGACCACTCGTTACACACACTGCTTTCTTGTGCTTTCCTGCCGAATACCAACCTATACTTTACGCGAGACATGTGATTGTATGTACCTACCTAACCTATAGGTCTATGTAGGTAGGTATTCAATTTGAAGTTCTTCGCAGCTCACCTCAAATAGAGCTACATAGTTTCTAGTGTGACTCGCCGTTGCATAGCTGATATGCCGTTCTCGATGAGATACTCATCCTTGTCCGCTCAGGACACGCATTTTGTATGTACATGTATGTAAAATGGGCATTCACCCGTACCTACCTAAATACATAATACAAGGTCCCCTTCGTTTGGGCTGACGCTATTTATCGTACCTGTCGATCTCAGGAGACTGGCCAACTGGGTACGCATGGGATTGCCGAGAACTAAAAAAGGGTTCTGAGGTTCAGTGGGACTTCCTAATTAGTTAGCTCCAATCTTCGATGAGGCGCAGCATTGTGCTCATCAGACGTTAACATTGGACACCGAGTCGATACTAACTCACTAGCCCTGAATCCGCTGTTCTTAGTTGTATACACCATTAGTTCCTGTTAGGACAGATCCACCAGCCAAGATGCCAATACCTTATGTAATATGCAAGTGCAGCTTGTAACCAATCCAATCAATTGTGAAACCCTTGGTAGCTCTTCATTTGCCACCTGCCAAGACGTCATGGGTACAGTATGTACTCCACCAAAAGAAAATCTGCAGTATTGCCTCTTATTGTCAAACGCATGTCGTGCCACCTTTACCTGAAGGCCAAGCTAATTACTACACAGATTGATTACTTCTCACAATTGCACCCGTGGTGGCCGTTCTCGAAACAAACCTATGTAATAGCTGATATCCTAATCAACGTGGTAAGTCGGTCTTGAACTGCTCGGTGGACCTCGTTGGGTGCCTGGTGTCTCATCTAGGCAATGAATAGCATGGGATAATAGCGATCTTCTGCGATTTACAATCCTCCTTTATCCACCTCGGGTGATCGTCGATTCCCTCATGTCCACAACTCTGGTCGAATAGATTACGCGAACTAACAATCGACGAGTTCAGCTTCTCTATGCAGCTAAGTAATCTGAGATATCTATCGTCATCCTACAGCTACGATATTTCTTTTTCACGATGCTTACTTTAGCGTGTGTCAGTGGAAATTCAATCAATCCAGCCAGGGCTAGCAATCCGAGCGTTTGCCAAGCCCTAGATTTGTTTGAGGAGGAGTCGGTTCTATGCACGAAACAAAGGCCAACCGAGTGCTTCTCCTCTTTTCAGGAGGAGTGATATGCACATCCGTAACACTCTACTGACTCTTCGCCTTCTATAATTCTTCCTGTGAGAAATGTGGTTCTATGCTCTCCCTAAAAAGCGGACCATCCTTTGTGCTATACGGATTTTACCCGTTTAGTCTTGTTGTGCGCATCGGACTTCTTCTTTTGTATGGTAACGTCTTAGAATAGTACCCGCTGTCACCGGTCTCCGGCTCCCTGCTGGAATAAGACTACCTAGGATAGCCGGCCCTAGCACGGCCCGCGGCAGGATCTTCGACCTCCGAGTCCGTCCTGCAATAAAAAGTTTTGTTGATCTGTTCGGCTGTGTGCCGTTTTTGGAACCGCCGATGATCATTTATGTGACTTCTCTGTAGCAAAGTTGCAACCTGTATGTGGCAGAATCAACCCCAAGGGATTGAAGTAATAATGATAAATATCATTTGCCTCCAATTTGATAGTAGGTTCGAGTATGTTGAACTACTTATTGGGTAATATCTCTGTCTCTACCCCGCTATTTCACGGTCATTTCTAAGATTACGTCGCAGCCCAGAATTACTTTCTCCTCGTTACATAGTATGAAAGCCTTATAGGCATCCGCAGTGGAACGATTCCACACTCCCTTGGGTCGCATGGCTGTTCAGCAATAAAGGGAGCTTCTAAATTAATGCTACGGAACGCAAGACACGTTTGCAGATGCAAAAGAAAAGGAATAATTATGATAATCAATTCGTGTCGAATGTGTTTGCCTACTTAATTGGGTCTACTATCACGAGCATTCATAAACAGCACCATCGGTGACAATGATACGCTATACATACTTTGCCGGCTCCTTGACTCACTCCGTAAAAAGCCGTATCTGTCTATAACGAGATCGCGTATCGCAAGGGTGTTATATGGTAGGTACCTAATCTTTAGGTGTCAAGAATTCGTCATAGTTATATTTGTAATCGCAACGTCGAAAGCACTTCGAGTAATAAAGAGTTTCGGGTTCGTGGATGTGTTACCCTGAGAATTTACTATTATAAAGGCTAGGCGAGCAAGTCTAACATTGGAAGGAAACAAAATATTAAGCATGGAAGAATTACCTCCGGTGGTTATCCAACCATTAAACATTAACGGTTCAGTCAAGAAGCCATCATGGATCACAACCACAAGCCTAATATATACTTGAAATACCACAATGTTAAGTCCACCGGCAGCGAATAGACGCCTCAGTCTGAAGCCTTGCGGCAAGAGACATTGCCTTTCCAGTACTCTATGTCATAACTCATAGGCCGGCCATAACAAGGTAGCCTGTCAAATCTCCACCGATACAGAGATGTCGTAACTCGGACATATCAGCCCAGAGAACTATCTCTAGGCACCCAAGCCGGACTACAAGGCACATGTCATCCTATGCATCCAGATCGTCATCAGGGACGAATGCTGCCGTGCCATTGGAATACTTGCATTCCATATATTCAGGCATTGGCATGATTGGATAATTCCTATTTATAACCCTCCTCGCTTTCTCCCCGAAGGCCGCGTCCCACGGCATCCTCATTGAAGGGGGAATAGGCCATCCCAGCTTTGTATTCCGAAGCCATAGCCGTACAAGATGCCTCGACGAAGAAGCACTGTCCTTGTATGACTCCCGGGCATGTAGGAGCCCAAGATTGTTGATGAAAACAATGTCMCCAGGTTGGGTCTCGAGCCGCAACTGATGTTTTCGGGCCATCTTCTGAAGCACCTCAAGCGCTTCCTGTTGTTCAGACGTAAGGTTTGGGATGGAGCCGTTGCGAACCAGGGGGTGAGGGCCGATTCGGGCAGGGTCCATTGAAATCAACAGTTTGTCGGCTTGGAATTCTAGGAGGGGGCAGAGGGCGAAAGGGGAGTCCTTTTTCGAGCTACTGCAAGGGATGTAAGCCATAGTCCATTTTGACGCAGCCCGTCTCATTCTTCACGAAGGGGAGGATCGAACACGTCACTTGCCTCTGGATTGGCCAATTATGCTTAGCTAAAGTATGCAGGATGCGAGGGTTAGACTGCACCAGGTCGTTGTAGATAGCAGCCATAGATGCCACGCAGGTATAGCCACCGGCTTCGGCTCGATCCCGGACTTGGATAGATAGAATTTCGCACCCCATATCATTGTGGAAGGGCTAGCCACTGTTAGCATGGGCCACGATATCCTTCTCTCTTATTATATTCCCAATCTGGAATGCGAGAGCTGCTTACTTACCAGGCTGTCGTTGGTGTGAATTCCGTGACGCCTATCCTTAGGCACTGTCCAGGATTTCGATTCTGTAATGTGTGCTTCCATTTGGATCAGCAAGTGACAAAACTAATATGAGATATAGGTAACTCACAGAGCATATCGCCTTTTGAGTTCTGGACCCCTCTTTGGTCACCGACATAACTGGCGAATGCGAGGAAGAGGATTATGTTGTCCTCGATGCTGAACCACTGCGGGTTCAATCCGCGAATAATACATATTCCGCGGCCGCGATGTACTTCAAAAGCGCATTGATCGAGTCGGGTTTGAAGATTTGGTAGAGGGAATCTCTCCCGGTTCACCTCATCTCCGTCTAACTCGAACCCTAAGCAGCTTTTAGTTAGTGGAATGCAGTGGATCAAGAATACGGCATCAGTTGCAACTTACTACAGAAGTCCTGCAAGGACTGTCCTGCTTCGGCTACGCCAGAGCCACCCAGATCAATCCTATGCACCTTCGGCTCGTCAGGATCTCGTCCGGACCAGGTCATTGGGTCGTCAATGGAGTCAGGGAACCCCGGGGGTGGCTGAGGAATGCTGCTTTGCCGCCGGGACAAGAATTCCGCAGCACGACCATGCTCCTCGCGACGCAGCCGGAGCTGCAGGTCTGTAAGGCTTTCAGACGCAAGTGGAAGTATGTGAGTTGTCATATTTCCCCCCTCGAAAATGTACGTGGAGCTGGGGATTAGATGTGGTTCTCGAGGAGGAAGGGTCCTCACCCTGCTGGTGACTTATAACGATTACTACTTCACTCTTTTTGAGTATCGGCTAGAACAACTTAATTATGGCACAAGAATATGTTCTAATATACAGGTGTAATTGGTTATGGAGGCTCCTTCTTCATTGATACTAAGAATTTTGGATTTTAGCCACAACCTTCAGAAGGAATTGTTGCATGAGGTTGCCTTATGGCCTAGCAACACATAGCAGCGAGACGCAGAGAGATGTGGTAACACCGGGGGGTCCTATGGTCCCATCCGGCACCAATTCCCCGAACGGACTGGCGCCATTATAGAGATGGATAATCATCCCTTCGAGAAGGAGGGCCATTGCTTCGAGTAACAGGATGGGGGTTACCTTCGAGCAAAAGCCCGAGCAAAGCGGAAGGGCAGGATTGCCATTTCAAAAGGAATGCTTCATCGATAAGCTCGTAATCAGGTAGGTAGCGTCTCGTTCGACCTACACCGGAAGCATCCTGTCTACAGCCTGTCGATATTTCCTTATCTTGATGAAGACGGGGATTCCAATCAGAATATGAGCCATTATGAGCCATGGCGGGTGCACGCTTTTTAATGTAATTTTCACACGTTACAGGATCGGCTGGAGTGGGATCTTACAGCTCGAGGCCGGCAACCGTTCTCCCAAGCCAACGAATTGCACGAACCCCTAAGGCGCAGTTTTTATTTCACACCACCTCCCCCCACGAACCTAAGGAGGCATTGTGCCTGACGTGGCAACCGGGAAGGCCGGAAATCCGGAAAGAAACATCCTTTCTGTGAAGCAAGAGAGATGGGATAAGGGATTCTTCCAGAATGCTCGACTAATTGGATACGTACGTCTCGGAAAAGCTTCCCACGGGAGCGCCTAGCAGGGAACGTTATTCGATTGGCCCTCGTCTTTCTCTTTGTGTTGAACTCGCATGAGGCTATCGTCGAAGAGGAGCCGTGTGTCAGGTTAAAGCATGACCTGATTTTGAAACCGGTGAACAGTGACAGCTGAGCTCAGAGAACCACGCATCCTCGAAGCCGCATACATACGGCACAAGGCATAAGACAGCGACGATCTCGCGCGAATCGTGGTAAATTGACTAAATAACAGGTGCCATGGAAAATAATTCTAACTCTACAGTCCTCCATGGGGACGTATATCTGCCCAACTTACCTGGTGGGTGGAAGGCTACGGTGTGGATATGCAGGACCGGAATTACGAGTCGTGCTGGCGGTAAAGTACCTTCAGTCAGCTCTCATCTTTATGTAATGCATGACTCGAAATAGTCTACAGCGTTGTGTAAGATATAGGGCGTGAGCTAGTGCTGCGTCTTGAACGTGCCCTGCGCCTGTATATACCATACCTACGATGAGGCGTATCAGCTGGCGTTATTTGTTGTAAGTGTGGGTGGATGTATTTATGCACCCAAGTTGGAGGCCGGGGTACAACAGCATAGGTAAGCATTACGACTTCCGAACCGGCGGGGAACATTACATCTATTGCACATTGGAATTGTTGAAGCCAAGTACATATGTATGTATGTACATAAGGTACTTATGTATGTACGTACATACATGTAATAATGTAGCACGTACATAAAGTGGCTGACACTGGCATTGGCATTGGCGGTGGCTTGACATTTGCTTTTTACCTCGCTCTCGGTGTGGTTGAATGATTGCTAGCCTTTACAGACCGCCTGATGGCCACTGAGAGGGGGGCTGAGGGACTGGGGGGTTCTGTTGGTTGGTATTATGTATATTCACACCTCCAGATGATGCATTAGCCTACTTCTCACAACATCCTCTCGCCACAGATCGTCATTGCACAACTTCAAGCCATTCGGGAGGGACTCTACAAGGCGTTCCGGATCAAGGATCGTCCAAAAGCAACAGTCTTTTCTACGTCCGGTGAGGTATTGACTCTCGAGAAGCCCATTGTGCTGCATCCTTTCCGCAACGGGGACAAGCTGACCGGGCGGAGTCGGTACGCATATTGTGTACATGTATTACCCAGGCCAGCAAATACATACCGCTGGTTCTGCTACACAGTCATTTTCGCCGGTTTCCATTTGAGAGAGCAACGATTCACCCCCTGCGCCACTGTTATTTCACCGGCCGACGGTGAGTGTGACAGCACAGAGAAGGCCTAAGAAACCGGCAGTTTGATACCCACGCACGCACGCACGCACACACACCCACCCAGGGCCAGGACCGCCGTGGTCATTGTCAGCCAGGGAATGAGATCAGATCATTGTTAGATAGAGAGAGACCATGATGAATGGAACCGACCTTCAGCCTGTTTCCACACTCGTAAATCCCCCATCGACCCACGGTCTGACTCCTGCCGGGGTTATGCCAATTGATCGCACGTCTTGTAAAACGAGGAAGCGGCCGAGGTCACCTCACGCCAACTATAGCCCCAGTTCTTCTTCATTCTCCCGGCTCAAAAAGACCAATACGTCTAGGGGATACGGGCCAAAGTCGTCGTCGTCGTCATCGTCGTTATTGGCCAGGCCCTCCCCCATCAAAGCACAAAGCACCGATGCCGAGGTTTCCGTTGTGACTCCTCTTACCGCCGCCGCCGCATCGAAGGTTGAACTGGGAGATTTTAGGCGCCATAATCCCGAGACTAAATGGGGCCCTTCCATCCCATCGGGCTCTCTTGACTATGGTGGAGAGTTAATCGTGCCGGATACCTGCTCTCAATCTAGAAATCACTTTACGGTACCTTCTGGCCTCGCACAGGCTCAGGACCCGAGTTCGTACAACTGGTCTCGCAATGACCCGGGTCCGTCAACCTTGAGCAACCTGACTTTTCCCATGTTCCACGCGCCAGCCCTCTACCACACCACACGCGAGAATCTACCGCATGAGAACCTGTCGAGAAATTATTCGGTGGATTACCCAAGTATCACGACCCAGAGCCAGCCCACCTATCCCTTGCCTTTCTCTCTAGACTCCGTGAACACTTCAAACATGATCGTGGAGCTTCGACCACTTCCGGGTGACGACGCCTCTGTTCGAGGGGGGCCTAACGAGGATGGAATGGATGAAGACTGGAATTTTGTAGGCAAGCTCCTAGGGGAGCATCCAATGGAGGACAGTGACCCTAGTTTCTACGACGGGTTTCGGCAGCCCACCGATCTCTTCGGTGATACCCCAGCTCTTCTCGATGAGGGAACATGGGAGCACATCGTCCCCCAGGACTTGGACAGGGTTGCAACCGACGAAAACCGCTCACCGTCTCAGCCCCAACCCCAGAGACGCCCCCGATCGCGCTTGAATGAAGAGGCTCGTAAGAACGCAGGAAAAACCCGGAAGCTAAAAGTAAGTAGTCTTCTCCTCCTGTCCCACCTCTGCTGCTTCGTTCGACGGCCGCGTTCGCCATTTGCTGAGCTGATTGCAGGCCTGCATTCGATGTCGCATGCAGAAATTAAAGGTAGGTTGGTCGTCAAGCACATGTTATGCTGGGGAGGCATCATTTACTCACTTGCATCCCAGTGCGAACCGGACCCGGAGAACCCTGAGGGGGAAGGCTGCTTGACATGCCGCAAGATAAACTTGGATTCGAAGAAGGTGATCCATAGGCACCCATGCCTGCGGTTTAAGCTTGCCGAGATCGTCCTCTTTCGTGAGGGAGGCCTCAACCTGACAAAGAGATGGGCCGGGGTCAAGATGAAGAATCTTGGGCCGCGGGACTGGACCGGCGAAGCACCTCGTACGATAGCGGTGAGCATTGGCTGCACCAAGCACCCTTTTGAAATGACTGTGAAGAAATTCGTACCCAAAGACGGGGATATCACTTGGAAATGCTGGGTCGATAAGAAGGGAATTAAGAGAAAAACCAACATCGAGCCTTACGCCCTCGCGGATATCTGGAAGACTACCGAGGAATACAAGAACTATGTGTACGAATATAAGTGGGTGGCGATACGCGAGTATTTCAACAAACCCGGGGTTGACGTTCTGGTACAAAAGACATACAAGGCTGCGTGAGTGACCACTTTCTGGTTTCGTCTACCTCCGCTCAACGTCTCTTTGGATGTTGGCGACGTTTGACTACCTAGACCTAAGGTATAGTTTACTAGAGAAGCTAATCCGGGGGCATGTCTTTATAGGTTGGACTATGTCCATAAACTCATGGTGAGGCTATCAATCTGMCCTGCCGTACCTTTACTAAGTAATTACTTGAGACACACCCACCCCAGTTGAAGGGAGACGACGTGAACCCCTTCATATTCTTCAACCAATATTTTACTGCGTGGTTCGCTATCAGTCAGTCGCTTGTCACTTTCTTCTATGTGTTAGATTGGATAACTGATCTGTGTGGGCAGGGAACGCCATCGGATCGGCTTTCATCGTAGGCCAAGACAAACTCGATATGGAGCCGGAAATGGACCCAGACTGTCCGTACAAGGGGAAGATATGCGCGCCGCGGATGATTCCGGCGCAGTTCGATTCACTCGGGTACGAGAAGCTCCTCATGCCAATGAGAAAGCTGGTGCTTGAAGGGCTTTGGCGGATGATGGCTAGCAAGAACCCGCGCCACTTCTATACGATATATCTTGCCGTATTCATGCTTCTCCATGAAGTTTCCGTCATTTCTGCCGATAGGTTGCGTCATGCCGACGAAAACCAGTACAAAGCAAGTCATGATGATAATTGCTTCTTGGTAATCTACCTAATGTACTCAACTAATCGTACGTATAGGCTCATCGGTACACCCTCCCGTCGTTTGTCGAAAGGCTCCAAGAAGGGGCGAACGTCATCCTGGGCCATTGGCATTACTACAAACGCAACATTAACACGCTGATGGACGAGATAGAGCCCGAAGACAAGAAAAAGGCAATATGGGGAGAGCTGAATCCCGACGAGGTGCAATTACTCGTCGAAACGCGGCAAATATACAAGGAGAGAGGTGAGAATCTCATTATACTGGCCCGAGAAGCGGCTAATTGTTAATTCGTGGCTGATGAGTAACGGAAACAGAGGACCTGCGGTCGGCTTCTACACCCTGGGAACACGATCTTTGGTTTGTGTCGCAGATGTTTGAAGAGAGCTGGAACCCGAAGAAGACATTCAGTTGGTAGAGATGAAGAGAGTCGAGGAAGGCTTCGGACTTATATATACCAAGCCAGTAGATTATTCAACGTTGATACGTTGGGGTGGGAAAGAAGGGAAGGAAAAAAAAGGGGGGAAAGGGGGGGGCGAAGAAGGGAGGGAAAAGGGAGAGACAACGCTGCTGCAGCATTTTACGACCGTAACGACTGGCATGACCCAACAACCGCGTTATTGATAATTGGTAGTCTCATGGGCCTTGGCTGTCCCCTGATCTGGACGGCTACAAAATATATTATGTTAGGTAGGTAGGGATACATCTAAAGCAAGGTAATAGTTAGGAAGCACATATTGAATGAAGACATTGGACCGTCGCCTCCGTGTACCTGTGTACCTACCTCCTACTCATACATGTAGGTTACATAATGTTATGTACACAGGCTGACAGCCCGGTTGTTCGTTCCATGGAGGTGTGTAGGTTGTATCCATTGTTTGAAGTTTTAACCGGAGTTTTGGGTAGCTGCATATATACGTGGGGTCCAAACCACACTATGCAACCCGTTGGTGGACCTATAATAATCCCTTATCATGCCACCTGGCTTCTTATCGATACACCTGGCACCACCGAAGAGAAATGCCAGATCGCATTATGTACACAACCACCTACATACCAACCTACATACCTCTACACATGTACGTCCATCGACCTCCAGCGCTTTGCCGCCTCAACTCTCGGACCGCTGCCTGATAGAAACCGATCAGCTGAAGCAGACAGTCAATAATAACTTGCACTATTATATATACACCGTTCCAGCCAGCCATTGTCTCGTAACGAAGCGTCCCAAGCACGGCGCTGATAGCGGTTGTTAAGTCTCCAGCTACTTGTAGAATACGACACGGCACAGCGACATAACGACACAAGCCGAGACGTCCAGGCAGCTAGGTTACCAATATTTACCTATACTCTTGCTTCAACCCATCTCACCGTCCATCGCCCGAGAGCGTCCCGCTGCCACCACCATAACCACCACCACCATGTCTTCCGACCTCGACACATTTACCATGCTGCCTCTGCAGATCGACCCGCAAACCAAGGCGCTGACGACGTCCTCGAATTCGCGAGCATTACAGGCCGAGCTAGCCAACCTTAACGCGCTGCATCGGTCGCTTCTCACGCTCGAGACTCCGAACCAAGTCCCGCCACCACCGGTGCCCGTAAACCCGAAGCGGTCGGCCAATGTCAGCAAGCTTCGAGATAGCGGCAATGCCGAGTACCGCAAGGGCAAACATGCCGACGCCGTCAAGTTTTACAGCCTGGGCCTGCAGATGGCGCTGACTCGTCCGCTGTGGGAACCTCAACAGCTTGTGCGCGAGGAAGTCGCCGCCCTCTATGCCAACCGCGCCCAGGCGCACATGGCAATGCAGAGCTGGGCCGAGGGTGCCGCCGACGCCGAGGCTAGTGTTGAGGCCAAGCGCGTCGGCAACTCGAAGGCCTGGTGGAGGCGCGGCAAGTGCCTCATGGAGATGGGGCGGCTCGCCGAGGCGAAAGAATGGGTCAGCAAGGGCTTGGAGATGGAGGGTGATGAGGGCGAGCTTGTGGCTTTGCTGAAGGACATCAACACGAAGCTCGGTGAGAAGGGTAGTTTGTGACATTCATGATTTAGTCGCGTCCTGTTTGCCCTTTGCACTACGGTTACAAGAAGAAGCAGGCTCGCGTTCTTTATTTACCGTTGAGGCGTTCGAGGAGTTGGTTGGTACGCTCTGTATAGGTTACTTATTTGGATTCCCCTATTGTGAGTCCTTCGCCGCTGCATCGGCTCTGCTTTACTTGGAGAGTAATCAACGGTTGCTGAACCGTGTCGAGCACTATTCTAGGTACATGTGTTGACAGCATAGTAAGGATCAAGAGACGTGTATGTCAATGCTCGAGTAAACTCTTTTATGATTATAGAAGAAAATAGTCACCCTGTAGCCTATGTGCCATGCACCCCCCTGGTTCCCTGCAATATCTACAGCATGCTTGCCCCTTGCTTGGCCTTCTAATAATAACCGCAATCTGACGGGGAGGAACCCCGGACTCCAACATGCCGCTATGTGACGCGTCAAAATGAACAAATCCGAATGCTCTTCTACGCCCGGCCTAGAGGTCGGACAGGTTGGCTTCATTCGATGTCATGTCCTCTCTCAGCCCCCACTCTCCTCTCGAAGCATAAGCAGAACAAACATGGGCCGTTCAGCTTCTAATGATATGAAACATGACCAGTCCATCCTTCGGGGCTTACCTATACAAGACTACCCGACAAAGAGCAACGGTGATACGAAATAAGAAAAAAAAAATAACAGGAAAGACCTCAATTCAGTTGTCGCTCGTGTGGTATCATCCTCTAATGTCCCAATTCCGTTCCCTTCGCTCGATTATTTCCCGTCGCTTATCCCATCTCTATTGTTGCTTCTCCGAGATCACTTTCTCGTTGAGGCTCTTGTTCCTGGGCCTCATGACGGCGTCTTGACTGGTCATGCGGCGGTCGAGGGCACGATCGAGCTTGGCTCCGAGAGCGAGTTTATTGAGATTGGCCGACTTCTCCTCAGATAGGACGACGCGCTGCTGCGACAAGGCCTTGTTCTCCATGCGCGCGAGTCCGGTCTCGATGTCGCGAATCTCGGCCTGCGCGGAGTCGGTCGTCTGGACTGTTGCGGCCAACGACGGCGCTGTGCTGTATGTGCTGTAGCGCACTGAGGCGCGGGGTGAACCGAACTGTTATTTTGGCAGTGGACGTTAGCTTCCTTGATTCGTCAAATGTTCTTTTCGCAATGATGAATGGTCAATGCCCAATAAATGACTCGGGTCCAGGCATAGTGACTTGGTAGATAGACAGGTTACGCCGACAAGAGGCAAGACGCGTAAGAAAATAAGTCTTCATAACCTACAGTAGAGGGTGCCATGATGGGGCGGGATGAGTCTAACGAAGTAGGCATTGTTTCTGTCTGGTATATATGCCCGGATTCTGTTTCTTTCTTGTCCCGACTCTACCTCAAAGGCTGACGGGTCCTGGGACAAATTTAACAGCGATTGATGACTGAGAGTCCGTCAGAGTGGCAGTGTGGCGGGTGGRTCGAGGTTCGAAACAGCGCTATGCAAGGATGGGCTGGGATGGGCGGACGAAGCCGGGATGAGATCTATGTGGATGACCTCGAGGGTTGGTATCTGCATGTAGCATTCAAAATCGCTGATATTTGTCAAATCGATTAACTGCGATAGAAGAGGGCGGACTGGTATGCAGTCATGCAAGTAGCGCACGATGCGAGCCTAAGAGAGGAAGGCTACTGGTGAATAGGGGTCGTGGGCCAAAGAAGAAAAGAGGAAAAGGGATGGTGGTGTGTAGAGTGCAGATTGCGCGTGGGAATGGTAGTAATTGTACTACAGCAGCTGCAAGGCCATTTTAGAGCCTAAACCATGCGAGCGAGAGCTGGAGCTGATAGATCATCGCCCGCGATTACAGCAATACACGTATTATACATCCATCCATCCATGTCACACCCGTGCCGAGTTATATTACTTACCTACATGTAGACAATGCATAATACAGTACGTACATGTTTATTTCAAGAGGGTTTTACGAAGACACTGACTGGTTCTGCCCTATGTATTTCAAAGTTATATTATGTTATGTTAGGTTAGGCTAGGTAGGTACATACATAGGTATTTGTTTCGCATGGGTTTACACTACATAGAGGTACCAGGTCTAGGTAAGTACATTAGGTACCCAGTCAGCCAGTCCAAATTATAATCTGACCGGCGGACAGTCACTGTTGGTTTCGCGCCGCCGAGTACCTAACTCGCGCGAAAATGGCCGAGTTAATAATACACATCTTTCTTGGGCAAATCATCGACTCCCCAGTCATGCTCTTCGATAAGACGTACTCTCATAGGCAGCCTCGACTCTTCAAAAGTTCCTACTTGTCTCACTACAGTGTCGGCGGCCACATGGCTCTGCGCTCAACGGATTGTTCCACATGCAGGTATGCATGCAGTCAGCAGCAGATATGGCGCATTTCTTTCCAACTGCAACGAGTTAGCTTAGCACGCGTGAAGCCTTATGGAAAGATGAAAAGCCTAAAGGGTAGTCTAGGCTTCTCTACCCTGTTTTATTAGGGGTCTTAGCCGCCTTCTTCGTTTCAAGAATGCCACCGTCTCGCGTGCCATTCCCCCAATTCTCATCACCAAGGGCCATGCTTCCGCTGCCAGGAATGAAAGTACATTGTACATAGCTGCTTGGATTACATCAATGAAGAAACCCGACAGGGACCCAATCACATAGCTGCCCCGTCGGTTATGCTGGCAGCTGCTGATAAAAGGATGCCCGGGCAATTCCCCTATCCCGAGCCTACCTCCCCATGAAGTTACGGCAGGATTCCACCAACGGCTCTCTTGAGCTCGAATCATGCTGATCATGCAACGCGACGTCTACGCTATCGAAGCAGGTAACCAAGCATTTCGTATGATCATCCGTGTGAAGCAACCTCGACCTATTCACAAATTTCAGCTATTCACATATTTGCACCAACCACCTCGATTGCACTCTGTGCGTCATCTTAGCTATGAGCCAGCCAGCCTACCTGTGACAATCTAGAGAGGGGGCTTTTTGAGATCGTGCGCTCATAGCCCGGCGCCCGGACTCTGTGCATGTGGGAAATTGGCCCGTGTATTTTCCCCTTGCAATTACAAGGTTCTTCCCCCTCTTTATCTTTGTCGGCAAGGAGCTTCGCGAAGACCAGCACGTGGCCTAATGATCACCGCGTCGATCGGCCGAGGAAGGCCGTCTCCCTCGAGCATCAGTCCAGAGTCCAACCCACAAATCAACAGGAATTAGGCTCGATTCGAAAGGAGGGGTTCCTAGCGCTGGTTCGGTGACGATATGCGAATTACACTTGCAGATACAGAGACCTAAAATGTCGTGTATTATCACACATGCGAGGGTAGCTATCACAGTCGATGTGCTTGTCTGCCCACCAACCAGGCTTAGAGGAGCACCCCCGTCGTTATCGGAAGTTTGGATCGCTGACAATTGCAAAACACATGGCCGAGGGGGGTCCCTGTCAGGTTCAGCCTATCCCGCTGCTTTCGTCAGACCTGCATGTTGAGCACGTGGCGGTAAGGTAAACTAAATGCGACCCTAGGGTGTCATTGGGCAGGCCCTCGGATGGCATGGACCAGCAATTTATTTCTCGTGCTATAGGACATGATGTATGTATGTATTGCACGGTGCTGGGGCGTGGCAGGAAGAGACCACTGATTATATAAGCTAAAAGTGGACCTCTTCAGTATTTATTCCGTTTAGAGGAGACTGTAGAGAAACGTAATTAGAACAAGAACAACGTTGCATTTCATTCTACCGTCTTTCAGTGCCATACTACAGCCCGTGTGGTTCTTAACCCCCCCAACCCCTAATTCCCTCCCACGTTCGTATCAGGGAGGTCGTGGGCAGACTGCCACGAGACGCGGCCGGGACACTTAGGTACCTACCTACATGTAGGTAGGAGCGAATTCCAGGCAACGCGTCGTTTAAGCACCCTTAAAACACACATGACAAAGCAGACACTTATTAATTCGATTATCTGCACCGTCGCATCTACATACAGCATGATGATTAGTCTTGTCATCGGCGTCGTTTGAGGCGTCGCACGGAACCAAACATATCCAACCACGTCTGCGTCTTGCAAGCTATCGCTTCCTGACATAGACATTACAACTTCGTTGGTTTGAGGTATGTATTTCAAAGAGAACACGTCACTAACGTATTACTTGCGGTATACCTTCGACGCTCGTGAGGACGAGGACGAGAGCGACTGGTTTCATATTGGTTCACTTCGTCAATTACGAACCAGTTACAAACTATAGTAGTCCGCAACTCAGACCTTTGACCCAACCTGTGACGTTTAAAGAAACGGAACGAGTCGTTGTCTCGGCTACGGCTGTTCAACAATAGATGATGTTAAACTTCAGAGCTTGATACCACACACTCTCTCCATTGTCTCGAGAAGTAAGGGCTACGGGAAGCTCCACGCCAATCATCAAGATGTCTGAAATTGAAACTGGTGGTCTATTTTCTGACAACCTAAGGTACGCAAACAAGATAGCCTCTGAATGGCAAATCTCGGGAACTTTGATTCTCTACCTAGACATAATGTTGAGATTGGCGAAGAGACGGTCCAGCGTCTTGACGCGGTGGTTCGAGCATGATCACCAGAATAAGCTAGGATGCTCTGCTGTAGTCGCTCACAATGTCGAACGATTTCCCTGGTGCGTGTTTCACAAGATACTTTTTTTGTCTTTTTTTTACCCCTTTCCGCTGTGCGTACGCACGTGTTTTGGGCGATGTCCTCTACGAGAATGCCATCATGCGGCGCTGATTTCATCCGTAACTGACTCTTGTACCGAATGGCTGTAGCGTGTTGTCAATTCGAGAGCTAATCTCAACGACATGGAGTCTCACATTTCACTACTTCTTATTTCTTCCTGCCCAGGCAGCACTTAAGGAGGTTACTTGTGTATATACGAGCTACTTAATGATGACTACGGCCCTTATGTGGTCTCTTCTTCCCATTCTGTGCTTTCGGCTTCTTCGAGTACTCATTTGCGTCATGGCTAGACCGTCGAGACCCTCGAGAGCTCGAAGTTGGGGCTGTTGATAAGGTAGCCTGCTCGTCTTCCTCGGGGACAGTAGGACAGTTGGCGTTGCTGTGGCTGAAGTCATACGCTGTACCTCGCTTGTGCGTGGAACCTCGCGCGGTGGTGTGAGCCTTGCGGCTACTTTTCCCCTTTCGAACATCCGCGAACGATATTTCTGGACTCGCGCTCCGCGATGTCGCTATGAATAATCAGATATTTTGTTCTCGTGCAGACGACAACGGAGCTTATAATCCTCACAAGATGGGCTGCATGAGCTGCAGCACCCATGCCCACATGGGACTTCCATGTCCTCGACCTTTCCCGTGAGCGGATTCCAGTCCATCCGACGGCTCAGTGCGGTGCACCACCCCTGAGTGTTGGGTCCCTTCCCGCATATGCAACAATTCCAGCTCCCCATTAGGGCCTTGAAATTGCAGTTCTGCAGAGGACAGTCAACGTTGGTTGGCTGCGGCGTCGAGTAGATCGGGTTCGAGCAGGGTGTCTCATATCCCGTGTCCAGATCGAATATGGCTTCTGGGCAGTACAGCCATTTGACTGACGTGTGTGAGCAGGGATGGTAGTGAGGATGTCCGTGGCACATGATCGCCAACTCTTGGGGGAGTCGCTTCGAAATGACGGCATGAAACTACTAAGCTGGCGCTTTGGCGAAGAAATCGAGCTGTTCGACGCGATTCCTAATTCCGGACGTCCTAAGCCCTTTATACCGACTACGAGTGCCCGAAGGACCCTGTGTATTTCTCCGGCAGCAACAACAGCGCTAAAACCCTAGATATCTTTCTCACGTACAGGTTCCAGCCTCGATCATCCTTGTGTCGATAATCAAGAGAAGACACACACCCCTCCATCTAGTGCACCGCGAGCAAGACGCCCCGGCTCTGCAGTACCTACGTTGATAGAAAGAGGCTTCCGGGGGGTAATGATCAGCAGCTGCCGTCGTCGTATTGGCGGGCGTACACCCTTGATCCAGGAGAGAAGGGCAGTGATATGGATGCTGTACAGATCTCTTGTCTCGGGTAGCAGTGTGGATTAGTGCGACTATGACGCCGCCAACAGCACCATACAGTCCAATCGCGCGGTGGCCGTACTCGTGCCGGGTCAGTTCATCTATGCTTATTCAACCTTACCCCCCTTAGGCAGGCTCACTATTGGTTACATGACACACATATGCATTATGTACGACGCCGTATAACGCCGAGCAGGACCTGTGTGGGCATAGATCTCGCGCAAATCTAGGCAACAAGCCAGTTGCTTTTCACAACTGAGACCCGAGGAATGTTTTAGGTACATACCTCTTAGCGTCATGTACGGTCCTACGATCAAGCAGCAACCAGGTACCTGGATTCGATTTGCTGGCGACCGTCAAAGCTTCTCTTCCCATCGCCTTGGTCAGTCTCCAGGTTATCTATTTATAACGTTCCGGCTTCGAACTCCGGTCAGCTAACTCTGGGCCTACTGTATAGACAATTTGAGCATCAATCCATCTCAAAAGCTACCTATCTAGGGCGTCGAACTCCCAGCTTTACACCGTGTCGTAACAGGCGATCACTTCATCCATTGGAGCCTTATTCAATGAAGCAAGATTAGTTACTTTTAAACCACCTTCCTATTCTGTAGGTCAACCGTGYTCCCGTAAATTAATGTCTTAGTTTCTCATTCAGGCCAGCCACATTTGCCTATATCTTACACAGTCCCAACAGAAATGCACAAAGCCAATCCACAACTAGCAGCCACCTACCTCTGCAATGGCCGCATTCTTCACTTCCTAGGGTGGAGCGCCTATGGCAGATGTGAGCTCAGTGGGTGAACCCTGTCTTGTGACCAGGTCCGCCAACTTGTCAATGTAATCCGGCCTGCCCTATGGGCGCCTTATTGACCCTCGGTGGCTGCTTCGCACGTTTCGCAACAGATATGCCCACAACGGTATTCCTGCCTGTCGATGATCATCACGCAGCTACAACGACCTGAAGGGTGTCAGACTCTGCCAAAGGGGGAAAACAGCATAACTTCAAGGGGCGTCCAGCTACCTTTGTCGTTCCACTCCTTGCCGCACCAACAACAGTTCCAATAGCCTCCTCGTTCCTCAAAAGGGCAGTTTACAAGAGGACACGTGGCCTGCGTCCCGAATTGTGGCGGAGGTGGCCATGGAACTGCATTCCGAACGACCCGGCTGCAAGTCCTGCGTTCCGCGCACGATCTTCGAGATGGCGGAGGAGCATCCAAGCAATAGAGGGTTCGGGTGACGACGTGTTCACACCGGAGTGTATAGGCTGTTTCGGTGCACATGGCTGGTGCGTGCGAGGTGGAATTTAACAAAATGATGAACAGAAATAGATAAACGATACAGATATTGGCCTCGTTGATGGTCTCGAAGTTCCGCTGTCTGGATTCTGTCGCCGAGAACTAAAGTAGTCAGGACGACATGGGTGATTCTTATCTTCCGCAACTACACATGCCTCATCCAAGTGTTCGCATTGTGTACAACGAAGCCTACCTAATTCTTCCCATCTATCTGTTCTAAGTGTATAACTCTATATTGGCGTAAAGAGATCTGTAGGCGTCGGCGATCAAACTTGATATAGATATTATGAGCTTGAAATTATTGAACTGAAACCCACGTGGAAGACAGCGACAAATACCCCCTAGCCTTCCATAGTCGCCTACTATGGTCGAATCACATATCAGCTGTCCGGTCCACATAGCAGAAGATCCAGAGACCTGGGTGAAGCAACCATCCGCACGGTACTAATAGTTAGGGGCGCTTAGGATAATACGCACGATGATGTAGGAACCCTCGGGAAGCCACATTCGCGCGGAAAGACAGATTACTTCTAGAAAAGCAAAAGAAGAAAGTTCTTCGCAGGTCTATCCGCAACGGGCGCGACTATCAAACCCTGTCATACATAGTATTAGGTTACCACGTGGCGAAGTCGCCGACCTCGTAAAGAGAACCCAATAATGCAACCAATATAATCTAGCTTAACTTCGACACGGGGTTCACTGTGCAATAGCGCTATGTAATCCTCCTTTTCCTCGCTTTGCTGATGTTCTCCGATGTGAGAAGACGACCTCAAAGCAGACGACAGGGGGAAATGAGAAATATGTGAGAGTAGAGGGGTTATTACAGAACTCTGCCACAAATTCGCCATGACGCTTCCGCCTTCGGTTTCGCGCCTGCGCCCTCTTCATTTACGGTAAGGTTGGCAGTTCTGGCATACCACATGGTAGCAAAGAGCATCCGGGATTTTTATCATCGGTCGAATGCACAACCTAAGCGTATTCGCTCCACGATTGCACTGACAGCAGATCCAGCTACCACCCAGGTCTTCCAGTCGACAGCCGCCGGAGCTACATTGTTGCGAAATAAGGCACCCGCTAGATGCGCAAGGATTGTTATAATCCAAGATCTCTGTAGGGTTATAGTTCGGGGCATAAACCAGCGCCCCACATGGCTGCTGAATCCACCGCTCGCCATACGCGGAATCGTTGGTATTAGTAGGATTTGGAGGGCTCGAGTTCGAAGATGTGGCTGTTGCATTCGGACAGAAAGAGTAATGCACAGCGTACTCAATGCTCCGCGTACAAGGGGCCAAGTGATGGTAATGGAGGTAATAATATGTACACATATCTGGTTCGAAACCTGACACATAAATAATATGAAGTATGATAATCAGACTACGGAGATAATCTAACATTAGAATATCATGATAATTTAGTAGTAAATTGTGCCTTGCGCAAGGGGTAAACTGACTTGTATCGATATGTGAAATATTTCCTCTTGAGGCCGCCTTGAGATATGTGTAGAGGTTGAAGCTGAAGATGGGGAAGAATACTGGCACATTGATGGTCACCTATGGTTCTTTATAGGCTTCTTTCATGGCTTCAACTCTACGTTTCAGTCCAGTCATGATAAATCAGGTAGGCCTGTTAGTTGAGGTTCTCTTGAAAGGGCTGGGTTCGTGTAGCCGGTACGGACTCTTACGGGGAAGCTTCAAAAGGGGCCCAGACTTCCAAGAAACCGATTAAGAACAAAACCACGCCATGTTATAATATTATCACGACACGCCTCGCGAAGAGGATTTTCGTTCCCCCCCCCCCCCCCCCCAAAGTAATCCAGCAGCAGCTCTTTAAGCCGTCGCCCATATATTCTCGCTAGCTCCAGCCTCGGCGTGATTTACACGTGGCGCCACTGGCTCATATGCATCCATGTAATAAAGAAACACCGATAATATCGGGATGAAGCCCGAGACATGATTGAGACATCGGAAGACCTGGCTAGAAGGCGTCAAGGGGAGGCGGAAGACCAGATACCACAAGTGATTATTCAGTGCTAATCGATTCAACTTCTGGACACTCTGGACTCTAAACTTCAGTGGCTACCAGGTAGCGATAGCGTGGCTTTTTTAACTGATAATTTTAATGGTTTATAGTGGAACTTATTCTTAGACAGCCGAAAGGCTTAGTAGAGACAACCAAGCATTAATGAGCTGCTGGCTCCTCCTTGACGGTAGGGCACACCAATGTGCTACTGTCTCGTTTCACCTCCATACCTAGGTACCTAAGGTAGTCATATATGTGTGATACGTGAATGCCGGTTAGTATAAAACTTTTGGAATATGCCATATACTACCTAGGTGGGGATTATTGGAAACAGACCTATCTACCTAGGTAGATAACCTAGACCATAATGTTCCTTTGCCATTCAATGAATGTATTTTTAAGAGGAAATTTGCAACGAATACGTAGATTTCCTTGTAGTTCTTTTGTTATTATTTGTATTATATTTTTTTTAATCATTAAGATTGGACTAGGTACTGTTGGAAGTTTAGATGAGTACCGATTTTAGATCATCATACAATGGACTGAATCCGAAGATAATACGCCGTCGTGAGACATTACGGCATTTCGTTATCGCAAATTCATATGGATGTGACACGTTAATATACAAAATTGATATGACTTCCAGGTTAAATAAACTTATGATATACACTGCATTCTATGCTTCATGTAGTGCCGAAGTGCATACCCGACGTATGTCCATGACAATGGATGGTTTTAATGATAGTCGCCCCAATGGTCACGACATTACAAGATAGATTACGGGGTATTTTGCTAGCTTCCGTCAGTGCCTGCCTTAGGTACCTAGGAAGTAGGTACCTGTGCTTTCTTTGAAATGAAATTTGATTTTTTTTCTTAGAATACTATGCTAAAGATTCTCTCGACTGCCCATGGTTAAGGATAGGGAAGAGAAAGCCGGCCCAGCGAACCACCTCCACATTCGCGTCTTCGAAACTCTAATAGCAGAGAAACATTTAGATTTAATCCTGAAACTGGTGGCAAATCTACCTAAATTCATCAGTAATAGATGCCCAGATGCTGAGTGCATTTAGTCATATGAAGTAGTGAAGATTACCTATAGCCGAATGATTATTGCAAGGTACATTAGTACATATGCAGCATACTACCTCAAAGATTTATGCGTCTTTCTAGAATACCTGTCTCTTGAATGGTACGTAAACTATGAGGTAGATATTTAAGCCAAGCATACCTACCTCCTATCTTATATCCCGAGTAGGCCCGAGATGATTAGAAGCTGGCGGCATGTGTTAAGAGTATCCAGGCTTTGGTCTCGCTGTCGAATAGAACAATGATTCCGGCCTAGAAAACGTTCCCTCTGGCTCGCTTCTCAGCCCTTTCGAGTTTCTTAACGTTGATGTTCCTCCAAACAGCGACGCAAATGATTGTCAGAGGGATGAGTGCGGAGCCAACGATCACCATCTTCCTCATGACATCCCCATATGCCGCAATGACAGCATCCCTAATGGGCGTTCCAATCGGATAGGCCATCTGTTTGTTGATATCTCCGTATATTGCGGCTGTCATGTTCTTGCTGTCGTCTGGGAGGTACTCGTATAGCTTGACGGGAAGAATATTCGTCCATAGCCCACCCGCAACTGCGTAGCCGACGGAGGATCCGACAGAGCCGAATAAACCATAAATAGCAAGGGCAACAGCAACGTCTTGATGCCTAACCGAAGCCATGGTAGCGAGTTGGGCCATCTGCCCAATCATGCCTACACCGAAGCCAACCAGTACCTGACACATGGCAAGATAGCCGACCTGAGAACCGGGCACTCTGAAATAGATTATCAGAGCCGTGCCGAGTAGGTAGATGGGAACCGCGACCATGGCCGGGTATTTGACGTGACCGGTGAAATGAATATATCTGGCTGGGTTTAGCGAGCTTTCCCGGGTTCGAAAATCTATGATGCTTACAAGGCGATAAAAGGGCCAGTGAAGTACGAAGTAAGGGAATAAGCGTTGAGCACGTAATTAGAGATGCTAATACTTAAGCCGTGAACAACCTGAAGGTAAGAGCTGTAATAGGCATCCCAGATGCTAAAGGAGATGTTAGCGGCAAGCAAACTTTGTCGGGACGAGTTCAAAAGGGGGCCAACTAACAAGGTGGTCATGAAAACCATGAAGTGCGACGATACAGCACCCAGGAAAGTCCGGTCCTTCAGAAATTCGAAAGGGAAGAAATTGACACGGGCGAAGAATCTCTCCCAGACGGCGAATACAGCAAGGCCAACGACCCCCATCACGATCATAACAATGATACTAGCACTTTCCCACGAATGTGATGCCGAACTCACAAGGCTGAAAGGAAGAGTAATCAGTGTAAACCCCCCAGAAATGAGGATAGCACCGATAACTAGAAATATTCACCAAGATTAGACTTGTACGTATGCTCCTGCCAGGACTGGGTTGCTTACGGTCAAACTCGCCGATATAATGCACGGTCGACTGTAACGGCGTGCGACCCGATTTCGGGCGAACAATGCCTAACCTTTTTGCCTTCCGTTCATGATAATAGAGTATAACAATGACCGGAAGTGATACTACGAGTAGGATTATGGTGAAGGCACCGAATGCCCACCTGAAGTTGACCTTCTCATAGAATAGCTCAGCGATTTTAGGGCCTGCAAAAGTAGTGGCAAGGTTGGGAGTCGAGTTAATAGCGAAGATGATCATTCGATTTTTCAACGTGGTGATATCGGCGACGAAAACATCAATAACGAATCCCAGGGCAACCTTTCCCACCCAGGTAAATACCTGTGCGGCAGCGTAGGTCTCGACGTTTTGACAAGTGGCCTTCATGATCATGCCTACGGTTATAAGGAGTAGCGATCCGACAAACCCCTCCATACGGCCTCTGATATCGATAATCTTGCCCAGGCTGAGGGGGACAACACCTCCAATGACCCTCGCAGCAATGTTGATAACCGCCAGAAGCCCATGTTTCGAAAAGGAAGACGTGACGTACGGCGACAAGGCAGTGTCGATTGACGCCAACAGCGCGGATACGAAGCACACAAGCCAAAGACTGGGTATATTGTCAGGTCCTGATTGTGAGGTTGTTATTATCATGGATAAGCATACAGGGCGAAAGTGGACCAGAGGGATTTCGGGGACCAGACACTGGTAATAGCTTCTACCAGCTTAACACCCTCCTGCACACGTCCCGAGTCGTTATCTGACTCGACTTTGGAGTCTTCGGGTAGTTCGATTGTAGGTTGGGATGAGACGACGTCCTTCTCGATATCGTGACCGCCGGAGGCAAGAGCCCCAACCGGAGAAATTGCCGTCATATTAGCTTGTGTGTAACTTCTACTCGCAGTGATGGATAATTCCAGGCATGGAAAATGCTCTTGAGGGTAGAGGAGTTAGGTTCCGGCGGTTATTAAGTATTGATCGGCGCGGGCAATAGAATCTCTTATAATGCACAACACGATACATCTTCGCCAGGGGCTAGAATCACCTCCCGGCCCACAGGCCAAAGGCATCAAGAAAATTTCAGGTTTCTCGAGGAGAGATCTAGAGTGAATGGCTATATCGCTTGATCCATATCAAGTTTTAATGTTGTAAGCACTAGGACAATTCCTCGTGCCTAATCCTTAACAAGTAGTAAGGCCGGCAGCCCAACAGATATTTACCACCTTCCAAAACATTCCTGCAGTCGCTGATGATTGAGATAATTGAAAAATTTTATCAGATCATCTGATAAGATGATAGGCCGTGCGTTGTTACAAGGTTGATGCGAGGCTTGCAGGGTTAATCCTTGCCACATGCGGTAGCAACAGCTTATACGACCTATCACAGTCGAATTCAGCCTGGGACATTTCCTCTTGTACAATGTAGTGTTACCTACCCGCTCCTTGGCTCTCCCCATGCCGCTTCGACACTGCATTTACGCTGGATGAGCTCTCGGTCCTTATTGCTGGCTGCCAATGGTCCTTTGTCACTTTAGTGTCTTGGCATTAGTCACCATGGGCATTAAAGGTGGTGACCCTCCGGTTGCTTTGTATATTTGGGATTCCAGCGGCCTAAACGAATAATTCGGGCTACCTTTCTCGCTCAGGCCTTGATTTACAATATCATACATTTCACCGAAGTTCAAAACACCCTTGAGGCTTTGCTCTGTAGTGTTTGGTCGTTGTGTATCTCTGTCACGCTCCCTCGTCTTTTTGTCTCCCTCCTCTAGCGACGCTGGAGAATAAGCTACAATATTGACACTTAAGGAATTATGTGAAAGATATTGGCACATCTAGTGTGGAGAGGGTCGTCTCTAGGCTGCATTGGTTGTGGGGGATCAGTCGACTATTAGTGAGTAAGTTTAACGCATAGGCTTTCGGCTTACAATGGTTAGGTAAGAATAGGAATAGCAAAGTAGGATGCTGATATGTTATTTAGGAAGTAAATCCGACCTAGGTAGCCTCTGGACGAACCTCGCACACCGTGCATATTAATCAGACATATTCTGTCCGTGATCTCTAATCTGCATATACGGCTATGCTGGACCACCCACCAAACCTTCGATCAAATAGATACCTACCTATTAAGGTTGTTGGAATTCCAGTGTCGTCATGTAAGCTTTTGGGAAGGTATCTACATTCATTCGTCAATCCTGTCGTTGTTCCACCAAGGGACCTAAAGCCTTTGTCTTAGGTACACAGTTCAACCTCTGAATAGGCACCTCCTTGGGTCGAGACTTTGACGGGTCTTCGGATCTGCATAGAAACATCTCCTAGCAGGGATGAAACACATTAATACAGATATTCATCAAAAGAGGTAGGCTGGCTTCTTGGACGGCAACTCCACACTCGAATGATACTCTATATCTCTTATAGAATTATATTTTTTATTATGTGCACGAACTATTATCATCGTTTCGTGTTCACCTCCTAATTCGTCCACCCTCACCACCATGAATTATTTAACCTAGTATAGCTTCGGTACATTATTTCCGAACTCCTTAATACATGGGCCAGATGTCCTCGGTCCTCGCCACTACCCAAAGCGCCCGGATAGTCAAAACACGGTCTAGAGAGCAGCTGCAAATCCGAGAACCAACATAGCAAGAGAGCCGGCTACCGAAGCGGCACCGGCCGTAGGAACAGTGGTAGGGTTGCTGCTGGTAGGACTGGCGCCGAAGGTCGAGCCGGCGGTGCTGTTTGATGCAATTACGCTCCAGGAAATCGCTGAAGACGTAGGGGTAGCCGAAGTGCTAATTGCTTGCTCACTGCTGCTGGTAGGAGTATCTGCAGCACTAGTGCTACTGGATGACACATCCGGCGGCGTGACGGCAGAAGTAACAGATGCTGTAACACTTGACGATGCGGAGCTTCCGCTACCACCGGCCTCAACTGCATCGCAGAAAGCGTTAACCGCCGGCAAAACCTGACTGGTAGCCACCTCTGCACCACAAGCCGCAAGGACACAGCTAGTAGCAGCTGTAGTCAGGGCATCCTTATTTCTGCCTGTAGCACTATTGGTCAGTGTTCATTCACTACATATTGATAGGAAATAGCGAGCGTATCATGTCATTGAAAAGTCGCAAGTAGAACATCCTGAGAGAGACGTTCCCATTATCTTCAAGTGGGAAATGAGGACGAAACAGAACATGGAAGTAAAAGGACTGACTTACAGATACAGGCGTAATCGTCAGCAGCACAGTTGGTACTACTGGTCCTTGCATCGTCAATGCAAGGAAGGGCACATTGGGGGATGTCAGATAGCGACTGAGTAGAGACGAGGGCGGCTAGTGCCACGGTGGCAATGGCGTATTTCATCTTGGCAATGTTGGGGTCCGAGTAGTACTGGATTATTGGTGGCTATGGCTTGATTATGCAGTTGAATCAGGTAAGTAACGAATGTGACGATTAATAAATGTTTTGCGAAGGAGTCAGTGAGTGTAATCAATGGGCATAAGAATTGGAGTTCGACTTCGAAGCTCTTGGGTTTTATATCTTGCTGCCCTTTCTCTGTGTAACCCCAAGATTCTAAAGTTGCATTCCTCGGTCAGCTGCAGAGACGGGCAACGGGTGGCTGAATTCGTGTTTGTGTCCCAAAGACTAATGAATTGTATCCCAGCTAATGGACCAATAACCACGACAGGTATTGCACTATATTCTTTGTCAGGATTCGGCTACCTCGGATCCGGCGAGGGATACTTAGACAAAGAGGTCTCTTGTATGTATACCCACCCGGCTCTTCTTACCCTCATCCTATGGTCGGCCTAATAGCATTCTTGATGTGCAGGGTTGTTGGTGAAATCGGGAAGAATCTAGGATGTCTGAAAAACTGTGTTGTCCGCATGGGGTTATTTCTCCGTCCAATTTCCTGCTTCCTGGCGTTAGCGGTTTTGATTACGTACCTCGTATATCGTGGAGAAGAGCTGTTAGGTAGCTCATATTAACTATCAGGGGGGCTCCTTAATTGGCCAATAAGATACAATGTTCAACCGAGAAAGGGCTGCCTCTTGCTCCAACAATACATGGCATTTCGCTTGTTTATATAGGATGAGGCTATAGAGGGGTATATGCCGTCTTAGCCTTACTGTTGTTGCTTAAGATTTTAGGACTACGGAAACCACGTAACCCTGGATAAGCTCTGATATGATTGATGTTCGAGCTCTGTTACGGCATGGCGAATATTGGACTGATGTGAATCGAAGAGGGCTGTCCTAGCACATGTGAAAGGCCTAGGAATGCACTGTGAAGAGTGCTCACGGGTAATTTCGGTTTAGTTCCGAGATGTAGGCAAACACTACGTATAATGCTTGACTGTTCGTAAATTTTATGCCATTAGAACGCTCTTGGTTGGTTGGGATGGATGTTTGCTTGGAATCTGGGGATTGGAGCCAAGAAATTTGGGGATCTGGAGAGAGGCTGGCCGGCTGGAGGGAGGCTTGAACATTTGAGCACATTTGAGCCGTGTTACCTGAGTAGCTCGTACTAATATACGGCCCGTTTCTAAGAAAGGCAGGACGGTAAACAAGCCGAGGTGGCTCCGTTGCTGTTGAAGTGGTGAGCTGAAAGGCATCTGATAGAGGATGACTGGTTGCACATGACGTAGACTTATTCCTCATTGATACCTCTGGATTTCAACCTCCCCAAGCACAGGGGATGGATGGGGTGCTAATGCAGGTACACTACGAATATTGCCGAAGTTGGGTATACGTCTAACCATATGTACCGGTATCTAGGTAAGTAAGAAATATAAGCAAATATACATGCAGGTGGAGGCTGACATTGTATACCTTCTTGGGTACATGTAGCTTTGTTATAGTGGAAGTGTTCGGTTCACATATGAGGTTACGTAAAATAGGAGTTAGTCAGGGACTGCCTTGACTTTTAAATATAGTGGATAGAACAATCAACGTATCTGACGTTTGTAATATTGTTCTATCCGAGCAGACTGTGGGAGCTACCCCGCCAGGATGCCCCGCCATTAACGTAATGGCTGTGCATGTAGATAGACTTGTGGAAATACCTGAAGCGCATATCAAAGATGCGTAATAAAAGATGCGCTCGGAATTATAAGAGCGGTCGTATCTAAGTTCGAAGCTGTCGCGGAAGGTCTCGTACCATATCCTGACTAAAATGGAATTCGATACCAAGACTCGTAAGTGCTTTGATATTCTTCTCCTACCCATACAAAAGCACCGCAGGAGCTTCAATAAAGGAGAGCCGCAGAACTAACCATCTACCAGCTCCGTACTTGACAAGCGATAAGTCCTCTTTCGCGTATATCTCTGCTCGGGATCGGTGGCCAGTCATCATTGTTAGTCCATCTGCTTCACCGCCTCCTTGGCGCGACCGCTCGTTAACCATTGCGCATTAGACCCAGGCTATCGACGATTTATATCGTTCCGTGTCCCAATGCGAAGACTCTGAAAAGCGGGACGAAGGGAAGAAGATTATAGAGGAGCTGTCCCGGCTCAAATACGAGCTCCAGCATGACCGAAAGCTCACGTATGCCTTGCCACGCTTCCATCATGATCATTCGCATTGCTTAGTCAAAGGGGATATCATATTAATACACGACTAGACCTATAAGAGACGACGGCGGCGCCGACGTTGCTATCTATAACCGCGAACTGGAGAAGTTGGGCACCCCTAGCTGGTTCAATATACCTTGGCTCTTTTGCGAATGCTATCTTTATAGGTAATATGAAGTCCCTGGGAACACCGTTATTATGGAACATAGAGCAAATCTATATTGACAAGTAACACAGACGCCTGAACACATCGTTCAGCCTCTCTAAACATTGGAAGACTTACGATGTATTTTATCGGCAGAAGATCAAGACTTTTCGCTCGTCTCGGCCCGCCGTCCTCGAGCTTGCTGCTCGATACAGGGACTTGGTGACGCAGATGGAGCATGACCACAAGGCTGGCGACGAGAACGAGGAAGCAGAGAAGATCCTGTTTTTTGAGATGTGCGAGATTTGTTTGTGGGGTAACGCTACGGATCTGTCTCTCTTGACTAGTCTCACATACGAGGATATCCAAAAGCTACAGGGGTCTGAAGCTAGGAAGGCTTCTGAGAAAAATATCCTGGTCAACGACCTAGAAGCTACGTACGGGATACTGAAGAAGGCCAAGCAGGAGGGAAAGAAGGAGCGCCGCGTGGATATTGTGCTGGATAATGCCGGGTTCGAGCTGTACGTCGATCTCATCCTCGCTGGTTATCTGTTGTCTTCTGGTCTCGCTACGCTTGTGGTTCTTCATCCGAAGTCCATCCCTTGGTTTGTATCGGATGTTCTGCCAGCAGACTTCGCTGCTCTGCTTAGTGCTCTGGCCGACCCGAAGCGATTCTACGAAACACCGTCCGACGATGAAAAGCTGCAGAACAAGACCCCCCCAGCCTTGTCCGACAAGGACGTTGCAGACCTTGGCTTCCTCTTTCAGGAATGGGCGCGGATGCACGCCGAGGGGCAGCTTATCCTGAGACCAAACCCATTCTGGACACACCCAGGAAGTTACTGGAGACTTCCGTCAGTAGAGAAAGATCTGTACAAAGATCTGAAGACTAGCGAGGTCGTCATATTCAAGGGCGACTTGAACTACAGGAAGCTAACCGGCGATGTACGCAAATCTGAATATTCCCTCGATATTACCTAGTTAGCTGTTTAGACAAACTTGCTAACACTGGAAGCAGGCTGCATGGGATCCTTCAACACCATTTACTGAGGCTATCGGGCCCCTTGGCCCTGGCTCAGGGGTCAATGTCCTTGCCCTCCGAACGTGCAAGGCCGATGTCGTCGTTGGATTGAAGCCGGGACAAGACGAGGAAATCCGGGCCACGGAAGACGCTGGTGGAGATAGTGGTGCTAGGAAATGGGCGTGGAGTGGCAAGTGGGCTGTCGTGTCTTTCTCGAAGGGCAAATAATTAAATCCTTGTGAAGATTCGCTGATATAGACTGTTGATAGATTACGCCCTCGCTGGTCTGATACAATAGAAACCAGAATAGGAAATGGTTAATTGGACGCTTGACGGTTGAATTATCCGTCTATGATTGTAAGTGCAGCATTGGGCTAGATGGCAAGTCTTAAGGCTTGTCAATCAACAGAATGTGCAACCGTGGTTTTACTCGATCGGAGCTTTCGGATTTTCATCGTTCGGTTCTACGGGGACTGTCGGCGGTGGGATTCGGGTCACAGTGAATGTCGAAATCATATTCAATACTGATGCTTCTGTGTACCAATAACAGCCAATCCCCGACCAGACTTGGCCTGACCCTTTTCCTTCCGTCCCATAAGGGTATCTGTGCCAAAACCAAACGCCAATATACATATACGTACATGTTGTCACTTGAACCAGCCTTTCCGAGCCGTCAACGGACATGCGCCGTTTAGAACCAGAACCTAAGCTTCAGCATGGCCATGGTACCCTGTCGAATTATGTMCCAGCCGGCCTCCATGACCATCCACACGACCTCGCCGGCAATCTATTCCTGGGCCTCGGCTACCTCAGTCTTAATGCCGAAGTCAGCGCCGTCGCCATTCTTCTTTTCAAAAATAACCTTTTTCCCCCTAGTGCCGTTGGTCACCGCCTTTGAGTTCCCGTCGACGCCAAATGGTAACCGTCCGTAGACCCAGCGGCCAGCGAAGAAGGTAGCGGCCGCCCAAAGCCAGAGCAGGAGGGCTATGCTGAAGGTGATAAAGAGGGTAGGCACGAGGAAGAGCATTGCAACACCGATCCAGAAGAGCGAAAACAGGACGGCAGAGATGAGCGAGACGGCAACGGTGGTTGCAGCGAAGCCTGCGAAGAGGAGTAGAGGCGCGAGAGAGAGGGTGAGCTGAAAGACAACGAAAGACTGGTGGCGGCGAAAGAACTTGAGGTCAACAATTGTTCACGTCTAGCAAAGCTACCTAGGTAGGAACCTAAGTAGATAGCTGCCCAGGAGGTAGCTGAAAAGGTAGAGGCGTTTAGAAGAAGCTTACAAATAGAATAGGCTTCTCGTTTGCCAGATCGTAGACTCGGTCGTAAGCTTTTTGTCGCGTCGGTGGGCTCACAACTCGATCAACTTGTCGTTGCCCATATGCAATCAAGTCATTGGCCCGGGCCTTCGCGCTTGATGAGACGTTGTCGACCGCCATGGTGGTGTAGGAGCTACAGATGCTGCTTGGATGCAATAGGTTGAGGTTGAGGTTGAGGTTGAGGTTAAAATGCGAACGAATCCGGTTGATTGCCTGAATTGGATCTGGGGGGTCTACGTAGAGTGCAGACACTCGAATTAGAGCCAAGGTGCGAGGTATTGAAGGGGTCGCGAGTTAACGATAAATGAGCAAGACACCTTTTCAGCTGCATTCCCTCGAGACAAGGTACAAGACGAGGATCAAAAATCATCAACGAAGACCAACATTGGAGGCTGGCCCATCTGATGGCAAGCGCCTGCCGAGTACATGTATGTAGATACAGTACACGGGATTCAATGGAACCATTGCAGGAAATGGACGGCTACATGTAAATCTGACGCGAGTTCGAGTTACTGGAAGTACATGCATGTAGGCTACGCGTGTGGAAGCTGCCTATGGGATGGACTGACGCACTTTGAGAGAATGACGTGTGGGGCAGGGGGAACTTGGGGGGGCTTCGTTCTTGCAATATGTGGGAAAAGTTCTGCCTTACGTAATCGTATTCCTCTTTCGAAACTGCGAGCGGCCGTTGCAGCCCCCAATCAACATGCGCGTCCATTTCCAAGTTAGCGAAGTGCAACCTACCGTCTGCAACCTTCAACAACTATAAACATTATATAACATTGGAGAACTACATGTGTATCTTAACACCCAACAACCAGCCAAGTATGCGTGCATCGTTATCGTTATGGCGCTGGAGCCAAGTTCAATTCTCTCAATTCTAAGCCCGGATACGGATTAAGCACCGGCTGGTTGTGGTTGTGGTTGTGGTTGTGGTCGTCTTGCGCCTTCTTCTCATCGATTCTTCTCTGCTGCTCCTCGGAGGGAAGGAGTTCAAAACTTTCTACGTCCTCATCCCACTCCCTAACGCACTCTGGATTCCAATTGCATCTCTCTACCTCGCCATAGACCGGGTGACTAAACCGAGGATGTCGACTCGGCCAATTTGAAGCATGATAGTGGTGTTTAACCAGTGCCCCCCTGGCATTATGGTTGCCCGAGTCCGAGTGCCCCTGCCCGGCAGCGAACGCCTCAACATCTAAAATCAGGATCCTGCTAACGACCTTGGACTCGTCTAGGTCGTGGAAGTCATCCCATGTGATGGGGCCGACGCTACTCCTCCCCTGATTCATCTCCTCCAGGATGGCATTCGTGAACGCAGACGGGCCAGTACCACTTATAACTTCGTCAAAGTCGAGTACTACCTCTCCAATTGGGACGTCTTGTTTTTTAGCAACATCTGTTAGCCAGCCTTGGATGTTTTCGACCAGTTTTAACATGACTGGAAGCCGTGGTTTTGCCATGAATGTCCATTGGCAGAACGATTGCGACTTCTTGCCGAGGATCTTGTGATCTTTGAATTGTGGTTGGTCAATCTCGACGCCGAGGACCATATCGATCTGCGACTCGTCATAGCGCTCTGGAATGAACCTTTGCACGGGACGTAGTGCTTCGACGTCGATATCGGCGTAGACGCCTCCTTCTGCGTACATAATGAGGTAGCGCAACAGATCGGCCTTGATTATGGTCGCATTAACCGACCGATACAAGTCGACGATGTCCATGCGGTTGAATCCGCCGGGGCCGAAGTGTTKCTCGATATAATTCACATCGTTACTGTCTGTCAGGAGCTCGTATCTGAAACTTGGGTTCTTGACGGTCCACGTCTTAGCAGTTGAAAAATCCCGCTCCTCAAATGAGAAGGGATCGATCTTCCAAGTCTGCCATATTTTCTTCGGGAAGCTTCCTAGTGATCCAGATTTCTGAAGCTTCTGCGGGGTCGCATTTCGCCTAAATACGCCGCTAGGACTCGGTATCGATGGCATTAAATCTACGTTGAGGATGATCAAGAGGACGCATATGCATGCGAGGTATATGGTGATAGCTCTCCGTAGTTGGGTTGGAAGACGATTCCTCAACTTCGCCGTGGTCGCCGCCAATGTAGGCGACAACGGTGATATTGGTGAATTCATCTTGACGGTAGAAGGGGCGTGGAGGACAACCTATCGCAAGCCTAGACGCCAAAGGCATTCGGTACGGAGGTCTACGTTGAGCTGGTAATGAATGATAATGGTATACTTGCCGACAGGACGCTGTACGTCTTGGGATTTAGGGTTGTAGGTACGCGGCTTAGAACTTGATGATGGACTAAGCTAATCCCTGCATCTTCAGTACCTGCGCGGTAGCACCATATCGGTTCCTAGTAACAAGGACCAAGATACATCGTGCCTGGACCAATCGGGCATGCCTATCTTGCAAATTGAGTGCTGTATTCACTGTCGCCGTTCGTGATCCTTGGATAGGTTGCACAGCAGCTAATGATAAACATCAATAGAGCCGGCCGGTACCATTCCTTGTACCCAATCGCGATTTATATTCTACGCCATAGGTGGTGGCCTGGCTTGTATTAGCGCCGTGTTACCCAATTTGCGATCCTGATACTTGCAGCCTTGATCTGAAGCTCCTTATGTGCATGAACCTAGGTGTTTGTGCCCGGCAGCCTTCCTATTCAAGTATCATCTCCAGCAATCATGGCGGGCGTGGCTTATGAGGCGTGGGATACCTTGCTTTATTTCTATTCCTCCCTTTTCCCCGTTGTCACATGCGTACTCGTGGCATATGTAAAATCACCCCCTGAAGGAGATGGCTCTTATCCCCGGTATGTACTTCCAGTTAGCGCCCTGAGCTCTCTAGTCCGTACAAGACAAATCGCTCCAGTCCAAGATAATCCCACAAGGCGTGCCTAAGAAGCTGCCAGGGTGGAATGCAATACCATTCGGCTAGTTCTGGATCTGCGCGATGAAGTACACTTTTCTATCTATGGGTACTAAAATTAACTCGAACCTCGCGACTCCCGTAGCCTAGAAGACTGCGGCGTTCAAGGCGACTAAGCAAAGGGGATCGAACGAGAACCTATCTTCTCGAGACTTCCTTATTTTTTTCGAAAATGTCCGCCGAATATCAAGATAATTTGGAAGTTAGAGAATGGCAGGACATTACCCCTGGCTGGAAGCCTACTTCTCCACGTCGGTCAGCAATAAGGCCGTTAAACTACCTTAGACGACTAGCAAGGCCATTCAAACAGGCATTGTCATTTTCGCGGTCAAACAACGCAAATGTCCCGGCGAAACTACGCTCAACTGCTTATTTGGATGGCCTTCGCGGATTCGCGTCGCTCCTCGTGTACTGGCATCATCACCAGTTATGGGCTCACTCTTCAACACATCAGACTCAAATATTCGAAGACGCCTTTGGGTATGATGGCAACTACCGCTTTGCTGCTTTCCATGGGATTCGAACTTTCTTCACCGGTGGCCACTACGCCGTTTCTACATTCTTTGTCATATCCGGCTATGTTCTATCGGCAAAGCCTTTAAGCTTGATACAGAATCAGGAGTATGCAAAATTGGGTGACAATGTTGCATCAGCGTTATTCAGGCGGTGGCTACGACTGTATCTTCCACTTATTGTTCTGACATTTCTGTACATGACGTCGTGGCATATATTTGGGTTATGGGCCGTTAACGCTCAACGCAAAGGCAGCTGGAAAGACGAGTTGCAGTCCTGGTATTTCGAATTCAAGAACTTCAGCTTCTTATACAATCAAGGCGGCGACCCTTGGTTCAGTTACCAATTCCATGCCTGGTCGATTCAGATCGAGTTTAAGGGATCCATCGTCATATATAGTTGCCTTCTAGCACTGTCTAGATTGGCTAGGACTGCTCGACTCTTTTGTCAGCTTGCCCTAGTATTATATTTCATGTACATCGCAGACGGCTGGTATGCCGCGATGTTCATATCGGGCATGCTTCTTTGCGACCTCGATCTACTTGCCGCGAAGAATGAGCTCCCGCGTATATTCAGCAGATTGCGTCCCGCCAAAAGCTTCATTTTCCACCATTTGCTCGCGCTCAGTATCTACCTCGGTGGCGTCCCATCCGTTAATTCAGACGTCAACCGCCTTAAAGGCTCACGAGGCTGGTATTACTTATCCTATCTCAAMCCCCAAGCCGTGTTCGACTACAAATGGTTCTATCTCTTCTGGGCTGCAATTTTTCTGGTTTCTTCGATCCCCCGGATCCAATGGCTTAAACGATTCTTCGAAAGCCACCTCTGCCAACAGCTTGGGCGCATCTCGTTTGGGCTGTACCTGGTGCACGGTCCTATTCTATGGACTCTTGGCGATAGGCTGTACACAGCTACCGGATGGTACCAAGAGGCCCAGCTGGCGCACCTCCCTCGGTGGGTGAACATGCTTAAACTGCCGAAGATCGGCCCGCTTGGACTTGAGTTATCCTTTCTAGCACCTCACGTCATCCTCTTACCCCTTACCCTCTGGGTGGCGGATATTTTTACGAGGCTAGTAGATGAGCCGAGCGTTCGGTTTGCACAATGGCTATATCGATGTCTCTTACCTTGACCTACTAGCACGGAGGGAGGGTGAACATGTAGCTTGTTAGGTAATGCCAATATGCATATCACATATCCTAGCTGTACTGTGGCAAACAACCTTCGACCAGTTGGAGTATTTGTTCGGGCTGCAACTCAAAAGGGCATCGAGTCAAGAATGCTCGAAAGCTGAATCTCGGTTATCTGCCGGGGGAATTTCCGATTGAAGTATTATAATTCCGATCTAGTACCGTGAGAAAAGCCCGAGACAAACCTCGTTCCACCCTCGGTGTGATGGTTCATAGATGATTTCAGTGGTCAGAGGCGGTTACCTGATAGGGAAAGTAACCGAATCTACGGTAGTGTTACCCGAAAGTTCACAGGATGTATCATGGACGATATGTACATCTGTGCCATAAAAAGAAAAA